>CM046854.1:6895589-7495589 GCA_025617745.1 Heliocidaris erythrogramma | reverse complement strand
AGAATTATACACACACATTGTTTTACACATGGTACAGTATTATGTATATAACAATTAGAA
Source organism: Heliocidaris erythrogramma (assembly GCA_025617745.1). Classification (NCBI taxonomy): domain Eukaryota; kingdom Metazoa; phylum Echinodermata; class Echinoidea; order Camarodonta; family Echinometridae; genus Heliocidaris; species Heliocidaris erythrogramma. The sequence goes on along the minus strand of CM046854.1, from coordinate 7,495,529 downwards.
ACATTTCAAATACATGTATTTCACAAAGTCTTTATCTTGATTTCTTATGTTGATTTTAAATAATCCGAGGATGACTAATTATGGTATTAACCATTCAGAAGTACTTTTTAATTTAATAATTTCATTTTATCTCTTATTTGGTTTAGTTTATTTTTCCTGTTACCAATCTCAACGTGATATTCATACATATTATACGTATATACCAAGACAGAATTAGAGAATTGGAAAACTTATTTTCTCATTTTCAAAGTTATATAAAATACTGTAACCTTGAAAAAAAATTGTGCATTGAAGATCCTCTGTTTAATAAATGTTTACTTTGCTAGTTTGAAGTCAAATATAAAGTATAGTTTGAAATGGTAACATGTGTTTCTGTGTGACTCCTGATTCATATTATAACCAATCAGGCTTGTTTTAAACATTTTACGATTATTTATCTGTTTTTGTTTTTTTGTGACAGAAATTAGCATGCAAATTATTAATATCACAATAATGTCAGTTTTGGTGCACATTATCAGTTGTTATAATGAATGGTTAATGAATAATTGGAAATTGAAAAAGCTGCGATATTTTCTGTTCCATTGTGTAGGCCCTATATTTCAAGCGTATACTGGTACTTTTGCGCCTTGATCAAGACGTGCTTAAAAACAAAATCTGAGTCAGAGTCTGTTCAATGATAATATAAGACAATGTGGAGACAATTTGGCACTTGAGTGGGCAAAGTACTATACTATTGTACAGTGTATAAAAATTGGCTTGAGCAAAAGAGGGATTTTTTTATAGGATGAAAGTGCACGTCAAGCTGGGATTTCAAATGCTTTGTTAGCAATCATTGTTTGAATTCAGATTTTTACACATTACCTTTTCCCCCCATACGCTCTGTATATATATGTATCATTATAAAGGTGTAAGAAGAGAGGTGTGTACGCGCTCGGATATTATATAATAATGTTGGGTATATATTTTATACATTTTAATGTTGTTTTGATATATCGTCATAGGGATTGCGTTGTTTTGTCTTGCTTTCTACCTCATTCATTTATTTTGTTTGCGCGAAAGGCACTTTTCTTGAGTTTTGAAAAGAGTAGCGGGAAGCATCAGCCCCTTTACAACCCCCCCCCCCCCCCCCCGCGCCCCGCCGCTGCTTGAAATGTATCATATAGTGTATATTCATGTAAATACATTTACACACTCAATGATGCTACATAAGCCATTAAATATTTAGCATAATTTTAATATTTCACATTCTTGTTCTCAATTTTTATGCTGGTGTTAGATGATGCTAAGATGATTAAACATGTTTTTACACTTTCTGTATTATAAAAGGTATTTAACACATAGCTCCGTTTAGAAGAAAGTTCTTTTGTGACGCATTGTAACATTTTTAACATTTATAATGATAAAATATGTTCCGATGGAAACTACATTTAGTTTGAAAAAAGAAAACGCTATCTGTATAATGACCATTGTCTTCACACTCGTTGTGAAGTCTGGACTGGAAATATATTATATTGTAAATATTCATGTAAACGAATTTACACACTCAGTGTTCTACACATAAATGGTGGTACAGTAGCGAACGAATAATTAGAAACTTATGAATTATTTCACAAAGTCTTGTTCTCGATTTCGTATGTAGATTTTACATAATATCAGAATGATCAAAAATTGTATTATGTATTATTAAATAGTTTTAAATACTCAACGCTTTTCTTTATACGTGATTTAGTTGGTTACCCAGTTCAACCATTTAATTTAATATTCAGAGTAATAACAATGCATGTACATACTCCTGCGGAAAGTGTATTTCATTGGGGAAAGAATATGAAGATATCTTATTTTCCAACTAACAATATCATAATATTCTATAACATTTTAAAGAATATGTGAATTGAAGATCCTCAGTTAACATTTGACTTCGCTAATCTGACGGGCAAATAAAACATAGTTTCAATTCCAAGCCTGAGGGCAACATTCACGAAATTACAATAAACAATAAAACTTGTATTAAAACAATTTACGATTATTTATGGTGACTGAAACTAGGTTGTACATTATTTATATCATATTAATATCAGTGTTGGTGTACATTAAGATTTGTTAATGTTTAGTTATTTGGTCAGTAATGGTGTACATTAAGAGTTATTAATCCTTGGTTAACTAAGAAATGGAAATAATGAAGCTACGGTATTTTTTCTATTTATCCTTAGGGTCTAGTATGTATATTTTAAGCGTTTCAAGCGATAGAGTCTTAACTATAAAAATTGACAGTTTCAATTATTCTCTCAAATCACGATTTCACAATATGCGGACAATTTATTCTCATGTAAATATGGGTGAGGGTCTATTAAATCCTTTGAGACTATAATTGACGACAACATTATACACTTGAGTGGAAATATACTTTGTACAGGGCGTAAAAATTTGGCATGAGCATAACTGTTATTTAGTATTTTATAGGATGAAATTGCATGTCAGGCAAGGATTTCAGATACTTTGTTAGGTAGCAATATCTGAAGATTTTTCCATATTACTTTTGTGTTCCATATGCTCTGTATAATATAACATTTTAATTGTGTAATAAGAGTGGTGTATACGCGATTGTGTAGTATTTAATAGAGTTATCTGTTGTTTTGTCATAAGGTTTGTGGTGTTTCCTTTTGTCACCTACGTCATTCTGTGACTTAACTTTTAATTTCATTTCATAAAATATGGTGAACTGAATAAAAAAATTAAACACCGCTCGGTGGCATTTAGATGCAAATGAAGGTGTCAAAGTTGTACTCATTTTGTATTACAATATTATCTTATAATATCTTATAAATTATAATACACTAAGGATTTTGGGCTCTTTTTTTTGTTCAAATAGGCTCCTAGCTCCCCTGGCCCTTTCGGTCCCCGCCTTTTGGTACCCACGGGTGGGGAAGGGTTCTTAGGGTGGTGGGAGGCACTTCTTGAGGGCTGACGTCCCGTCCATATTTCATAAATTCATTTTTAAACATTGAATTTCCGCAGGGAGTAGGCCTAATAATTCCACCAACCCATGAAGCGGGTTTGTAGCTTCAGGCCCAGCCAACCCATATACCTTTCCCTGTGAAGGGGAGCTATGCCAAAGAACAGCATGGCCATATATCCGCATGGCTTCAGTGTACAGTACAGTATTATACACACGTGTTAGATCGTTCGCACGTACGTGTAGAGGTCATCATACAGGTATAGAGTTACATCATTTGAAGCTTCATGGTCACACACACAGTTTAGTGTGTATGTTTCACGACGTTCGCTACCGGTAATTTTCCTTCGAAAATATTTCCATAATGATTATGAATACGTATAATGATATTAATCCCTTCTCCCCTCGCCCTGGGGGTGATGGGATGACAATGGAATGGGGGGAGCTGGAGGGGGGGGGGGGGGGGTAGTAGGGGGAAGTCAATCCGTCGGTCCTCCAAAGACCCATATAAGGGGGCCATAATCCCCCTGAAAATAAAATGACAAATTCATTTTTTCTCATTATTGCATCCTTTACAGGGGTCGTACCGCTAATTATGGATGTTACTCTGAGTATTAATAAACCACAGAAACATGGCAAGATCAAATCGCTCCCTCTAGGTCTATGCAACAAAGTTCCCCAGAGCTGTCCTCCCTTTTTGAAATTTTTGCAAAGGCTGAAAAAATGTCTCCGCCGGGAATCGAACCCGGGTCGTTGGCTTAGAACGCCAATGCCTTAACCACTAGACCACGGAGACGGGTTAGTGGTTTCGGCGACACCAGATTCAGTTGACCGACAGATTGACAAATCTTCAACCTTATTATTATTATTATTATATATATATATATATATATATATATATACACACACACACATACACACACACACACACACAAACACCCACAAGCGCGCGCACATAATGCTTCTGTTTCAGACCAATGGTGTAACTTCCAGAATGGCTACTTTTCAATATGTATAACCCATGTAATTCATTTACTATAATCATTTGAAAGAGCCTTCAAAATATTACCTTGGATAGCCTAATGAAGTTGCACAAGCATGACCAATCGGTTTTGTGACCCAATATATTGTAAAAATTGGCCACTTTTGCTGGGACATTTTATACTAGCATATTTTTAATGGAGCAATTTTCAATGAAGCTTTCCTATAATTATAATGTCTAATTCTTAGGTGAACGAGAGGTAATAAAACAAAGTGTGCATTAACAGTTTTCCGTTATTTTGTTCATCAAGTTCGAAAAAAAAAATCCTTTTTTTATTTTCTCAAGCGTTTCTGGAGATTTGCCAGGCCCAACTCATTGTATATTTCAGATATGCAATTTCTTCACTACAATTTTTTGAGCCAATATATATTTTTCGTTAAAACCTGTCACATCCAAAATAGTATGTCACACCTGAAACACAGCTTGAGACATGTTCACGTGACACTGTCTAATGTGTCAGCTTTAACTCTGATTGCCACATGTTTGTAATTCAGTCCATCTCACCTAAAGGAAAAAAATATCCTAGAGCACTTTTATTTTATGACGGCATTAAAAAAAAGTGTTTCGGATGACACATATGACCACAAAGAATTCATATATATTTTGTTGTGCACTCTACCTTTCCATATAATCATATAGGCCTGTAAGTAGTCTAAATTTATACAAATAACTAAGGATGCGCTGTGATTTGGCTCGATCGAGCATGTTGATACACAAACGCCACCATTTTGTTTTACAAGGGAGATCACTAAGTTCTGTCACAAGGGGCTGCTGCAGGTGCATTAAATTGTGAAATTTTCTTTTATGTTTAACGTCATCCGTCCACTTAATATGTTAGCTCACCCATGTGTGAAGTTAAATTAGTATAATAAAACCTGAGTTAAATTTGGTATGCACTTTTCTGCATCAATGTTTTGGGCCGTGACATGGATCCTACAAACATGACAAAAGAACATGTTCGTTTCTATAATTAATTACAGGCATTGCAAGTTGCGCATCCGAACAACGTCTATCCATGAACAGCATGTGCGGGTTTGTGGTGACAATGTACCTTCATATCGCACTGAACTTGTGAGATGGACCCAATATAATTATACAGGACATCACTTGCAGATTACAACACACGTTATGGCTGCCCAAGGTCTTCTGCGACTGACACTTCTGTGCAGCGCGTTGAAGCCCTGATTCAAGAATACCCGACAATAACACTGGGCTTCTTAGCCTTGGAGCTTGGGTTGAGTTATGGCAGTGCACATACCATCGTTCATGAAGAGATTGGCAAGTGCACAAGATTGGTCCATCATCAGCTGATGTCAGAGCATAAAGAAATAGTTGCTTTGTGTCATCAATGGCTGCAAGATTTTGAACGAAATAGGCCAAATAAGTTTTCTGGTGTCGTCATAGGGGACAAATGTTAGATATCTTTCTTTACCATGAACGACAAACTCAGGAACATGGTGTGGATAGCGGAAGATGAGCAACAATCCAAGGTGATGAAGACAGCATTTCGCTCCAGAAAGAGAATGTTCACCATTTTTTTTCCGATTTCCATGGCCTATTGCTGTGGATATCATGCCAGACAAAGCAACGATCACTGGCGAAGACTATAGCAGTATTACCAAAGGTCCTTGAGCACATCCAGTCAACAGCTCCAACCCGAGGACGGTCTAGAATCTACCTGCACCATGATAATACAGGCCCTCACAAAGCTCATATAACACAGGCCTATCTTGATGACGATAGCATCCATTAGATGGGACATTCCCCCTATTCACCTGACTTGGCCCCGGTGATCTCTGGCTCTTCCCAAATCAAGTCCAAGCTTGCTGAAAGGCCATTTGCCAGGACTGAAGATCTTGATAAATGGGTAAAATCAGACCTGAGAAGTATCCCCATGTTAGAATACCGTTAATGCTTGGAGAAGTGGTAAATGAGGGTGGAACGTTACACAGTATAGAGGTTGATGGGAGATGCTTTCAAGGAATGAGACCGAACTTATTGATCTCCCTTCGCAATCGCAAATGGCCCTTGATTCCCCGTTTGTTTCAACATGAAGATTATACAGCCCCTTTCTATCTCCTTACTACGTGTACTTCGCCTATCTTCACCTTTCTCTGTTTAATGTAGAATTATTTCTTTTCCATGCACAATAAGATACAACTATGCTAATCTTTTTCACTCTCTCTATAATTATATTTCCATAATTTTGTCATTTGTGATTAGCTGGCAGTCGGAAGTAAGATCGCACATGTATGTTTTATCCATTTCACTCTCTCCATCTCTCTCATGAATCTCTCATTGTTTATTTCATTTTTTTCCTGCAACTTCAATCAAAGTCTTTTGAATATCTATCCTCCACTATGCCTCACAATCTCTTGACAGTCACCGTATGCTAATTCTTTTCATTTTTCATGTCTTCGTTTTCCTCTTGATTAAAAAATAATGAATTTTCTATTAATTTTTTTAAAATCTTTATTATAAACACAGATTGCACAGATAACACCTCTATTACCTAGCTATTCTTTTCTTTTGGGAAATATGATGCAGTAAATTTTACTCCTAATGAAAGACGGAGTACATAATTATGCAAATGTCTGAAAGAGAGAGACAAAGAAAATAAAATAACTCCTCACGAAAGAATACCTTACTTCTCAGAACTTTTGCTTTCCACTTGCTTTTCCTAATCTTTCCTATTCCCTGGAGTCAGTTGAAATGTTTAATCATATAAGGTTTGATTTGATTACTATGAATTTTATTTTTGCAACATTACCTGAACTTAAATTACCTTTTCATGTTTCTGCATAAATACGTGTTTATATTACAATAAAAGTCCATGCAAACATAAACGATAATTCATCCTCAAAAAATATCAAAATTGTTTAAACAATACTTACATCTTCAAAACAAAATTGTCAAATGTAAAAAAAAATACGTTTTTTTTTATAAGCCAATATAAAGGATATGAGAATGTGAGGCAGTAATGAGCCGGTGAACAAAACTGACCTAAGCAAACTGCTGTTCTCTACAAATGATGTACACAAATGACCTGTATTCTGCAAAGTGTACTACTCAAATTAAAGCAAGGTGGAGTTGATTTTAAAGAGCCTTATGGTCAACTACTCACCCTGGGAGTGATAAAGAGGTGCCTCATGAATAACTGTTGTTTCCTTCTTTAAAAAAGAATACTTCCACCGGGATGTCATGGGATGCACCATCGAGGCATAAATAATTATTACATGACATTCATGAGCCATATCAAGTATTCGTGTCAGTGGGCTTTAGAATTAATTTAATTAATTTTTAATTGACATTAAATTTCAATTCAAAATGATATTTGAATGCTGTCCGATTAAATGTAACATATCATCATCACGTCATCTTCCCATAATGCTGTTAGTACAGTAGGATAGATAACACTGGTTTATTACGTCCTTTTATTACCTTTTCCCTTGGTTTAAAGAATCTATCTCCTTTATCATTACATGTACATATCAAGATAACAAACATAAATCACAAACTGGTTTACACACATGTATACCAAAGAAACAAGTTCAGCCTCCCTAGACACATGCATGTATATATTTATCATATTCCCATACACACTGCACAAATACACGTCTTACAGTATCAGCTTGTAGTGGGTACTGCAGTTCATAGAGTGAACCATTAGCTGACTACAGAGTTTCAGCTATCGTATGAGCCAAAGGTAATGGCACATTGGCAGGTATCTATAAGATCTAGTCAAGGTCTAGCAAATGCTTTTTCTAAAGTTTTGCTTCCAACTTTAGATATTCCAACCAAGGAGTTGCTAGCAAAAAGAAGCAGAAGCTTGTTTTCTTGCTAGCTGGCATTTTCCTAGACTAGCAAAAGCTTACATTACTTTCCAAATTTGAGTAAACATCAAAATGAAAGGTTTTTGTTCTTGTACTCAAAAGCTTGCCAGATTAATTGGAGGAATTTTCTTTCAAGCTTTTACTTTTACTTTTACTTGGTATTTTGCAAACTCCTCTGCTACTAGTCTAGCTTATGTTTTTAATTACATGGACATGATGAATACATGTATTAAAAAGGTGTTATATTTGCATATTCCACTGTCCTCACTATCTTTCTTAAAGCTAATAGATAGCAGATAATTCTCTTCAATTGCAGAAATAAAGAAACGTGACTTTGATGAAGCATAAAGCTGCTTTGCCAGATTTATCAGCAGTAAGTCGAATTGCTCTCTGCCGTCACTTTGGAAAGTGAGCGGGGAGAGAAAAGCCTTTGACTACAGAGCTTATGCCTCGGCGCACAAACCGCTATTGTGATATTTCCGTCAGTGCAGTTTGAGCTGATATTGGAGTGCATAACCCTACTGAAACAATCAAACAACACCAGCTGAAACCCCACACGAATGGCATAGCAAGAGACCTTGATATACCATTAACTCTATAACATGTTACTTTATGCCACGTGGATTCTTGTTTTGTTATTCGGCCCATTACTTCTACGTTGATATTTTTTAAACTCTAAGTAGGTTAGAAAAAGCATTTGCTAGGCCTTTCATAGTTTTATAGATACGGCCCAATGTGCATCTGACACACGCCACTGGTTGTTCTAGGGGCTTTATTAGGTTTTTGTTTTCATTCCTTTACACTCTAAATGCAAAAATCTTAGAGTCAAACTGTTTTCCATGACTTTAATAGCATTTGAAATCAGATACATACACTATACAACCAATGATTAAATACATGTCTATAGTTTTGGATAATAATAATTGATCCCTCCATTTGAATTCATTTGTGAGCTTTCTCATTCCTTTTATGTCAGTCTGGAAGAACATAGTAGTTACACTATGAACATGACGAACAAAGAAGCGGACAATTTATGCTGCTTCTCATTGTACCCTTCACAATTGCACTGGTTAACAAAAGAACATCCATTCATTGCTATCCTGTAAAAATACGTAGAACAGGTGTCACATAATAGCAGTGAAGGGATGTCCTTTTGTCTACTAGAGCTATTGTGGAGGGTACAATGAGGAGCTGCATAAATTGTGCGCTCTCTTTGTCACCGTGTTCATAGTGTTAGAAATGTCCCCTGAAAACGATTACTTTTCAAATGCCCTCATATTCAAAAAGAAATTCCTAAAGTATTCGGGCAGAACACTCATGACGCATGTGTGTGCAGACCCATACCCATTTCTGTGTGCAGTACATGTGCTTTTCAACAAAATTGGGTCAATTTCTTATCATTCTGATAGTTTTAAGACCTCCCATTCTCATGTTGACTTGATCAACCTTTGTCAATTTCTTTGAGATGATTTCTTTCACAATGTAATCACATGACCAGATCTCAACTTTATTTTTAAAAAGTATCACATGCAGCAGTCAACTGAATCTGATTCAGTTGCAAGTTACTACTTCTTAGTTTTCAATATCAATATCAGAATTATTCTTTTTCAATGACAAGGTTCTGAATAGTCATACCGATATAACGTGGTATATAGTTCATCACACATCTTGTGATTTACAACAAAATATTAAGATCATCTTAAGATGTATTGCATAACAGTTATTTCTTTACTTCCACATCAGAAACATGTACAGCGGATCCTCTTTATAACAAACTATTTGGGAGCGGCCAATGAAATTACCTCTTTATATCGAAACCATGTTATAACAGGGCTAGAAAACAATAAAATCCAAAGAGGTGGGACCGGCAGAATTACCTTGTTATAACAGGAGTTGGTTATAACAGTGTTCTTTATAAGGAGGTCCCACCGTACATACATCTTGCACTTAAATCCGGACTCTGACTCCTGGGGAGTGTTTCGTCAAGTGTTTTGTCAGTGATTTTTACTGACAAATTTGCTCTCATCCAACCAGATGCAAGGATTTCAGTAGCTTATAACAGTTGTTGGTAAAAGTCACTTACAAAACGCTTGATAAAACGCACTTCAGGAACTTAAATTTGTATAACTGCTTGTATAGCTGGTGGCAGAGAAAGGTGATGTCACATTCAGGAGAGCATTTCATCAAGCGTTTTGTCAGTGATTTTTACAGTTATAAGCTACTGAAATCCTTGCATCTGATTCGCTGAGAGCAAATTTGTCAGTAAAAAAAATCACTGAAAAAAGCTTGATGAAATGCTCCCCAGGACATAGTTCAGGAAGATTCCAACTAATAATTCATAAATTTGTAACATCTTCCATAACTTTGTCATCAGATCTTGTCTTCAGAAAGTGGTCACAGTGTCGTGTGATTTCGATTTTACATTAAGTACATGGTTCAGGAAAATTTCAACTGATAATTCAAAATCTTCCATAACTTGTTTGTCATCAGATCTCCTCCTCAGTATTGAAGGCAGCCTGCCCTCATGAAAATGACACCCTCTGCCATTATTTCAGTACTTCTGTAGTGTAATCCGGTTACATGTAGCACATATCAACCAATACGTTTCACACATATTTCATCAGAGAACACAATGATCAATCTGTTTTTGTTAACAATTAAACACATTCTTGAGATTGAAAGACTAATTCCACAGCATAAGAAACTGAAAACTCTCATTGGGTGTGGTAATAATAAGATGTGGTTTGAGCTTCTACCAACCTTGAAATTCTGTGGGCAAACTTTTATCCACTCCTTTGGATTTTCTCAAGCCAGGTTTCATGCTGCCTTGAGTCAGGTGACAGACTGTTTACCCGTAATCTTTATTTAACATAGGATAGGAGAAAGTCCACAGGAGTGGATGAAAGTATACCCACTAAATGTCAAGGTTGGTAGAAGCTGAAACTACATTGTTAGCATCAGTAACACTTCTTCTATGGGTGAATATGCACACATTCTGAAGAATAAAAAATGCTAATGCTGACATACCAGTTTCATAAAGCTGTTCGTAAAGTTACGCACGACTTTACGAACGACTTGAACATGAAGTGCCAGATAGGACCCCCAAAGTTTTTCCTGATGTTTTAACAAAGTGTGACTTTATTTCCAATAACCTCGATTAAATTATGGCAAAAATTATACTTTGCATTAAAAAAAGTTTGTTATGATAAGAATGTTAATTTACACCTGCACAGTTCAACTTTAGTTGATGCAGTTAAAAAAGATTGAGCATCCCATTTGGCTTGTATAGATAAGTCATTTGTAATGTCGTGCGTAACTTTACTAACAGCTTTATGAAACACCCCCAGGACACTGATAAAATAAATATCACGCAGATATAGGCCCTGATTATCCCAACCTCAGCTCCCGTCGGGATAAGAAGGATGGAAGAAATTTCCAAAACTTTCCTCCAAATAAAGAATTGAATTGCAACAGCCATTATGAAGTTCTAAAAGTTCCTTTTGTGAAATGACGAGTGACGAACACTCTTCTGTATTAAGACACGCCATGCAGATATACCACAGCGAATTCTCAGTACAGTATTGTAAAGTTCTTACAAACACACTGCAAAGACCAAAACCCTAAGGAAACATCAGGTATCCTACGCATTCCCTATCTGAGCAAGTGTAGCCGTTTCCTTTGCCATTCTGCCTCTTTCATATTCACAGAGTATTAATTTTCTCTCCATTACTGTCAATGACATCGCCCTCTGGTAAGTGTTTGCAATAAGTAAGAAGCAAAGGACTTACAAAAAAAGTTGGTGCATCCATAAATATTAAAAAAAAAATCATCTCCTGATCACAGTACTCGTTTTCATTGACTCCGAGACGATTTGATTGGTCCTTTCACTGTCCGGTAGAACAATTTGTTGGCGACGCCCACAACGAATGAGAATATACGAACTTGGAAGTCACTAGGAATATAATCACAAAATAATCAAATTAACCAAAATTTATGATCAGATAGCATGATCACATTTAATTGTCCATTGTCTTGAGAAAAAGAAATATTTTACAAGTTATGAAAAGGTACAATTGAAATACCTTTGGGAGGGTCAAAAACTAATTCATAAGATTTAAACCATCCTGATGAACTTCTTTAACTACTTTCGGCTGTGTTAGGAATGAGTAACGTGATACTTAGCACATTACTGCGCCAATCACCTCAATTCCCTGATGAAATTCAAACATTCTTACGACCTTTCACAAGCAAAATATAATATTTTTATTAAAGTTCTACTAGACTCAAGGACTTGTCTTCATCTGCATGACCAAAGTGTACACTTTGACCATCACTATAAACCTGTAACCCTATATTTTGACATCCCTCAATAAAGTAGCTTAGCGAAATGGAGTGGCATGAAAAGATGCGTCCAGAACGCTGGTAAAGGTGTAATAGTCATTGACATCTTATTTATATCTGAATGAAATTTAGGTATTGTTAAGCCTAATTAAGGTATTTACCAGCTCCATGTTCTAATGATGTGGTTCTACCTCATGCAATTCATTATTTTTGACCATTATGCATTTTGCAAAATGCGGACACGGCTTTTGTTGCCAGTGCATTTTGCTAAGATGCCAAAGTCATTCCCTTGGTGTTGAACTCTTGATCTCGGTCTGGTCTTGATATTGGGCTTGATCTTGGTCTGATCTTGGTCTTGATCTTGATCTTGGTATGATCTTATTCTTCGTCTCCACCTACATGTATCTGTTCCAAGACTTTGGGCTGACATCTGCATGTGACAAGTACTACTGACAAAAATTGCGAACGTATCGCTAGGAACATATCAAGATACGCTGTGCTACAATGTCGCACATGATGCTTCAGAAGCTCACTAGCTGCGAGCACTGTGGGAATTGAACGATGCCATGATGCATAAAACGAATGTCGCAGAATGCATAACGCATCCATAGGGCCTACAAGGATGTACGTAGGTTATGAATTCTGCTCTTTCCATTTCCATGCCCAGAGTGTGACTTCAACATACATAAGTGTACATGCGTATAATTATTATAATTCAGCATGCTTATCTATGCTTATGTTTTGGTCTCACCTTTTACTCAACTTACAAAATTGAAGTTCATCGCAAAGCTCATCCTTCATTGTCCAAAAAATCTGTCGTTCATTTGTCCAGTATTTTTGTATTTTGTCTGCCACTACAGCGATTATTAACTCAGCATTTAAAGGAGACTAAATCAACTAAAAATAATTTGTGTGCAGCTGAAGTGCCAGAAATCAACTAAAAATATGAACTTGTCAAACACTTTATTTGTAAATAGAGCATGGAAATATATAGGATAACATAAAAAAACCCACAAAGAATTCAAGTCAGACTTGGGGACCATGCCCGCCCATTTCTATAAAAAGTGAGGACATAAGGAAAAGTTCATGATGGTTCATTTCATTTCATTTATTTTCATTTCCAAACAATAATATCAATACAACATAATTCAAATAATATTTACCAATTTAATACAAACGATTCAAACTAATTATCGTATGGGTAACTGCAAATGACAAACATATAAAACCTTTTTTTTTAATTTGTAAACAAATCTTTAGGCATTTTACTCCCAGTGTTAAAGATCGTACGCTCGATCTGTAATGAAAAACACAAGGTCGTGACTTGGCCGTGAACCAGAATAGCCTGGTGGTTAAGTCGCTGCCCGGCAAGCAGTGGATGACAGGTTCGAATCCCGCTGGTTCCAATTTTTTCTGACTTGTGTTTTTCATTACAGATCGAGCATACGATCTTTAACACTGGGAGTAAAATGCCTAAAGATTTGTTTACAAATTAAAAATTCTTCCCCAGTCCAGCTTCTTCGTTTACATAAAACCTTGAACAGAATTAAGTTACTTTTGGAAACTCAGTGGACTGCTAAAAAGCAAGCTTGTAGATTGCAGTCCACTCGCGTACAAACTCAACAACAAAGAGCAATTCACCGATTTTGCAAAAAATGCAATATAATAATAATTTTTAAAAAAGTGTATTTACTTATATATAGCCTAAAGGTTTGTAGCAAGAAGAATAAAACAAAAGACAAAGAACAAAGAATAAAAGAGGAAAGAACAAGACAGACAAGACATGTTTGGTATGGTAGTTATACGACACATGCTCCAGTGACAATGTCTCTGTGGCTAACCTTCGACACTAGACCAAACACTACACCTATCCCTTACCCTGATCTACATGTAAAACCCCATAACAACCCTAACCCTAAGCTTACATCTCTGACGAAATAAAGCTCTGGGCCGGTATTCAAATCAAAACGCGCATTATGTAAGCATTTTACTTAGCATTTTGCTCAGCGAAGCAAAATGGCTTAACTCGTATTCAGATCAAATCGAAATATTTTAGTTTAGCAACCCACTTTAGGGCAAAAGGCTCACTGATAGCCATTGTGACGTCACATGTCCAGTCCAAAATACTGCGCAATATATGCGTCACATTTAAAGATTAGCAAAATGATTGAACAGAATACCAAAGTTGTATTTTATCTCAGCCAAAAACTAAGTAAAATACTTGTATTTTTGTACTTAAGTATTGAATACAGGCCCTGGCCAATTGTAGTAGTAGTGTAGAAGTAGATGATTTTATTGGATAACTTTTAGTACAAGACATATCTGCCATATCTGACATATATGTCGGATCACCAGAATGTAACTCCATAAACTTAACATACATGTATATTGTCACTAGAGCATGTGTTGTATTCTGTAAAAGTGGACATTTTTTTGCGCTCGTCAGAGTAAAGTGAATTTTGCATGTTTTTAATTTTGCTGACTTGTTATGCTCATGTAGAGAAAATTACATTTTGAATTTTGCATGTTTTTAATTTTGCTGACTTGTTATGCTCATGTAGAGAAAATTACATAGGCTTATTTACTGACTGCATAAAAACTTGCGCGGTATGCGCAAAAATGTTCACACTGCAAAATATTCCACGTTTACTGTGAGATCCTTGTCGTGGAGCATATTTCAGATCACTAGTACCGTTATGTTAACTACATACACATGTAGATAGCTTAGCAAAGGTACATGTAGTGGTGTTGAAAATCATAACTTTGTTCCACACAGGGAATGGGATCTGGTAATTTCCTCTACCTTGATAAGGTTAAAGGTTGACTAAATTAGAGAGAAAATGGGTGCTCTTTCCATGTATTTTGTCCTTCTAATCACGAATTTGCCAATGGATTGTCCAAATTCTGTCTCGTTTTGGCGAAAAGGGGGAAAAAGTAGAGGTTTTGGGACCGTTCCTTAAAACTCGTGAGCTGATTGGCTAACGTTTTATGCGTCTGTATGTACAATGCCCTACACATCTTTAGTACGGCAGTGACTATGTTCCCCTCGTACATAGCGACTGGTGAACGCTTTTGTTTTGTTTATTTCACGTACGGCTTTTTGTTTTTACTTCGCTGACTTAGATTTTGGCTGAATTCAAGTAATTTATTTAAAGAGAGGAAAAGTGCCCTCGATTCCGAGTTGGAGGACTTTTCTGAGCCATGCAGATACAAACTCTGATAATATCAGATGATTTATCAGATGATTTATTAGACCCCGAAGGCAAAGAAGCTCGAGTGGCAAGGGGAATTCGACCATATTATATGTTTGAACCCCTCGCAGAATACGGTGAAGGGGCTGTGGGTGAAGTAACTCCAGGGAGCTACAACGCGTTGGAGCTACAACGCGTTGGAGCTCCCTGGAGTTATGGGTGAAGTATAGACTCTGTCTCTCGTTCGTAAGGTCGTTTTAGCAAACGAATGAGAGACAGAATTTTCGGTCTAAGGGTGAAGCTGTTGCAGCTATTGTCGTTGAAAAGCAGATTGGAAAACTTGACTCCAAGTCTGATCGTTGGAATAGCTCAATCTTTTAGCTAGCTTATCCTTTTCTTCATGCCAAATTCGGAATACAGGCCAGGATCCTCAAAATCATCTTCGGCAAAGTGATCACTGCAGATTGTGATCACTTGCATTGGCCGGCCCTTGCCACCCTGCCCGCGTGAGCTTTACCTTTGCTACCCACAATTTCCGTAGATTTTCATCTTTTTAATGGGTCTTGTTACAGCCCGCAACTATACACCGATTCGCCATAATTGATGAAACTGTGTCCTCAAATCGGCTTTTGCTAAACAGTCGGGTAACGTCGCGTCGCGTTGGTAGAAATTTTCGAACATTTTTCAGGAAGGTGTCTTCAAGGGGACAAATTGAAAAAGAGTCCATCTCAGTATGATTTTTCCCGTTTTCAGGCTAAAAACGACAAACAAGGGAATAAAGAAAACAATAGAAGGATAATGCAAAGAAAAACATGAACTATATTAAAGAGAGAATAGAAGGGTAGGAAGGATGGAAGAAAATATGATGAAAGGAAACAAAGAATACAACAAAAGGAAAGTTGGAAAGTAAAAATAAGTGAATAAAAACAAAGAATAACATAAAGAAAGATAGAGACATAAATGATAGAAGGATAAAGATATTAAGAGTAACATATAAAGGAAAGATAGAAGAGAAGATGATAATTTGAATAAAGGAATAACATAACGAAAGAAAAGATGAAAGGAAAACAAAAATGATAGGATAAAAGCAAAGAATGCTTTAAGGAAAGTAAGTAAAGATGGCAAGCAGAAAATGATTTTAAATAAATTTATTCAAAATCGACGAAAAATGCTACTTCTCCTCTATTTCACACCGTATTTTGAATCTGATTGTTTTATCTGATAGGGCTGGGTAGGGGCTGTCAAACCTCTACACAGAATTTTGAAATTCATTAATTATGCAAATTTATTGTAATTTATTCAAAATCAACAGAAAATGCATTTATAATCATAAAACATTAATTTGATAATTCATTTCTCACATTTATCTTCAAGGTTCTATCAGAAATTACATAAATTAACAGCCATTCCACAGATCTACACTTCTGGCGGGGACAGCATCGCGTAATTACTATTCAGTTGTTTTTAATCCTTTTATTAATTTTTCTTTCCACCTTTCCTTTCATTATGTTATTCTTTTATCGCTTTTATCATTTTGTTTTTCATATTTCATAATGTTACTGTTTATATTTATTCTTTTTATCCTCTTTTTTTTATTGCTTTCCATCTTCACTTTGTTATTCTTCGTTCCCTTTTATCATCTTCTCTTCCACCTTTCTTCATGTTTATATTTATCTTTTTATCATTTTTCTCTCTATCTCTCGCTTTGTCATTTCTTGCTTTTATCCTTCTATCAATTATCTTTCCATCCTTCCTCTCGTTATGATATTCTTCGTTTCCTGTTATCATTTTCTCCCCCACCTTCCTCACGTTAATCTTTCATATTATTCTTTTTAAAATCATTTTCTGCTTCCCATCTTTACTTACTTTCCTTAAAGATCACATTGCAAGAAAATCACAAATATGGCAATTAATGTATCACTAGAAACTGGGAAGCTTACAGATGGTAATCGTATAAGTGTCAACTAAATAAATGTCAACTGCGTATCCGATGATTATAAAAACAACATAAATAAAAGCTCTTCTAAGCATCTGGAATATCCGAGGATTCGCCAGAAATATAGCGATGTTTTGATGTCGTCACACAAGGGATCGATCCTGCTTAAGCAGACGACGTCCTATAATGAATGAACGTAATTGCAATGCAATTATTTATCAAATTATAAAGAGTTTGGTATATTTAACATGACCTTATTTCACACCATTCTAAAAGGGAAAGTGAACTGATTCTGATAACTAAAACCGTTTGATAGTAAATACACAGGAGAAGGGTCAATGATCAATGAAATAAACCCCACTTTCAAATTGAAAAGCCCTCCGAATAATATCACAGATTGTATTCGTTCCCTCTTGAAACGCCGAACATGCCCCGGTGCAAGCAGCTGAAAATACAATGGCGTCTTATTTCGTTTACAAGTGACTGATTCTTTTATTTTTTTAACGCTGCATTTTTCATCAAAATAATACCATACACGAAGTTAAGAGTGAGGCAACAGACTAACATTAAGACTGACGCTAGTCAAGTAAGAGAAATAAGTGAAGAGGAGATGACAAAACAGGCACTGAAAAATGTGTAAGATGTTATGGGACATCGTCTGCTTAGACAGGACTGGTCCTTCGTGTGTCGTCACACATCTCAGCAGCGTTCAAGGAGCTCTTCAGCTGCTATATCGGGGGCTGTATTTTACCGTTTTATAATTGATAATAATCATTAATTCAAATGTTTCCAAGCGTTGAATTTGGATAACCTTGTATAATTTATGCCATCTATGCAATAATAAGTATTAAGCCAATATTTATTTTTATGGAATTTTCTTGCAATGTGATCTTTAAAACATTCTTTGCTTTTATCCTATCATTTTGTTTTCCTTTCATCTTTTCTTTCGTTATGTATTCCTTTATTCAAATTATCATCTTCTCTTCTATCTTTCCTTATGTTACTCTTAATATCTTTATCCTTATATCTTTTATGTCTCTATCTTTCTTTATGATATTCTTTGTTTTTATCCACTTATTTTTACTTTCCAACTTTCCTTTTGTTGTATTCTTTGTTTCCTTTCATCATAT
Source organism: Heliocidaris erythrogramma (assembly GCA_025617745.1). Classification (NCBI taxonomy): domain Eukaryota; kingdom Metazoa; phylum Echinodermata; class Echinoidea; order Camarodonta; family Echinometridae; genus Heliocidaris; species Heliocidaris erythrogramma. The sequence goes on along the minus strand of CM046854.1, from coordinate 7,477,103 downwards.
TTTCTTCCATCCTTCCTACCCTTCTATTCTCTCTTTATAGTTCATGTTTTTCTTTTCATTATCCTTCTATTGTTTTCTTTATTCCCTTGTTTGTCGTTTTTAGCCTGAAAACGGGAAAAATCATACTGAGATAGACTCTTTTTCAATTTGTCCCCTTGAAGACACCTTCCTGAAAAATGTTCGAAAATTTCTACCAACGCGACGCGACGTTACCCGACTGTTTAGCAAAAGCCCTCAAATCAACGTTATTGTGAGCAATTAAACACGATAATATGCAATGCAAATGGTCGATGCGGTGAATATCATGCTCGCACTCGTACCGGGCTGGGCCTGCCAGGCCTGCGGGCATACACGGTATACAGGTGGGTGGAATATTTTCCTTTACTTTTCGTACGTCACAGATCACGATGTCGCTTCGATGGGTTTTTTTAGGGGCGGGGCTTATGACTCTGTAAATCAGCAAAAATGTACTTTTCAAATGATTATGAAATACGACTGAATGCATAAAAAAGTGTGTGATAGATATTTTTTGGCTCCTGATGACTCCTTCCTACGAAAAATGGGCAATTATTTTTTCATTTTAGTAACCCTTTAAATATTACTGAAACTGTCAAATTCCACTTCAACTTCAGCGATATCATCAACTTTTGAGATTTTGCGTATGTGTATGTTTGTGTGTGTGTGTGTGTGGTGGGTGTAACTGGGTTTCTACAGTTATGTAGCAATGAGATATGATTATCTACTTCTGGGGACCGACCTTTAATGTTATCATCCAAAAGACACGACTCAATCGGTTTCGAACCAGGATCTGTCACTGCGTTTCAGACGAGTCCTTACTTGCAACATTTCACTAAGCTACATAGAAGTTCTGTTGTCTCTGAAGCACACGTCGGATCACCAGTATGGTACCACATAAAGGCATATTGTCGTCTGAGTATGTCAGATTATCAGAAATATAACTCATTATTATGATGTAAAGCGTGAAGAAACTCGTGTATAAAGCACTATAGAAATGTAAAAAAATATTACAGAGGAACTTCATTATAAAGAACACTGTTGTATAACCAACTCTCAGTACATCAAAGTAATTTTGCCTGTCCAACCTCCTTGTATTCTACTTTCTACTGAACTGAAACACAAGAGTAAGTCAAACCTAAAGCATTTCAAGCATTACATTTGTATGTGCATGCACATTCATGCACATATCATTGCGTGTGTGCGCGTAGTAGAGGCAATTAATGCACGCACCAAATGCAAATGTTCGTTTGCGGCCGCATGCACGTACATGCGGGTTCAAGAATATATCCTAGAAATTGCATAGGATTAATGAAAATGCTAAAGCAGTCAAAGATAAGTCATTTTCAAGCTGTATAACAAACTTACATGTAAGGTCATTGACACGGACACGTGTGCAAACGTGCAGAAAATTGTGAAATCTTTAAAATGGCCTGAAACATCCCCAAAATTGATTCTAGACCATGTTAAGAATATTCAAATCTCGAGTGCAGCTTCAATGACGCATTCATGCACCAAATATGGTTCTGTTAGGACTTTGTACTGCAGATATATAGCATATGTCAGATTTTGACAAAATAGTTCCTATGACATCAAAATGTCAAAATGTACTAAGTTGAAAAAGTTTCTGTGCTGAGACAATTACCATAATCTACCATTGTACCAAATTTTAGTACATTGAAACAAGGCGTTTGGGAGATATTGTGCAGACAAAAAAGTGGGCAGAAAAAAAATATATATTAATAATTTAATAATAAAGAAAATTTTGTTTAAAAAATATATGAGTTGGTCTGTACTTGAAGTACAGCCCACCTAAAAAAAAACTTTTGATAGGGCATATGTTAGATCACTGGTATGGTAACTCACCATGGTTTGGGCGGAGGGTGCGCCTCGTTGCCACTGATGATGAACAGAGGGAAGACTGTGGAGAAGACGCAGCCGCTCACAAAGTAAGACTTGGGCAGTGATGTGATGACAGCTAGAGGGAGACCAAAGCCTAAGAAGTATGGCCAGTTAGTCTCAATGTACGCTATCCTCGTGTGTACCTCCCACCCTGATTTACGTGAGACGAAAAGGGGTGGTATTCTGAAAATTATGTCACCTTGGGTTAGGAAAAGTTGTCATAACAAATCAAACTTAGAATATGTCACTGGTTAAAATCAGCGCAGAGCTGGCTCCGTACCCTCTGCGTGCTGTGATAAGTGTCTGTTTTGTGCAATTTTAATATGTTATGAAAATTAACTTATTCTTTGGCCACTCGGCAGTAACCAGGATAATAATATCCAAGCGCTGTCAGTGTGATGGAAATATGAGCCCTATATGTAGAAGCCAAATATTATTATTATTTTCCAGCAACATATTAAACAACAGATCAAATAAGATTACTGACAATATGGACTGAAGGATTTCATATACACAAACAATTTATTGGTACTACAGAATTTCCAAATGGCTTTAAACAGTAACATATTTAAACAGTAACATATTAAAACGATAACAATTAAATTAAAATATGCCAGTATGGTGAAGACTGCAGTTTCACACTGCTATTTTGCAGTCTCTACACGAGTTGTAATCTCAACCAATCGCATGCTACCCTCAACTGTCAAGGATGTACTTCCCGCCCCCCACAAAAGTAATGTTTTATACCAATATGTGTGCCGGTGTGATGCCAGGTACGTGGGTCGTACATCCCAGCGGTTGGTGGACCGCATCAAACAACATGTCCCACTGACTGTGCGTAAACATTCAGCCAATCAACGTGCCCAGCCAGCCCGCGCTTGCAAATCAGATTCCACTACTACTAGTAGATCTAACACAAAATGTGACTCAGCCATAGGCCAACACCTGCTTGCTAACACATTGTGTGCGCAAAGCTATTCAGACGATCAGTTCTCTATTGTCTGTAGAGCCAGGAGCTTAACCCATCTCAGGTTCTTGGAAGCAGCCTACATTCAATCTAGAGACCCTCTTTTGTGTAGACAAAAGGAGTTCGTCCAAGCGTTGCCTTTGTTTTAACTATGCAGGATGTGCCCAGTTTAGCTTTCAGTATAACTAGTTGATTTTCTTGTTATTTGTTCATATCTGCGTGATAACCTGATGAGTTGCAGATCGAAAAGCTTCGTTATCATTTTAATTTGTTATCGTTTTAATGTTTTAATATGTTACTGTTTAAAGCCATTTGGAGATTTCATATTCGTTATTTTTATGGTATGGCGCTGATCCATGCCAAATTTCATGTTTAAAAATAACATTGCAAAAGCGATCTTGATTTCTGAGAAAAGTGAAAAATAATTTGTGAGCATTCTCACTCCTTTTACGTCAGTTTGGAAGAACATCCTAGTAGAAACATCCCCTGAAAAGGATTGCTCTTCAAATGCTCTTATATTTGAGATATGACTAGAAATAGCTGAAATGTTTGGGCCGAACATTTATGCCACTTGTGTGTGTAGTCCCATATACCCATTTCTGTGTGCAGTACATGTGCTTTTCATCGGGATTGGGCCAATTTCTTGTCTATTTTGATGATTCCAACGCAACACAAATGTAAACTAGATGAATATTCGACCGCGCGCGGTCGGAATTTATGCCTCCGCCATCACCAGATTGGAAATGTATGGCATACATGTACACTCTTAAAAGGATTGGTCCAACAATATTACAAATCTTTTCACTTAAAATGCACAAAAGACAAAAAAATTATTTCATTTCATTTTTGATAAATATATTTTTTTATAAAAAAATAAGTTGCGATTTTTTTCATATGTGATCATTCTATCAAATATCTTATCACCTTTTAGGTGATGTCATCAGTATGAAATTTCATTCAGAAAAAGTGAAGTGGAAATGTAAAGAAAGGGCCAGCTGACGAATTGACGGAAGTAGTTGCTTCTGAAATACGTTTTACTACGTGACCTCTGTGAACTAGCGCTAGATTTCCTGGATTTTTATCAGATATACAGACTTTCACTACTATGAAAGGTAATTAAGAGAAATAACTACAAACAAAAATTGTTTTCATGTAAAATTTATTATGAAAAGCAATTGGAAATGCAAATTACAGAGCATTTGAAATGCTCTGCAAAGCTCAGCCACACAACACGCACAACACGCATGCATGATCACGAGTGGCTGACCGCGAACCCCGCTGCAGCAGCCACCCTACTAATAGACTATAAACGTCTGAGACAATGAATTTCAATTATTACTACTCTTGGTCTGAACACCATGGCCTTTTCATTCTACTGAGACCACAGTGTGTGTGACATAAAAATTAAAGGCATTAGAAAATTAATTTTATGAAACAAACCAGTAATTTCATGTAATTTTATGTAAATTGACCTCTGTGACCTCTGACCTTTGACCTACTTACCCCAAAATCTAATCAGTTCTCATCTTTCTATGGGTATGCATACTGGTACCAAGTTTGAAGTTCTCACCTCAGATAGTTCGAGATATCGCGGTAACGGTGCTAAAAACCACTAATTCCATGTAATTTCATGTAAATTGACCTCTGTGACCTCTGAACTTTGACCTACCTACCCCAATATCTAATCAGTTCCTCTTTCTATGGGGATACATACTGGTACCAAGTTTGAAGCTCTCACCTCAGATAGTTCTTGAGATATCGTGGTAACGGTGCTAAAAACCAAGAATTTTTATGTAATTTCATGTAAATTGACCTCTGTGACCTCTGAACTTTGACCTACCTACCCCAAAATCTAATCAGTTCCTCTTTCTATGGGGATACATAGTGGTACCAAGTTTGAAGTTCTCACCTCAAACAGTTCTTGAGATATCGCGGTAACGGTGCTAAAAACCACTAATTCCATGTAATTTCATGTAAATTGACCTGTGACCTCTGAACTTTGACCTACCTACCCCAAAATCTAATCAGTTCCTCTTTCTATGGGGATACATACTGGTACCAAGTTTGAAGTTCTCACCTCAGATAGTTCTTGAGATATCGTGGTAACGGTGCTAAAAACCAAGAATTTTTATGTAATTTCATGTAAATTGACCTCTGTGACCTCTGAACTTTGACCTACCTTCCCCAAAATCTAATCAGTTCCTCTTTCTATGGGGATACATACTGGTACCAAGTTTGAAGTTCTCACCTCAAACAGTTCTTGAGATATCGCGGTAACGGTGCTAAAAACCAAGAATTTCATGTAATTTCATGTAAATTGACCTCTGTGACCTCTGACCTTTGACCTACTTACCCCAAAATCTAATCAGTTCATCTTTCTATGGGGATACATACTGGTACCAAGTTTGAAGTTCTCACCTCAGACAGTTCTTGAGATATCGCGGTAACGGTACTAAAAACCAAGTATTTCATGTAATTTCATGTAAATTGACCTCTGTGACCTCTAACCTCCTTACCCCAAAATCTAATCAGTTCATCTTCATATAGGGAAACATACTAGTACCAAGTTTGAAGTTCTTACCTCAAACAGTTCTTGAGATATCGTGGTAACGGTGCTAAAAACCAAGAATTTTTATGTAATTTCATGTAAATTGACCTCTGTGACCTCTGACCTTTGACCTCCTTACCCCAAAATCTAATCAGTTCATCTTCATATAGGGAAACATACTAGTACCAAGTTTGAAGTTCTTATCTCAAACAGTTCTTGAGATATCGTGGTAACGATGCTAAAAACCAAAAATTTTTATGTAATTTCATGTAAATTGACCTCTGTGACCTCTGACCTTTGACCTACTTACCCCAAAATCTAATCAGTTCATCTTCGTATGGGGATACATACTAGTACCAAGTTTGAGGTTCCTACCTCAAATGATTCTTCAGATATCGCGGTAACGAGAAGTGGGACGGACGGACGCACGGACGGACGGACAACCCGAAAACATAATGCCTCCGGCACCCACCTTCGGTGGGCGGAGGCATAAAAACGATTGTTATGTAGACATGGTAAACTGTTCCCATTTCCTTTGAGACAGTTTCTTTCACAATGTAATTGCATGGCCAGAACTCTACTGCTAAATGCTGTGTGTACTTACCCATGTTGAACCACTTGTACTCAAATGCATAGAGTGCGTTGAGTAGGGAGAGATGAAACATACTCAGGAACTGACTCACGCCTTTAATAGGTACCAGGCTAACCACCATGCTCTACAAAGGAAATAATATCAGGAAATCTCTGTCAATCTTATATTCTTTCTATCAAAGTCAATATTCTAAACATTAATACAGTCGAACCTGCTTTAGTGAACACCTGTATAGAAAGACCACCTGTCTACAAAGACCACAATTCCTGTTTCCCTAGAAAGTGTTTCTCACAGGATAATGGTGCGGTGTTTGGGACTCAACCCCAAACCATGTGATCAATCGTATAGTGACGGATCCACTAGACCAGGGGTTCTCAAAGTACGGCCCGCAGAGCTTCTCAATCAGGCCTGCGAGACTCAGCTGTTTTTTTTCTCTTTTTAATAATTTTTTTTTATCACAATGTGAAACATGCCTCAATACGATTACATTGTGTGTCCATGCAACCGTAATAAAAGTAATGACAGTCAAATTAACTGACTTTGAAACAAAGTTCATTGAGTTTTGTGTCGTGTCTGTCTGTTCTACTTCAGTATTTGATTTGTGACCCGACGCCTCAAAACCTACAATAAGTCGCCAAAATTATTATTTTTGTTTTATACATTTTCTGAAAGTAGAGATTCTCAGCTTTCCAATGGTACATCACTTGCCTAGTTTACTCAATGATAACACCTTTAAATATCACATTTAGAATCAGTATGTAACCAACAATCAATAACTCCTATTCAGAGAAAATGGCCATTTAAGTTCGGAACAAAAGAGTGCTAAACCTTCGCTTTCCGTGTGCGCCCAAGTAAAACTGGGTATTCAAATGGCCATAGCAACCGGTATGAAGGGATTATTAGATTAGGCTGAATTTTGGCACACTGCTCCAGGAGGACCTATTCATTACTCACTCCAAAAATCAATTTAATACCTTTAGATGTAAAGTAGTAATTTGGCATTGAATGAAAGTATTACAAAAGCTCTCCAAACATTCATTAGCTGAACAGGTGAAAAAAAAGGAGTCATTTTAAAATGCCCCAAAAACATATTTCTAAGTCGAATTACGACTCACAAACTTGAGACATGATAGAATGATAATGAAACTACCCATTTCTAACAAAAACAGAAAATCGACTGATCCAAGCAAATTTACTATTTTGGGCTGTTTGCTACGTTGTGGTCCGTGCGACTTATTGTAGGTTTTGAGGCGGCGGGTCACATTTTATGAAAGATCGTAACTAACTGAATCGCACAGATGGCATCCCAAAGGCATACGCTAGCGCTGTGTATGGCGCGGCCCGCATGGCGTGTACCAGTGCTGTACTGATAGCAATAGTTTAACATCAAATGTTGATAACAGGCTGCATAATAACATGTGCGCACACAGTCGTATATGTACTTATCTGTCTCCTCAGTTCCAGGTATGCAATAAAACTGACATAGGTATAATAATGATTAATATTCTTCAAAAAAGTACAAAAAATTTTTATTATCACTATTGACTCCCGCTGCATTTTGAATTTTTCTCAAATATTGCCCGTTTTCATATAAAACTGTTATAAATTTGTTGGATAAAATACTCCCCAAATAAGGCTCAGATGGAACCAGAGAGCATCTAAAACCCCTGAGCTTCCTGGACCCCGGCCGCAAGGGACTTCACGCTCCGTGCCCGTGATGAGCGCTTCGTGCACATTGGTTATTTTTTAATTCTCCAGTTAACTGTGTCCCTTTTAAGTTTCATTTGAGTCCCATCTGGCCCTTCAAAGAAAAAGTTTGAGAACCCCTGCATTAGACCAAGACACCCCTATAAATCTACGAAAAGACAACCTGTAATAAAAATAGTATTGGTATACAAATGCCAAACAGAAGGTCTGCATGCTATCAGTCTACTCAAGCTACAAGTAAATGCACATGTACCTAAATATGAAAAGATAACTTTTCTGAACTATAAATAGTATCTGTATAAGAAAACTGAATACAAGGTGTCAATCTACTCAAGCTAAACGTCGATACGTATTAAAGTCGCTAATGGTCTTTATAATCTTTGTATAACTTACCTGCTGTCATAAAAAAAGTATCTGTATAAGAACACTGAATAGACGGTCTTCTATCAATCTACTCAAGCTAAACGTAGATACATAAGTAGCTGATATTATTCATGATCTTTGCATAACTTACCTGTAAAAGAAATAGTATCTGTATAAGAACACTGAATAGAAGGTCTGCTATTAGTCTGCTCAAACTAGGTAGCTGAGGTCTGCCTCTGGACTTCCTATAGGCAAGATCAGCTATATCCTATATAGGGAAACAAAAAGAAAAAAACATTGAATTTAACCGATTGGCTATGGGAACCAGGTGGTTAATGTATTAAGCCTATGAGGACGGGGGACTTCAGCAGTCAACGGGGTTGATATTGTACATTCCAACAGGCAAAATCTGCTATAGGGAAACAGAGGAAAGAAAAATGACCCAAAAAGTACATTTGACCCATTGGCTATGGAAAGCAGGGCCGGTATTCAATTGTAAACGCACATTAACCCTTTATCTCACTGAGGATTACGCGCATTGTAGTCATTTACTCACTGAACTTAGTCTCAGTAAACCATCTTGTGGTATAGACTCTCTGCTGTCCATACAAATCTTTCCACAGTAATGCATCGCTTCAATGCGAATTGAATGCGAATTCAATGCGTTTCAGCGCCCAATATCCCCTACAATACATTTGTAGCAGTGTTACATGGGTCAAAGTCCACGGGCGGTCCCGGGCAGTTCAGTGAGTAATAAGAAGGGCGGTCCCGGGCAGTTCAGTGAGTAATAAGAAGGGCGGTCCCGGGCGGTTCAGTGAGTAATAAGAAGGGCGGTCCCGGGCAGTTCAGTGAGTAATAAGAAGGGCGGTCCCGGGCGGTTCAGTGAGTAATAAGAAGGGCGGTCCCGGGCAGTTCAGTGAGTAATAAGAAGGGCGGTCCCGGGCAGTTCAGTGAGTAATAAGAAGGGCGGTCCCGGGCAGTTCAGTGAGTAATAAGAAGGGCGGTCCCGGGCAGTTCAGTGAGTAATAAGAAGGGCGGTCCCGGGCAGTTCAGTGAGTAATAAGAAGGGCGGTCCCGGGCAGTTCAGTGAGTAATAAGAAGGGCGGTCCCGGGCAGTTCAGTGAGTAATAAGAAGGGCGGTCCCGGCAGTTCAGTGAGTAATAAGAAGGGCGGTCCCGGGCAGTTCAGTGAGTAATAAGAAGGGCGGTCCCGGGCAGTTCAGTGAGTAATAAGAAGGGCGGTCCCGGGCAGTTCAGTGAGTAATAAGAAGGGCGGTCCCGGGCAGTTCAGTGAGTAATAAGAAGGGCGGTCCCGGGCAGTTCAGTGAGTAATAAGAAGGGCGGTCCCGGGCAGTTCAGTGAGTAATAAGAAGGGCGGTCCCGGGCAGTTCAGTGAGTAATAAGAAGGGCGGTCCCGGGCAGTTCAGTGAGTAATAAGAAGGGCGGTCCCGGGCAGTTCAGTGAGTAATAAGAAGGGCGGTCCCAGGCGGTTCAGTGAGTAATAAGAAGGGCGGTCCCGGGCAGTTCAGTGAGTAATAAGAAGGGCGGTCCCGGGCAGTTCAGTGAGTAATAAGAAGGGCGGTCCCAGGCAGTTCAGTGAGTAATAAGAAGGGCGGTCCCGGGCAGTTCAGTGAGTAATAAGAAGGGCGGTCCCGGGCAGTTCAGTGAGTAATAAGAAGGGCGGTCCCAGGCGGTTCAGTGAGTAATAAGAAGGGCGGTCCCGGGCAGTTCAGTGAGTAATAAGAAGGGCGGTCCCGGGCAGTTCAGTGAGTAATAAGAAGGGCGGTCCCGGGCAGTTCAGTGAGTAATAAGAAGGGCGGTCCCGAGCAGTTCAGTGAGTAATAAGAAGGGCGGTCCCGGGCAGTTCAGTGAGTAATAAGAAGGGCGGTCCCGGGCAGTTCAGTGAGTAATAAGAAGGGCGGTCCCGGGCAGTTCAGTGAGTAATAAGAAGGGCGGTCCCGGGCAGTTCAGTGAGTAATAAGAAGGGCGGTCCCAGGCGGTTTAGTGACAAAAATGTTAAGTAAATAACTAAGCATTTGGCTGGGCTATGTAAAATGGCTTAACTCTTATTCAAATCATATCTACATGTACATGTAAGTAATTTCATTCAGCAAGCCAACTTTAAAGCAAAATGCTTACTGATAGCCATTGTGACGTCACACAGCCAGTCGAATTTAATTTGCAATAATTGCGTCACATGAAAGGAGTGCTGAATAAAAAAAACTTTGCTTGTGCGCAACTCCGTGTTTGTATGAAGACACATGCCAGCCAGTCAAGGCTTCCAAAGTATATAATTGGCTTAACCCTAAAAAGACTGGGCTATGTTGGAGGTACTGAGAACTTGGGGGGGGGGGGGCCTATCTCAGCCAGGACATGACCGATCACCGCAAATTTTTGCAGGGCCTTCACGTATAGAACAATAATCTGTTATTTTTATGTAAATCTTAACTTTTTTTATTCAATATAATTTATGCAAATTATATGTGGAAATACACATTTTTTAGTGTTATCAAGTAATATACGGCCATGGAGAGAAATTCCTATGCAAGAAGCTCTTTAAAAACAATAATAGCATTAATAAAAAAAAAAGAAAAAAAAAATGAAAGTAATTGTTTTACAAATTTCTTATATGTATTTCATTGTTTTCAACTTTAACTTTATTATTGTTTTTTTTTAAGTTTGCTGTTTCAGGGTGTTACTGTATATGGACCACTATTCAGTTAGAATAGATGATAATAACAACTTAAATACAAAATTATAGGTCATTATGGAGGAATATGAGGAAATGTCATTTCCCATTCATATACAAAACTCAGAAATTCTCTGTTTTCGGGCTGACAAGAGGTCACAAAATGTCACGTGACTTGGTAACTGTACGACCGATTTTCGTAAACTTGGTGTCAAAAAAATGTGTAAGACTTGAAAGAAAATAGTCCGAAAGTGGCAGGGCGTAAAATGCAGTGGTTCGATTGTTACGACGAAAATAGTCCTTTTAGGGTTAAGTCTGCTAGCAAGCTTTCTTAAACTTACTCGGCCAAGAGATTCAATGGAATACGAGAATTGCCTGAAGTATTTTATCTCAGCCAAAAATGTGAAGTAAATTACTCATATTACGTACTTAAACTGAATCAATACGGGCCCAGGTGCTTCACGTATTAAACCTAAGAGGACGGGGGAATTCAGCAGTCAAGGGGTTGATAATGCGTCCGTCTATAGGCAAAATCTGCTAAAAGTAGGCCTACATGTATATATCCTAAATTGAGAAACAACAAGAATAAAGAACGAACAAGTCCATGTATGACACATGCTAGCCTTGGACCACTTTATACATGTACATGTACAAGTTTATCTGACACAAGCTGGTACTCTGCTTCACATGTTGAATAGGCTTCAAAAAGTTTTGTGTTAGAGCTGAAGCTCGGAACCAGAACCGGTCTCAGACTCGCCAGACTGGACACGAACCGGACTAAAACTCAAATCAGGTCAACTCGGTAACATAGGTCCGGCAGAAAAGATCATACATGAGGAAAATAATTATTTAAAATTTCACTTTCATCTTTGAAACCCTGAATTTGTAGCAAAGTAAGAGTAGAGGAGTCCCTGAAGTAGGTACATGTAATCTAGAAAATTTAAGTAAATTAAATCTAGCTTAGAGCAATTTGGGTGTTTGTTTCGACACTACAGCTTAGTGCAGCAGTGTATTTGCGACACAGTTCAACATAGGCTTGTTCCCATAAGTGCCCTGGACCAAACACTTAACATGACTTAAACCAAAACCTTAACTCTAAAAACCTGTTCAAATATGCCACAGTAAACCATCTTAGAAATAAAAAAAAAAACAGGGGGTCTTTAAGTGTATTGCGCTTCACATTTCTGTAAGTTATAACACACCGTGCAAATATATGTGAACGAGACTTCACGAATTAAAAACCAAAACGCAAGCCAAGCCCCGAATGATATTACGTAGTAAGGCCTATCTACAGCAGATGTTGAACTTAATATATAAGAACTAAATAGAATTCAAACATCAAACGTTATTCTTTTGTGAACCTTCCTTGCCACATAACAGTCACCAACAACTCACAAAGGTTTCTAGGTTTACCGTAAATGAAATCATGTTGATATGTACCTGAAACCACAATGCACTGACTGCTTTGCTGAGTAGAAACAGTGGAAGTACCCAGAATGCACTGAACGTGTATGAGAGCATGGGTTTCATCCACGACCACACTAGGTTCTCTGACCCAGCAGCATCTGTATAAGGTCAAAGGTCATAAAGGGTTAGAAGTCACCAAAATGCACTGAATGTGTACAAGAGCATGGGTTTCATCCATGACCAGACACGATTCTCTGACCCAGCCTCACTTGTATAAGGTCAAAGGTCATTAATAGTTAGGGGAAGTACCCTGAATGCACTGAACATAAACGACAGCATGGGTTTCATCCACAACCAGACAAGGTTTTCTGACCCAGCCTTACCTGTAAAAGGTCAAAGGTCCTAAATGGTTAGGGGAAGTGGCATCCGAAGTACCCAGAATGCACTTTATATACTGTTCATGAGAGAATGGGTTTATGGACACGAGACAAAATATAAGAGACTTGTTAACTTCTGTCTAGGCAAATGAAATTCTGGACATGATTTTTTCCCCTCATTTTCATGATTTATCTCAAATTCACTGAGTTTTCCCTGACTGAAAAAAGGCAAACTCATTTTTCACGTTTTCGCTGATCGGAACCCTGAAACGCTCCTCTGGTTTCAATGGTCCAAAGATAACCTTGCAATATTTTCAAATATTTTTAAGGTTCTTACCTGCGATGAAAGTCGTGACATACTGTAGCACAGGAAGCAGCACACTGTTGAAGACTATCAGACTGAGCCAGAACACACCCACATTTAGAGCACAGCACTGAAGAATTCTCTGCATTACTTTGGGCTCTCTGAGGAATAAAGACAAAAATAAATTAACACTTATCGTGCCATTTGGTACACACTCTACACACAAATCCCATAGAAGTGTATTATGTGGCAAACAAAGAGTTAATAATGATGGTTTCTTGCATAGTGCTCCTGTCAATCAAGCACTGATACTCCAGGCACTCTAAGGGTATGTTTATAATTTCTTTGCTAAGGTAAAATGAGTGCTTTGAAACGCTCTTCTAAAACACAGTTGCACAGGGTGTTTATACTTCTTTTCTCCAGGTGAATTCTGGCTTTGCAGCTGGTTTCGCAAACCTCAATGCGCATAATATAAATGCATTTACACACGATTGTGAGATCATGCTTCCCCAGAAACCCTGTTTTCTGAGAAACACCAATTCAAAACGCACCTTATTTTTTTAATTGACTGTGGACGGAACCGTGTTTTGAACTAAACACGTAACAAAAGACTCATTTTGGCCTAAAAGAAGCCTAAGAAGCCTCAGAAACAAATTGTTACCCTGGTAATAGCGAAACAGCCAAAAACAGGTATCGCTCTAGATTATCAGGTACCCATTTGCAGCAGGGTGGACAGTGGCAATTTGTCTTGCCAAAGGATGTTAGTTCAGGGTTGGGACTCGAACCCGCAATCTCTTGATTGAAATTAAAGTGAGGGAATTACATATCGGGACCGAATTGATAATATATCATCATACATTTACATACATATAAATGTCTAAGAAAAGATTGCATGGATAAAATAAATCATCACATGTTTGTGTGAGTCAGGGGGGGATGTACACGTGTGTCACCCCCCCCCCCCCAAAAAAAAAGTGGCATACATGTACCTCAAGTACACAACTCCAAGTTCATGCCCCCCCCCCTTTGACCTTTTTTTTTTGCTCGTCATAAACTATCAGACTTTAGTACCCCCTCATCTAAAAAATCCTGGATCTGCCCCTACCTTTGTCAGAGCCATAAGATCTTTAATTCTTTGTAAAGCATATGAGGTATGCCCTTCTCGATCTCGGGAGACAAAATGAGCAGGGGTAGACTTTTTGAGGATATTATGGGTCCTTACTCTTGTTTCTTCTCCTTCTGAGGCAGCGGTCTTCGCCGAGCTTCCATCATTTTCTCCTCCCTCTTCTTCCTCATCTCCTCTTGGATCCTTTCCATCTCGGCGTCGACCCGGAAGACGAAGAGAGATCCGACCACAGCATCCCGCATGCCATGGCACACATCCAGAAGTGTCACACGTAATATGTCAGTCATGGTTGGTAAGCTTTCATCGTCGCTATAATCTGCAATGAAGTCAGTGATAAACCTTACACTATATGGTCTGAGGGGAGCGTTTCATCAAGCATTTTGTCAGTGGTTTTTACTGACAAATTTGCTCTCAGCCAATCAGATGCAAGGATTTCAGTAGCTTATAACAGTTGTCGGTGAAAATCACTGACAAAACGCTTGATGAAACGCTCCCCTGTATTAACTATTCTTGATTGAAATCTCAAAGTGGGTACATTTAGTCAAAGGCTTTATGGAGTGCCAAATGTCAACCTCTTCATTCCTTGGAAAATACAATGACCTGAATTCAAGAGGGAGGTTTATCTCAACCAATGGTTTAAACCTCCACAAGCATAGTACATGCATGTCCTCATGCGGCAGTAATATGGCTATAGACCTAAATGTACTTATCTACGCTTATTTTGGTCCACAGTGCAAGTTGAAACCATGATTTAAACCATGGGTTAAATCAAACCTCTTTAGTGAATTAGAGCCCATGATTCTGTAACTAAATGCACAAATATCATGTAAAACTTGTAATTACAGTATAATATCAGAATCCTATTTTCATTTTCATGATTCAATTAATTTTGTCTAATCTTTTTGTGAGAGAAGTAGTCATTCGTATTGACTCTTGGAACTCGATAAAACATTGAACCAGGCATAGCTTTGTTGACCTTTATGAATACGGGCCTACATGTAGATCTACAAGACTACATAGTGTAGATTTGTTACATGTATGTGACTAAGTGGGTCAATCCACATCAAATCAACGGATGGCCTCACCTAGCAACCAATGCACGGACAAACCAATAGGGCTAATTAAATTTATGCATTTTTGATTGACAACTAGCCAAAATTCTTCACACACAGAGCTCATTGTCCAGTCTGGATATTGTGAGAACTTTATTCCCTTTACAAAGAAAAGTAATCATGACACAAATTCGATTTTCTGTTTTCATGTACAAGGTCACCGAAAATGGCGTGAACTGTGAAATCTGTGATTTCAAGTGTTTTGTTTGGAGGCTCATAGCTTCGAAATCAAATAAGCTTAGGACCCAGTATTTTGTATATTTGAACACTTTTAGTAATTGAACAAACCTAAAAAAAAATCAGCACGTTTGTCCAAGCGGTTTTGCTAAAGAGCGCCCTCAAAGTTGGGATATTTTCAAAATAAGCCAAGTTCAAGGTCATGGATCACCCTTAGTCCAATCTGGGAGCACCACCAATTCTTGTGTATGGATAGGCATTTACCTATATTTTCACAAGTTACCAAAGAAATTCTGCGTCCGGAATGTTCAAAGGCTAATGTACACTGTCGAAAATGGTTATAAACGCATCAAAATCAACGATAATTGACATATGGGCTTAAGATCATATTTCAAATGTTAATTTCTTCAAGATAAAAAGGCCAAGCATAGTGATATTAACAGTGATGGTAATATGTTATAGGTACTAAAAGAATATACATACATGTATTGTACTGTAAGTTTTGGTTGGTTGCTAGGCGAGGCCATATCTTACAAACCGTTTGACCTTGGGGCAAAATATTTCGGGGTTTTTCGTCAGACACTTGGGAGAACATTTGGTGCGAGTTTAAAGAAAATCAAAGGGGGTCGGGTGACAACTTGTCTGAAAATCTGTTGATTGGATGTGGATTGACCCAAATAAAAGAAATGCAGAAATGTTTATCATGCAGTGGACTGAACTTTGCTATGGAGAGGTCAGATCAAGATCTTACATGATCAAAGAAGATGGACGTGCATTACATGTAGCCGCCAACCAAACCCCAGCCTCGTGACGGCACCTGATGAATGTAGTGTAATATTTTTTTTTTCATCCACGGACAAGATATACATTGTACAGCATTGGCAGATCCAGGGGGGTTGCACTTCCGGCTCGTGCCCCCCCCCCCCCCCCCTTTGGAAGAGAAGTATGCATTTTGACCATAGACATTTTCTCGATTGTGCCCCCCCCCCCTTTAGAATGGAAGACATTTTTATTGTTTTTTTTTTCTTGTTGCTTGTCAGGGGATTATTATGGAAAAAGACAGGACCCATAACCCCCTACTGAGCGAATTTTGAAGGTTTGGCAAATTTTTTTTTTGTCGCCACCACACCCCCCCCCCCCCCCCCCCCCCCCCCCTACTGAGCAACTTTTCGAGAAGCTAGCGAGACCAAAAAAATACGGGTCTACCTTTTGAGAAACTTTCATTTTTGTGCCCCCTCTTTTACTCAATCCTGGATCCGCCCCACAAGCTTCTGACCTCAGAAAGACAACAATTTTGCTTATCATGCTTATTGTTGTTGCCAAATGTTGGTGTTGTTTCTAATAATTAATTCTATCAAACAGTGTTGGGTACCTCGAGATCAATCTTGATCTCGAGACCAGTCTCGAGATCGGCATCAGTAACCTCGATCTTGTTCTGGATCTCGAAGGTGTTGGTCTTGATCGTGATCTCGGAGCTTCTCTTCTTGGAATTTTTCGAGATCGCTCGAGATCAACATTGTTATTACGTAAATTTTCACTCGAAAAAGCTTTTAAAATCGTTCACCAATCGGCAAAAACACGACTCAGTGTTGGGTACCTCGAGATCGATCTTGACCTCAGACATATCTGATCCTGATATCAGATGTTCGAATCTCGATCTTGAGCTGCGGATCTTGATCTTGATCTTGATCTCCGACTGTCTGATCTTGATCTCGGACCCTCTGGTCTTGGACCCAAAACACTGCTATCAAATATCATGTCTATTGTCTCGCCCCAATTTTTATGAGATTTTTCTCACACAATCAGTCACTGAAATATCAGGAATACTATAAAATTTAGTATTAGAGGAATATAAAGGAAATTCTTGTGTAATTTCAAGTCAAATCTTAGGTGCATCGTCAGACATAGGGCTTCCCTGAGCCCGAGGGGGGGGGGGGGGCACTCCCCCCCAAAAGTGGTGGGTATGTGCCACCGAAAAGACAAGAAAAGGGGGCTTCGGAACGAGCATATCATGAAAAGGATGGTCGTCTTTGGAACTACTAACAGTTTTGAAAACGGTGCCTACCCTGGTTCCCACACACATGCTCCCATTCGCTAGTAAAAATACGCTGTGTGTCATTGCAAGTCTACATGTATGTATGGCGTCTTCGAAAAAGGCCGGGGCGGGGTAGGCCAGAACGGCCAGAACAACGAAATGAAAAAAAAGCGCCGGTGCTTGCCTTTCGAACGGTTTTCTCTCTTTTTCTCAACAAGAAAAAAATGGTTTGCTTTGCCTTTGGAACTATGTAGGCTAGAGTTAGGTATGTGCAAATGCAACGGTACCGCGAGCGCCGAGTACGGCGAGAAGGCTTGTTCACATTCTGTTCGCAAGTGACATCGCCTCTGCATACATCCCAATTGAAAATCAGCTCTCTCGAGCGAGCGCAAATCGGCGCAACTTTCTCGAGGCCGTATTTGAGTAGCCCAGATTCTGCACTTTCGATACATGTAAGTTTCAATGTGGACATCCACCATCCAGAAATTGATCATCGCTTGAAATTTTAGAAAAGTTTTGGCCGTTTTCATCATCGAATTTCATCAGTAAAATGAGTAAAATATTTATTAAAACAGTGAACATAACTTTTGTTAATTATCAAAGTATGAAATGATTCATTTTGACTAGATTCTAGACATGCGCCAGCTTTCAAATAGGTCACGCAGGAAACTCTTGCACAGCGGGTCTGTCAGAAGCCAGGCCGCCGGTAACTCAAAGGAGCTCCAACGCGCAGCGTTGGAGCTCCAGGTACAACTATCCAAAGTCGACCTAGCCCATTTTATGGCTAATTGCATCGCTTAATTTCGGCAGGTAAGATAGAAATTTGTACTTACACTTTAAGAGAATTACTGTAACTATGTAGCAGGCTCTTTGATTTTACGATTTAACGATTGTTTCGATGAAAAAAATGGAATTTCCTCGCCGAGCTGATCTTTTCCCCGTACTGTACCGTCGATTCAAATGACTCGATCGCACTGTGTGATCGAGTCAGCGACGTATATACGGTACATTACACACAGTGCGATCGAGTCATTTGAATCGACGGTACAGTACGGGGAAAAGATCAGCTCGGCGAGGAAATTCCATTTTTTTCATCACAACAATCGTTAAATCGTAAAATCAAAGAGCCTGCTACACAGTTACAGTAATTCTCTTAAAGTGCAAGTACAAATTTCTATCTTACCTGCCGAAATTAAGCGATGCAATTAGCCATAAAATGGGCGAGGTCGACTTTGGATAGTTGTACCTGGAGTTAGGCCGCCGGGTGCGCCGGGCCAAGAGCTGGCGCTCAGTCGATGATACCCCGCCAGTGGTCTGGCTTCTGACAAGCCGCTGGACGTGGTGGGCACGGCAGAGTTGGCGCATCTGACACTGGTCAAATGTTTTTGTCGTGAATGTTTTTATTGCTTATTCTAATTTAAAATTAATTTTTTTTTTTTTATTTTCAGCTTTTATTTTGTGTTTGTTAAATCATTATAAATTAAAAGGCACCCTGAATCAAACACTATTTTAATGTGTTTTTTATACATAATATTCTTCGTTTTCTACAAATACAAAAGTCAATTGTAACAAATATTTTCCATATTTCGCATAACATAAGTTAATTAGCATAAATCAATATACTTACTGTTAAGAAAGTAACTAATTAGTAGCTGCTCCAGGCTCAATTTCAGCTTTCCATTGATACCTAGATCACTTCAAAAGTCTCAGAAATAGAGAAGTTATGCGTGTGTTTATAGTGTGACATGAAATTCCCTCCATATTGGTCACACATTTTTTCATGCCCTCCATTGGTTTTACATTAAAGGCGGTCAGTCGTCGGTGCCCGTGTATTTCTATGCTGTCCCACCTAAGGCAAGTTCGGAGATTTCCGGAATCGCTCGGATAATTTGTAAACAGCCTGCCAGCGCAGGGGCGAGAGCTGAGCTTGCCAGCAATACGCTATGTTTCAGTTTCGGGGATACTCCATGCTATGGTCTATGCCTAGTCTAGAGGCACGAAAAAAATAGCGGTTTTCGAACGAAATGGAGGTCGAGAGGAGAGACAGTCAGACGAGATTACGTATCCACAGCGCGTACAATTTGTGGATTGAACACAAATAAATTTGGACGTCGGCTGCTTGTTTCCTCCAAGGAAAGTTTGAATAAAAAGTTTGTGTTGTATCTGCTTGAGCTGCACACCATTTGCAAATCGTACAGTGTACCTCCACGGGCTACGGTCGCCAGCGCCGGGTGCGCCCCCGGAGGTGAACCCTGGCGATGGCCTTACACCCACCCGACACCCACTAATATTCCCTCCACTCTCTCTTTTATTCTCACTTACGTTCCGTTTCTCTATCTCATCTTTCACTCTCTCTCTCTCATGACCTTGATAATTTATCTCCCTTGTTCTCTCTGTCTCCCTCTCTCCCTCCTCTTTCTCTTCCCTTTCTCTTCTCTGGCTGATTTCGAAAGAGGGGAATCAATCTTTAAAAACTGGACACTAAGTGAATGGCCATCGTGCAAAGAGTTGACAGGAATTATTTTTAAAAGAAGAAAAAAAAGGGGGCCTGATAATAGAATTATAGATTAATCTTAATTTTGTATTGATAAACTTGAGGAGGAAAACTTTACTTGACAGCCCTGATTCTAGCTCGTTCCGTTTCTCTATCTTATCTTTCACTCTCTCTTTCTCTCATGACCTTGATAATTTTTCTCCCTTGTTCTCTCTCTCTCTATTTCCCTCCTGTTTCTCTTCTCTCCTATCTCACTCCATATGCCTTCCTCCATGTATATACATTGTACAGTGGAACCTCCTTATAAAGTACAATGGTATAACAAACTCATTATAAGACAGTATTTTTGCCAGTCCCCACTTTTTTGTATTCTATTGTATTTTAGCCCTGGTATAAAAAGGTTTTGATATAAAGAGGGAATTTCCTTGGTTCCAAGAAGTTCATTAATGATGCTCCACTGTACAAAAATAAAATGAAATAAAAGGTATGTAGATTACAATACTTCAAAACTTGTGACATGTACACACAATGAAGAGTACTTTTTCATGCTGTCTTCCTTTACTTCATTACATGTTACATGCAGTGCCATTGCAAATGGCAAATCACAAGGAAAAAGAAAAGTAGAAAAGGTGTTCCTGTATGTAATACTTTTAAGTTTCTTTAAAATAATACATGTATAACTTGTAATAAAACTACCCAAGTGAGAGTAAAAATCAACTGAACATTGAAACTATATTGTCAACACTAAAATATATACAAAAATCAGCTCGGTAGTATAAAACTATACTTTACTATAACAGTATAGGCATACCATATGGAATAGCAAATGGCATATAAAAAATTAACAGAAATGTCCCTGTATGCATAATACATACGTTTCTTAAAAATTATATAACTGCTGATAAATCTATACAACTAGTATGAGAAGAAATCAACTTCATATTGCAAAACTATTATTTCAACACTAAATGTGCATGTTTCAAGGCAAGTTTGTGGATCTAGAATACATGTATATCAAATTGTAATAAATAAAATACAAAAATCAGCTGAGAAGTGTAAAACTATACTTTCAACAGTATACATGTAGGCATACTTCAGGAAAGGTTTGTGGATCTATGCATATTGTATAAGCAAATTCTAAAACAAACAGTGTATACAGATCACAATAAAAGTAAATCTTGGAAGGAAAACAACTTCACTATTTAGTGTGATCACATTATCAAAGGCTACCCAACATTCAACTGAAATTGGCAACGTTCACTGGCAGATTTATTTTGGACATACATGTATGTATAGTTTTCATATTGCATTATATTATGGACATTCACACAGGAATATGCTGGCAAGGATATTTTCATTGAATATTGCAATATTGCAGTTTATAATACCATAAATACCTACCGGTAAATAAAATGATTACAGTCAGGAACACAAATACATGAAGGTACAAAAGATATGTTGTTAAATGTACGTCACACACAATCACTTATATGCTGGCAAGTGGTATTGTTTGGTTGTAATTACATGCATCGATACAATATATTACAATCGTTTTGATCAACCACTTCTTATGATCACCAAATGGCAAACTCTTATTGAAGTTTATGTAATTCATGTGCATCTCACTTCACACAATATACATCATGTAGCAAACCCAATGGACTACTAATTCAGCTAAAAACAGCATGACAAAATCAGACTAAATATTCACCATAAATAGAAAAAAAAAAAAAACACAGAAGACATACATACCGTATTCATGGTCATGGAATGCGTTGAAATACACAGGGAAAAATAGATTAAAAGAAGTTTATACAATGTCATAACAGAAACCCTTCATCAGATAAGATTTTTGGTTTGTTTCAAATGACATGAATATATTTCCTCTCTGATAAATGTTAACGTAAATATTATGTTAAATGATTACACACAGAAAATGCTTTCTTTTGTACATACATGTACATACTACAATCACCAAGAAAAAGGTGAATGTAAACAGGAACTATAATAAACAATTTAAATTTTTTAGAAGAAGGATAACAGTTCTATGTCCAGCAGATCTAAATTTCAACAATAAAAGGAGACATAAAAAAAATCAAGACCAGTATTGATGTTAGATGGATTTCAATCTCGTATTCCATTGACGAAGCCCTTGTAAGCCCTTGTGGGGAATAGATAGGCATACCTTATCTGCAGTGTAGCACATGATGGAACAACTCTCCTGTTTCCTGCTCCCAAGTACCCATGGTGAATATATATACGTGAATTTTTTTCTTCTTCAGTTGCAGTACAGTCCACCGTCAGGCGTATTGTCGTACTGTTGAGGTGCAGTGCACCAGATCGACGTTGCTCTATCCTTTCAATTGTTGAACGCCAAACAAGGTAGCAGCAACTCCCATCTTTTAACGTCTTTTTGTATGACGCGGCCGAGGTTCTAACCCATGACCTCCCGATTGTGAGGCGGACGCTCTACTGACTGAGCCAACACATACATACATACATACATGTGTGTATACATTCAAACATTACTGTTTGTACGTTTGTATGTTTGTAATGCCGGTACGATTCATTCAACCTCGGAATGTCCCTTGGAAATTCATTGTTGCTTGCTGCCATGCATGCAACCAAGACATTGCCATTTAGAAATGCATCAGTGAAGTATTGAGCAGTCATGACGCAGGTGCGGAAATGGCAACACACACATTCTCTACCTCCTTTGGCATGGGCACATATCTTCCACCACATCTACAACATGATGCAGGCCGGCTGCTCGGTCCAGGCCTTTCTTCAGCAGGTTGGGTAGGCTCTACAGCTGCTATGGAATCCAAGTAAACATCTGTGAATCTGCAGAGGAACTGGATGGTGACGCGTTCTAGATCAGCTCTCTCTCTCGATCCATCACAAATTTCTACATTGAGTAAGAAAACAACAGTGAATAAATTAAGGAAAAATGTAAATAATGTAAAGTGAACATTCCACCCTGTTCAAAGTTCAAGTATAGAAATACTGTTTTGGTGAAAAAAATCATAAAATTATTTAATTTGTATGGGAAAATATTAATAGGTTCCATTGTATTGATATATTTGGTACCACTAGGTGTATTTGAATCTTTGGAGTCACAATTAGATATACATACATACATGTGTGTATAAATTCAAACATTACTGTGACTCTGACTTGCAAAAGCCTGTACTAGACTTCCCCCCCCCTTTCAAATAAATTTATGTTGGTATTTTTTACAGGGGGGGGGGGGGGGGGGGGGAGTACCTCGTCACAGCTCACACAGGTGAAGCCAGTTCGCCAATCACCAATTGACATGTCTGGTGTTGATTCTAATTACATCTTGGCATACCTTCATTTATAAATAGATTCCTTCTTCTTCTTCTCATTCTTCCTTCTTCAGTTTCATTTTGAATGAAGATTCTTACAAACACACTATCACAGACCTAGGGGCCTGCTAGGCCCTGGCTGTGACATCTCACATTCACACTAACGTTATAATTAAATTATATTTCTCTTGAGTCTTAATTTAGTTATTACACAATGACAAATCGCAAGAAAAATGATCGAATTTGTTGCATAGACCTTGGTTCGGATAAATAGGCTGAGATAATGATCTACCGTACTCACATTTGAAGTTGATTCATCGTCATCGCCATCGGGTTCCCGGTTGCATTGCACGGGCGACGTTTCCCGCAGGAACACCGCAGTGTGCAGGGATGACCTTCACTCTTGCAAGGGCACATCCGTCTGCCCGTTTTTAATCAGCACTGCAGCAGCTAGCTTCCTGAACATTTACAGGCAGTCGGCTCCAAATCTCCCTCCACGTTTAGAATTGAGATATCTGTCGCTAACTCCGAAATACTGAAAGTGTCATCCATAATAAAGATGAAATTGCTTTGTTCTATAGTATAGTATAAATATAATGGTACGGCGTCAGACAGCAGATTGCAGGATACACATAGCGCAAAACATGTTCGTTCGCTATATTCAGCACAACTTACAATATCACAGCGATCTATGCGGATTTTTGCCGAGGAGAAAGACATTTCGCTGATCCTCAATATACTTTCGACTAGACCTAATTTCGTATGCGCAAGAACTATTTTGCAGCATCAGCAAACACAGATTTTTCCCCATTGAAACCGGCGACTGACCGCCTTTAAGACAGTGGCCGGAAATATGGTTGAAATGACAGGACTTAAATTATCATAACTTTTTAGTTACTTGACCAATTTGAAAGTTGTTAGTGTCATTGGAAAGTTCTCTTAAAGAGCTTTCCTAATCCTATGATACTATTTCATGTATTTGTATCAAGATGTATGCAGTTCAATTTTTTTTGTCACATAGCTAGGCCTACTAGAGTGTAAAAATGGGGTTCTTCTGGGCGGCACACACCCACCGCACACACTATATACTGAGTGCCCCCCCCCCCCCCCCCCCGGGCCCCTGAGGCTCCCTATATAAAGTACTAGGCCTAGGCCTAGGCTATACCATTACCAGTCGAGATTACACTATTTACAGTACACCTCAGCCGCTCGCGCGCAGAGCCGCCTGCGAGCGGTGTCGGGGTGCTGAACTTGCCGAGGGTCATTCGAATTCGCAAGGCCGGTGCAAAGTGCGCAGTGTAGTGCATGACACTACAAATCTGACTACGTACAGAACAGACAAGAGGAGATCTCCATCCCGTTCATTTCATTTACACACTGTTCCAACAATTTTCTTAAATATCACATGGAGCATGTAATGAAGGCCAAGATAAATGCAATAATAACTAGCTTACCAGAGAAAAGGCGACAATTTCTAAATAATTGAAAGCCTCAATATTACAGCCGTAACTCGACCATGTACCAGCGCCAGTTGACGAAATTGCCGAAAATCATAACAAAGTGTACCGCCATCTACAGTCAAGCGGCAGACAGCTGTGAAGCTAATATAAGAATTCGAAGAAAAAGAAATGTAAAAAGAATAAGAAGAAAAATAAAACGAAAAAGGGTGGATGATTATATTACATTGAACAGAACAATACAAACACCTGAACACTTGCCCCACTTGCAGATTTAGGATTCTACAGCCGGGTCGGCACACTTGGAAATTCTCTGATATAAAACAAGGAAAAGAGAAAAAAATACAAATAGGCCTACAATTCATTATACAACTACAACAACAAATTTACATAGTAATAAAAAATAAAGATAAAAAATAAAGTTAGAATAATGATAATGATGACAAAAGTAATCATGATATAAAAACAATGATAAGACAACAATAAATGAATGAATAATTATGTAAATATGAACAATGAATAGATGAATAAATAAATAGATAAATGAGTAAATAAATGAACAAATAAGCAGGGCTCGACTTTAATAGAGGTGGCCCGCGTGCCAATGGCCACCTGAAACGGCGTCGAGCCACCCGAAACTGCCGGATTGGTGGCCCGGCTGGCCACCGAAAAAATAAGCAAGTAATGTGTTTTGAATGTTCTGAAAATAGTTGGGCCTACTTCTGTGTGTATCTTTTATGTACTTGATATTGTTTGTTTACTTTTATAACTCTGTAATAAGTCTGCCGATGAAACACGAAATAAAAAATCTTAACTAGTGTGAATATGATATGATTTGTCTTGATGCAAACTGGAGTAAGTAACCATTACAAAGTCAAAAAATAGTTTAGTTATAAAACTTTAATTTATGAACTGATTCCAAAACACATTACGTAACAAAATTGTTTTATTAACTCGTATAGCGTAGGATGCATTATTTTGCAATTGAATAAAAAAAATGTGCTACCAGCCGTTATCTCAAATTTGCTATGAAACGTCAGAGCTTTGGCGCTTCTCGCGGGGGGGGGGGGGGGGGGGGGCGAAATTCCCTCCTCCCTGCACCCACCGCCGTGTGGAGCACGTTTCGCGTGCTGAGTCATCACGAAATTTCACACGCAAATTTTGGACATTTAAGCACCCTTGTGGCTACTCCAGATCCCATTTAAATTTGGACAGAAGCTTCTTTCTTCTTTTTTTTTTTTTTGCTGGAAAGACAGAGAGTGCGAAAGCTCAAACATGCAGTTTCAGCCAAGTCTCTCATGCAAAGATAAAGCCATTGTGTAAGTTTGATCTTTGTTTCCATTGTTGGTTGAAGGGAATTTACACATTATATTGATTAATACCATATAGTTTCAAATAGATTTTTCTTTAAAGGGTTCAACATTTCAAAAATAAAGATGTAATAATTGTCGTTGCTTTGCTCGCTATCATGTAAGTATCATCTGCCTCTTGCTAAGTATTGCGCGCCCAATATAGGATAAAATGCATTAAACGGCATTTGCAGAGGGTCAACATTTACAAGAAATCCCAACTTTCAATCGATTTGCTAAATTCCTCGACTATTTCTCAAGGGTTTTCGATAATTTCGCTCTCAATTTTAGAAGGGAGTGAATAGAAAACTGTTTATCAATGTACAAAATTCGAACTTCTCTACCGTATATAGTGGTCAGTTGAAAAATTTCCTGGGTAAAATGCGCAAGGAATTGTGCTTTTTAGGGTTAAAAATGCAAAAAATTTGCCGCTCGGTCGCTTTCGGGGGGGGGGGGGGCAACTTCCTTATTTGCCCCGGGCGCCATAATCCCTATAGATACGCCACTGGGTATGGTACTAGGTACCATAATAATTTATACGCCACTTAGGGTATTTTGGGGTGGCGTGATGACCCTGTTGACGCCATTTAGGGTATGTTTTTTATCTGATGTGACGCCGTATAGGGTGCAAATTAGACTTCATGCAATACGCCATTTAGGGTCCAATTTTGAAGTGTGTGGACGCGTTTGGGTAGCACATTTGACTGAGAGTACCCCTCCCCGGCGATGGCAATCGATCAGCAATAGAATAGAGTAACTGCCGGATGAAACCTCGGTGAGATCTATCGGGTGAAATCATCAATTTTGTTAGCAATCTGCAGAATAAGAAAAGTCCTGGGTTTGACGGCATTCCTAATTTCCTTTTAAGGAAAATTATCATAGCTATCGTTGATCCCTTAGTGCACATCTTTAATATTTCTCTTAACACAGGACGGGTCCCTAATAAAATGAAAATTGCATAAGTTATTCCTCTTTTCAAAAAAGGTGACAGTCAACTTGTTTTTAACTATCGTCCAATATCCCTACTAACCTCGCTATCTAAGATACAATGTCCATACAAGAACAACACTGTCACATTTTTTCAAACAACACAACATTTTCTCAAACTTTCAATTTGGGTTTCGGGAAAACCATAGTACCTCTCATGCAATTGTGTCATTTATTGATAAAGTCACCACTTCTATCGATAAAGGTTGTCACACTGTTGGTATCTTCCTGGACTTCTCCAAGGCCATCGATACCATAAACCATGATATTCTTCTACATAAACTTTGTCATTATGGAGTTAGAGGGAAGGCCTTGGAGTGGTTCAGGAGTTACCTCACTAATAGGACTCAATTTGTATCCGTTAACAATTGCAATTCTTCTACTCTTCCAATTGTGGCGTGCTGCAGGGTAGCCTACTTGGCCCTCTACTTTTCATTACGTAGGCCTACATTAATGATATACAAAAATCTTCTAATTTATTGTCATTCATACTCTTCGCTGATGACTCAAATATTTTCTTTTCTCATGCTGATGTTAATCAACTCATTACGACTGTGAATTCTGAACTGACATATGTGACCGAATGGATCAAGTCAAACAAACTTTCAATTAATCTGCAGAAAACAAAATTAATTACATGTTATCAGGCGCGGCCCTACACCCCAATTAACGTCTTTGTAAAGTCGTCAAAGCTTTTGAATTCCTAACGGCTATCGAAGCCCTCCGCTGAGCGAGGAGCAGAAATCCTCGAAAATTCACATTCTCATATCTCCCCCATTCGGGCCTTAAATATCATGAAAATTCCAGAGTAGATAGGAAGTGAGGATATTATGCTTCATATTAATTTTCACTGAAAACGGAGGAGTATTATTTGAGATACGAGTATTTTTCTGTTTCAGAGGGCCGAGAAATGAGGTTTTGTTTTTTTCCCGACACAAGTCTGGGACGAAATGAATATGCAAACAAATAACATATTGCTAAACTTTAAACTCCAGTCTCACTCCCTGGGCAGTTTCAAGTTTGCGCAGTTAGTATTTTTGTGTAAAACTGCCATCAAAAATCGAAGACTTAACGTGAAAAATACTGAAATCCTTGCAATCTGATTGGCTGAGAACAAATTTGTCGGTAACAATCACTGACAAGACACGCCCCCTGTTTAGCATACACTCGAGTTGAAACCAGCCTGCATGTACCGCTATGCGTGGGACTACACGCGAAGAACGGTAGAGGGTTCATGAATGCATTACCTTCGATTTTTTCCCGACATAACCGTTCGACGGATGATTATGAAAAGATATTTCGAGGATCCACTCAATATACTTTGATTTTTCATATGTGAAAGTTTTGATCTTGCGCAATGAGAGCAAATATGAAAAATAATGCTACATTTTCAGACTTAAAAAAACAAAAATATGGCTCCTCATTTCTTCAAGTTTTCACAAATTAAAAAATGATTTGACTACGAGTGATACTAATTATGGGTTAGAGCAACTCCTATTCTGGAATTTAACGTTTAGTTCATTTCATTTGGTTGTTTCTAGGGCGAGATTTCACAATTTAGCTGAGACTCTTCGGTAGCGGTTTTATGTAAACAACTTGTTTATTTTATGCAAATTAAGCAGGAAGGAGCGAAAGCTTTTGGGCAGTTAATCGCAGTGTAGAGCCGCGACTGTTATTTAGTAATAAGATCAATAGTTTACCAGGCAGTATCCATTTTGATAACCATGTTCTTGATAATGTTTCTATAACAAGATTTTAGGAGTCCTTATTGACAACAAGTTATCATGGAAACCTCATATCGATAGCACATGGCAAACAATTTCTAGAAATATCGGAATCGTTGATAAACTCAAAATTTTCTTCCCTCTCGAACATTGCTGACACTTTATTACACATTGATCTTTCCATATATTAATTATGGAATTATAGCTTGGGGATGTGCAATAAAAACACAATTAAACCCGACATTACTTTTGCAGAAAAAGGCTCTAAGAATAATATTTCAGACGCAATTTAGATCACATACCGATATTTAATTCTTTGAAAACAATATTCTCAAAGTAAATGACATATATCTTTTCCAACTCGGCCAATTCATGTACAAATTAAGTAAAGACAATCTCCCCGCAATTTTTTTCTAATATGTTCCGCAAGAATATTTCTATACATTATTACCCAACTAGACAACGAAACTGCTATCATCTACCATTAACAAGAACTTCATTTGCAAAGAACTCATTTGTTTACTCTGGATCTGCACACTGGAATTCTTTGCTTCATGACTTTAAAGAATCCCCTAGTATTAATGCTTTTAAACGTATGCTAAAAAAATGTTAATCTGTCAATACTCACACCAACAGGTCAAGTCAATACATAATTAACTATAACTTATCCATACCTATATTATACGTTCGTATAACATTTTATTTTAACTGAAATCATATAAGCATGCCTAACGTCCTGTTCCATACACGTACCCCTGCAGTCTGTCTTTTCACAATTACCTGCACCTTCTCTATCTGCACCCTGTTATTATATTTGTTATCAGTTATAATTTTATAACTTCTTATATTTTGTATATATTATGTTTTCATTATACATTTTTTCACATTCCCCCCCCCCCCCTGGATTAAAACGTATTGAAACTAAGTTCAGGGGCTTGCCTCTTATACAAGATTTGCTTCTTTCTGGCAAGTCCCTCCGTTTTACACTTATTATAAGCTAAAGTTTTTTTAATTTTGTATTGTTATGTTGCTGATCCTTTTTCAAGAATGATGATATTTTCATGTATTCTATATGACACATGTTCTAACAACTTTGCTGTATTATATTAATCATGTCATGTTTCTTTATATTTTGTTTATGTGAAACAGAAAAAGAATAAATAAATAAAAAAATAAAAATAAATAAATGATGGGGGGGGGGGGGGAGGGTGGCGAGGATGCAGTGTGATGGCTAATCTAAAGCACACAATCTTATCAATAAAGATGTACTACACCATCTACCCATTGTAATAAATTACTGACGTAACAATTAGTAAACTAACACTTTCATTAGAACATCCCTACTGAATTATCAAATGTAACCGCTGATTTTCGGCAAGACAACTTTATCCAAAAATAATGTATCAAAATGAGTCATTACAAAACCCCTATATCATTTTTTATCACACTAGAATCCTCGGGTCCTTTTACAAACAGTTAATATTGAGCTAAGTAATATTATAACTGGGATTCATGCAAACAAACTATCATTAAATTTTCAGAAGACCAAATATACTTTTTAGTAATTCTGCTAAAATGTTACCTGGAAATGTTTTGTTTGGGGGGGTTTCCATAAATAGAGTAAATTCTACCAAATTTCTTGGTCTTTATATTGATGACAAACTGAATTGGAAAATTCATGTGGATAACCTTTCTAAGCTCTTATCACGAAATACTGGTGTTATATGCAAACTAAAAGCAGTTATTCCAAAAGAAATATTGTTTATCCTGTATTCGACTTTAATTCTTCCATATATTAATTATGGGATGTTAGCTCGGGGTAATTCTTCAAAATCGCAAAATGAAAAACTATTTTTGATCCAAAAGAGAGTTATAAGAATAATTTGTAACGCACATTTTCGTGCTCACACTGATGCTCTCTTTCATCAACATAAAATTCTAAAAGTGGAAGATATCTATTTTATGCAGTTAGGGTCTCTAATGTATGATTTTAATGCAGGTGACCTCCCACTAGCACTAGCCAAACGTTTTAAGAAAAATAGTGAAATTCATAGATATGCCACGAGACAGGCTTCAGGATTGCACCTACCCCGTGCAAGGACACAATTTACTCTTAATACGCTCGTATATACTGGACCCAGGACGAAGTCTTAAGTTACATCTTTTGACGAATTATTGTGTTGATTCGTGATGTCTTTAAATTGTGTTGATTGTTGATGTTAGTAACTGGTAGTAAGTCCTGTATGATACATTACAAATGCATATACCTTCATTTTAAGAAAATGTATTAATGTATTTTATTCTTGAAAGCCAGCTATCTTGTTGTCACGTTTTTTTTTTGTGTGTGTTTTTTTTTTCCTGTCTTGTGTCTGTGTAAGTCTTTTCGTCTAATGTAACCCTTTGTTATATCTTTATCTTCTCTTCCCTCCCTTTCATTCCTATCCTAGTCTTGTGATGTAAAAAAATCTCCCTTGCCCCCATTGTATATAGTCACCCTTGTTTATCTTTTTTTTTCGTATTGTGTATTCCTTGCTACCATTTTCTGTTTTCTTCAATATATATAAACTCCTCAAAAAAAGTTTGGAAATCTGACTTTGATCGATCATTTCTCCCGATCCTACTGAAAATTCTCTTTAAAATGATACCCTACATATGATTATCGTTCACATGGAGGTGCAGTGCCTTGAAATGTGGGGCAAGGTCAAAATTCAAAAGATGCAAATTGACACAATATTGAAAGTCACTGTTCTTTTTTACCGTGGTGATGGTGTGGGGAGGCATCTCGACTGCAGGAAAAACAGAACTTGTTGTCATTGACGGAAACCTCACTGCTCAGAGGTATAGAGACGAGATCCTCCAACCAACATCTGTCCCGTATTTAAGGAATATGGGGAACGACGCAATCCTGCAAGACGACAACGCGAGACCCCACAGAGCGAGACTGGTCCGCAATTTTCTCGAGAGAGAGAGGATATCACGAGGAATCATGGAGTGGCCTGCATGCAGCCCAGACCTAAACCCATCGAGCATCTCTGGGATCAACTCGGCCAGTCTGTACGGAAGAGAGTCACCAATGAAACGACACTGGCAGGACTGCGTCAGATTCTGATTGAAGAATGGAATGCCGTTCCACAGCAACGAATCACGAAGCTCATCAGCAGCATGAGGAGGCGGTGCCAGGCGGTGGTGCAAGCACTTGGGTCTTCCACCCGTAGTGAGCCTTGATCATGTTAATTGATGAAATCAAAGATCTCTGTATGTGACAATAAAGATGAAAATCCATTAAATCAAGCCCCTGCCTCTTCATTTTTGATGTTTTGTTGTGGTTTATGTAGTGATGGTTCTGTGAGATAACATGGTTTGAGTCGTGTTTTGAAATACCCATGCATGCATGTTTGTTTGTTACCCACGCCGATGAAATCGGCATGGTTATGTAAAGGGCTCCGTATGTTTTTACCCACGCCGATGAAATCGGCAGGGTTATGTAAAGGGCTCCGTATGTTTGTTTGTTTTTTGTTTGTTTGTTTGTTTGTTTGTTTGTATGTTTGTTTGTTTGTTTGTTTGTTTGTTTGTGTACAAGATAACAAGAGAACGGGTGAACGGATTTGCACCAAATTTTCAGGGAATGTTCAGAAAGTGACAGGAAAGAATCGATTAGATTTTGGTGATGATTGGTTGACCCCTGCAAATTCTGTGTGACCTTGAACTTTTGACCCTGTAGTAAAGTATAGGAACTTCAGTTCAGAGAGTGACAGGATAGAAACTAGAAAGTTTGATGACCCCAAACTTCGCCTGCCGATGCAGAAATATTTTGGTCAATCAAAACACTCATTACTTCGTCTCACCAAAAATCTATTTCAGGTTTATGAATTTTAGAAGACTTTTAGACCCATTATTTGCTATTTCACTTCAAATCCGCACGAGCCTGCAATGAATATTCAAAGCCAACGTATCCCAGCAACAAGGGATTTTTCGCGCTTGAACTGTACTCTCGTTGCGAAATCGAAAGCGGCTAGGTATACGGTATACGTATAGCCTAGCACGTCTAATTTCTCCTATTTCTTATCTTCTGTGCATTTCTTTTTATTTTCCCCGGTTCTTTCCACTTTGTTGTGGAAGTTTTTGTGATTTATTTTATCCTGGTGGACGTGTAGTACGTGATTTTAATTGTTTTCGGTGAAAATCTGGTGCGTTTGTTCGACGTGAGTGAGTCTATCGCACTCGCGAGTGTTCGCGTGTGTTGATCTGAGTGAGTGACGAGGCTGAGTAGCTGTAGTGTACGTACATGACTATATATACACAGCTATGGCAAGCCTAATGCCCAATAAGTCAGATAAACTCAGTTTATCGCCGATAAACTGAGTTTTTCGCCGATAAACTGAGTTTTTCGAGCGAAAAACTAAGTTTTTCGAGGGAAACTCTGCATATCAACTGATAAACTTAGTTTTTCACGATAAACTAAGTTTTTCACTCGAAAAACTTAGTTTATCACCGATAAACAGGGTTTTCTCGATAAACAGAGTTTTTCATTTGATATGCAGAGTTTCTCTCGATAAACTCTGTTTATCACTCGAAAAACTATGTTTTACGGTGAAAAACTTAGTTTATCGGCGATAAACTAAGTTTTTCAATTGATAAGCAGAGTTTCTTGATAAACTAAGTTTATCACTTTGAAAAACCTTGTTTATCGAAGTGATAAACAGGGTTTTTCGAAAAAACTATGTTTATCAAACGATAAACACGGTTTTTCGGTGA
Source organism: Heliocidaris erythrogramma (assembly GCA_025617745.1). NCBI lineage: Eukaryota > Metazoa > Echinodermata > Echinoidea > Camarodonta > Echinometridae > Heliocidaris > Heliocidaris erythrogramma. Next base: position 7,443,688 of record CM046854.1, on the reverse strand, counting down.
TAAACTAAGTTTATCGGCGAAAAACTCTGTTTATCAATTGATAAACAAGGTTTTTCGAAAAACCTTGTTTATCAAACGATAAACAGGGTTTTTCGATATGCAGAGTTATTGTAAATCTACCGCGAGTGGGCGCTACAAAAGTACATAAAGAAACTGGCCTGTGAGCATCGAACTCAAACATAGTCAGCAAAATGCCTTCTTGTGAAGCCATCAACTGTACCGATCGACTTCTTTCTTTCATTTAATATATCTTCTTCAAAGAAATCCATAAGGAAAGCGAAGAGAATAGATAGAAGGAAAAAACAAGGAAATATAAAGAAGGGGGAGAGGATAGATGGAAGGAGAAACAAGGAAATACATAAAGAAAGGGGATGATGGAAGGAAAAACGAATAAATCCATAAGGAAAGAGAAGAGGATAGATGGGAGGAAAACAAAGAAATATATAGGGAAAGGGGGGAGGAACGATGAAAATAAAAACAAAGAAATCCATAAGGAAAGAGAAGAGGATAGATGGGAGGAAAAACAAAGAAATACATAAGGAAAGAGTAGGGGATGGATGGGAGAAAAAACAAAGAAATACATAAGGAAAGAGAAGGGGATAGATCAAATGAAAAACACAAAGAAATACAGTATGGAAAGGAGACGAGGAAAGATTAAAGAAAAATAAAGAAATGCATAAGGAAAGAGAAGAGGATATGAAATGGGAAAACAAAGAAATACAAAAGGAAAGAGAAGAGGATAGATGGAAGAAAAAACAAAGAAATACATCAAGAAAGGGGGGAGGATATAGATGGAAGGAAAAACGAAGAAATACAAAAAGAAAGGGGAGAGGATATAGAAGAGGAAAAGCAAAAAAAAAAAAGGAAAGGTAAAGGATAGATGAAAGGAAAACAAAAAAAATACATTAAATTCTATATCCTCTGTTCTTTCCTTATGTATTTCTTTGTTTCTCCTCCAATCTATCCTCTTCTATTTCCTTATATATGTTTTTCCTTCCATCTATCATCGTCTCCCCTTTCTTTATGTATTGCTTTGTTTTTCCTTCAATCTATCCTCCCGCTTCTTTATATTTCCTTGCTTTTTCCTTCTATCTATTCTCTTCGCTTTCATTATGTATTTCTTTGTTTTTCCTTCCATCTATGCTCTTCTCTATCCTTATGTATGTCTTTGTTTTTATTTTCATCGTTCCTCCCCCCCCCCTTCCCTATATATTTCTTTGTTTTTCCTCCCATCTATCCTCTTCTCTTTCCTTATGGATTTATTCGTTTTTCCTTCCATCATCCCCTTTCTTTATGTATTTCCTTGTTTCTCCTTCCATCTATCCTCTCCCCCTTCTTTATATTTCCTTGTTTTTTCCTTCTATCTATTCTCTTCGCTTTCCTTATGGATTTCTTTGAAGAAGATATATTAAATGAAAGAAAGAAGTCGATCGGTACAGTTGATGGCTTCACAAGAAGGCATTTTGCTGACTATGTTTGAGTTCGATGCTCACAGGCCAGTTTCTTTATGTACTTTTGTAGCGCCCACTCGCGGTAGATTTACAATAACTCTGCATATCGAAAAACCCTGTTTATCGTTTGATAAACAAGGTTTTTCGAAAAACCTTGTTTAACCGTGTTTATCGTTTGATAAACATAGTTTTTCGAAAAACCCTGTTTATCACTTCGATAAACAAGGTTTTTCAAAGTGATAAACTTAGTTTATCAAGAAACTCTGCTTATCAATTGAAAAACTTAGTTTATCGCCGAAAAACTGAGTTTATCGCCGATAAACTAAGTTTTTCACCGTAAAACATAGTTTTTCGAGTGATAAACAGAGTTTATCGAGAGAAACTCTGCATATCAAATGAAAAACTCTGTTTATCGAGAAAAACCCTGTTTATCGGTGAAAAACTAAGTTTTTCAGTTGATAAGCAGAGTTTCCCTCGAAAAACTTAGTTTTTCGCTCGAAAAACTATGTTTATCGCTCGAAAAACTGAGTTTATCGGCGAAAAAACTGAGTTTGTCGGCGATAAACTTAGTTTATCTGACTTATTGGGCATTAAGCTTGCCATACACAGCACTGTCGCGAAGTGCCTGGGGCCGGCAGACTGTAGTACTGAGTGAGTAAGCTCTGTGCCTCGCATGCACGTCATTTTCAAGTCGAGATCCAACTTCTTTTGTCGTCATATTTATTTTATCCAAGCCCGATGAAAAAAAAAACAACAACCCGAATTGCAATGTAAAGATAGAACATGAATACATTTACTAACACTGACATGACTGAACCAAGGCCGTACACAGCGGGGAGGGGGGGGGGGGGCAGTTGCCCCCCCCCCCCAGAAATTTCAAAATCATACTTTTTTTTAATCGGTTTTAGACTTCAAGTTATGGGTTCCTTTGAAAGCGATCATCTTGCCCCCCCCCCCCCCCCCCCCCCCCCAGGAAAAAAATTTCTGCGTACGGCCTTGGACTGAACACTGAATACAAATTGCTAACATTTTTTTTCTCACCACGCCACGCTCTCTGACATGTCTAATCAATTACTTTTAGGGGAGGGATGTTTCAATAATAAAATATCTTTTTCAGAAGAATTTTTTCAAGGGTGGGGACACACAAAGCTATGACCTGGATATGGCAAAATTTATTGGGGGGGGGGGGGGGGGGAGATGTGCCTCTTGTTATCCCCTTTGAATGGCTACTGCTTACAAAAATAATCGCAACAAAACAAAACCTATTGGGTTAAGGCGTGGGTCTGCCGCCTTTGACGGCCTTTCTAGTTTGTTATGTGTTTGCTTGTGCAGAGGTTTGTTTGATTCCATGTTAATGTTGATGTTAAGATGCATGAAAACAAAAGAAACAACTGGGAAACTCACTCATCACCACGGTAAAAAAGAACAGTGACTTTCAATATTGTGTCATTTTGCAACTTTTGAATTTTGACCTTGCCCCACATTTCAAGGCACTGCACCTCCATGTGAACGATAATCATATCATGTAGGGTATCATTTTAAAGAGAATTAAATGATCTTTTCAGTGGTATCAATCAAACATCAATATTCACTAAGACTCGGGAGAAATGATCGATCAAAGTCAGATTTCCTAACTTTTTTTGAGGAGTTTATATATTTTCTTTCAATATATATATATATATATACATGTATATATTACTTTTTATTCATGAGGGACCTTGTCTTACAAGCTATGCTTCATTAAGGTCTCCTCGTTTGCCTTTCTCAAAATATTGTTATCTTTGTTATCATTACACATGTACATTTACTCGGTCATATATTTATGTTTTTTAGTATACTTGTAAAGCCTAGCGTTACTGTTGTTATTTATATCTTTGTTTGAAAGAAAGTGTTAATGTTATTGTTTTTGTTACTTATTGTTGGAAGAAAGACAAATGAATAAATAAACTCAAACTCAAACTCAAATTTAAATAATTATGCGAATTGTGCTAATTTTCCTGCCTGAAGCCTAACCAGTACCGTTACGTTTTAATCTCTATTGGTTTGCACGTTGTAACCGATGTGATGTCACTTATACAATATTTAGCTTGGTTCTTTAGAGTTTTATGCACTCTTTTTCAAGAGTGGTGCCTGTAGTTTTGTTTACAGCAAAGAAATGATACTGACAATGAATTTTAAGCGGCTTGTCATTGGTTGCCTTGCATCACTTGTTGCTCACGTGTGAAAATACTTCAGTTTACACACGATATTGAGCGTAACACAAGCTCGATCTGTCAGTGAGACGGCCGATGAATATCGGCATGCTCACTCAAAAGGGAGTGCTTTACCACTCAGTTTGGACTGAAAGTTCCTTCGCTCTTAATGTCGAATGGCAAATTCACTCCATTACATTTAGAGAGTATGTAGTAATCTTTCCCATATTTGTCTTCTTTTCCTTCTTCTTCTTTTTCTTCTGTTTTTCCTTTTCTTTTTCTTCTCCTTCTCCTTCTTTTTTCCCCTTCTTTTTCTACTTCTCCTTCTTCTTCTTCTTTTTCTTCTTTTCCTCCTCCTCCTTCATCTACTTCTCCTTCTTCTTCTGCTTTTCCTTTTCCTTCTCCTTCTCCTTTTCCTTCTCCTTCTTCTTTTTTATTCTTTTGCTCCTCATCCTCCTTCTTCTTCTTGATCTTCGACTTCTTCTGCTTTTTACAGTGAACGTTATACCATAATACTGTTCTATTACGACGCATTCTTTGATAGTTCTGCCTTCACCTCAATAATAAGAGCGTTATGCATAATGGCATTAACACCTACTTGCTTGCCCAATAGTGTAGAAATTCATAATGGTTTAGAACATTGACGTTGACAGGTCCTCATACATGGGGGGTACACTGTAAAAAAATACTGTAGGAAGTACAGTAAATTACTGGCAACCCGGCTGCACAGTAAAATACTGTATCATTTACAGTAAATACATTTTTTTTACAGTTATATACTGCTTTTTACAGTTTAGAATAAACAGTACAATACCGTGAAAAATACATTAATTTACTGTGCAGCGGGTTGCCAGTAATTTACTGTAAATTCCTACAGCAATTTTTTACAGTGTGTATATATATATATATATATAAAAATGTGAGAGAGGTTTGACAATCTTCGTACTCATTGACTGTGTCATCGTAGAAATATTATATCTTGTAAGACGTGCAAAAGCGAATGATGACACGAGACGTAGCTCTGTGTCCGTTGCTAGTGCCAAGCTTTCGGCGTGAGCGCCTTTATCACGGCTGTGTTGATGCTGTGTTGTTGCTTGAGATAGTGTCTATCTCAAGCAACAACACAGCATCAACACAGCCGTGATAAAGGCTATCTCAAGGAACAACACAGCATCAACACAGCCGTGATAAAGGCGCTCACGCCGAAAGCTTGGCACTAGCAACGGACATAGAGCTACGTCTCGTGTCATCATTCGCTTTTGCACATCTTACAAGATATATATATTTATATATATATATATATATATATATATATAATATGAAAGTTCTGCGTCGGTGTGTAAACATGTATATGGTTTTTATCTTTACATATCCAAGATATAACTTTAGCATCATGCTTTGCAATTTTGTAGTAAGATTTGAATATTGAGCGAGCGGGCGAAGCTAGCGAGCAAACAATAGCAATTACATTGTGATTGCAAAATTTCACAACGAATTGTTTTTTAATAAGCTTTACTTTTTATACGAGCGAGCGTAGCGAGCGAGCATTTGGGAATACTGGCTCTCACTTTGGATTAGCGGCTCATGTTATGGAAAAGGTAAACGTGGTACTTATCATGGGGGAAAAGGACACTTCAATTATTAGAAAAATAAATGAATGTGTAGAAAATGTAGAAAAGGCAGCTCATCACAGGTGAAAAGGGGCACTTATAACACCTGAAAAGGAGCATTTATAAGAACGGGAAAATGTTCTTATATAAAGTAGAAAAATTAAATCAGGGTCTATATATTACAAAGAAAAAAATGACTTTGTCACTTGTTACATTAAAAGGAATAAAAGGGAAAATGCTCTCGTTGAAATAGGAGCATTTATAAAAGGTAAGGTGTGGGATGAGGTGTAATTATCAAAGTGGGCACTTAAAAGAATATGGAACCTGCACTTACTCGAAAGAAAAATGGGGGTACTTATCTGAAGTTAATGGGAAAAGAAGGGGCACTGTGCCCATATGCAACGCCCAGAGCGGTGCTTCTGACCCGGCCTACATGTTATGATTGTTATTTCATAATTCTTCTAGGTATAGTTGGGTGATGATGACTTGACACAGGTCATCATCATCCTCAATAAATTTTGGGTGTGATGTATTCCTTCTTTCTCCACCACGTTCGATTCCACCACATTTCCACCACATTTCATTTCAGTTTTCCAGTATTGCATTATAAAGGAAAATTACCGACTGAACCCTCTAAATCCAGAATAATTACATGTATACTTTTAATCTAAATATACCAACCCTCTAAATATATTTGGGGATGGTAACACATGCAGGCCAACCCCCCCCCCCCCCCCCCCACTTCATTTAAAACAAATATACCTCCATATCACTCCCAGATCAACACCCATGTTGCATAATTTGAAGTAGATGGTTTTCACTTTCTAGTGGTGTAAAAATAATTTTATATCGGGAAAAATCAGAAGCCACGACAGCATTGTAGATACATATCAATTCATATAAATCTACAATATTGTATACTAATAATGATAATAACAATGTTTCGATCAAGGCGCAACAACAAATATAATATTATGCAGAACATAGAAATAGCTCAACAGATAAACTACATGTAATTATGAAAACTAGGATCTTTAGACAAACAGATAAGTTTTCAGTAGTGTCTGAATTGTTCCATGGAATCTAATTGCCTCAAATACGGAGGAAGAGAGTCCCAGAGAATGGGTGCGGCCTTGGCGAAGGACCTCTCTCCGTAGGTTACCATTCTTGTCCTCGGCACAACTAGTCTCGTGGCTTCCGAAGGCCTCAGTGACCAAACTGACTGAGTTACTGACACCATCTCAGAAAGGTACTTGGGGCATATCCATGTAGAATATTGAAGCTGGTCAGACAAATCTTGAACACGACTCTCTTCTGTGCCGGTAGCCAATGCAATTGGAGAAGGCTATTGTACACAAATATATAACATTTATATTGAAATAAAGAATATATAAAAATAAAATTAATAGATATAATATACAACATTATATAGAATATAGAAATGTATATTTCCCGCCACTTTTTTTTTGAGGGGTGAAACCTGGGGGGGGGGGGGGGATGTTTGTACAAACCATCCCCACCCGAAAAGTTGGGGGATGCATACCCCTATCCCCGCCCCCCCCCCCCCCCCACCCTGCTATCTACGCCTCTGGTGTAGAATAAACCATCCAGTTAGTATTCCCAAATTATCAAATATTCTTCCCTTTCCCCCTTTTCCTCCTCCTCCTCCTCTTCTTCTTCTTCTTCTTCTTCTCCTCCTTCTCCTCCTCCTCCACCTCCTCCTTCTTCTTATAATTTCTCACCGTTTCATTCTTTGATAACTGTCTTCACCTCAGTAATAAGAGCGTAAATCATAATTGCATTATCGCCTAGTTCAGTAAGACCCCCCCCCCCCCCCCCACACACACACGACGCATAATTATCTATTGTTGGGGGAGATCTATTCATCCCCCCCCCCCAAACTGAATAGAAAGTGTGTTCGTATCTACGCCACTGATACACACACACACACACATTGATTTGTGGGGAACTTGTTTTCTCCTATTGTATTTTGGACCCCGCAAGCACTTCTCCTATTGTATTTTGTACCCCACAAGCATGACGGAATAAAGGCCATCATTGTGCTGTATTGTTCTCTGTACCCCACAAATGAATTTATGTTAACCCACACACACACGCGCGCGCACACGCACACGTACATCGCACACGCCCACTGTCACGCCAGTCACAAAGTCAAGAAGCCCTGTTGTTTGCTTGCTCAATACTGTAGAAAGCATTTTGGTGTCGAATATGCTGGAAAACATTAAGTTAGTATTCCCAAATTATCAAATATTCTTCCCTTTTCCCCCTTTTCCTCCTCCTCCTCTTCTTCTTCTTCTTCTTCTTCCTCTTTTCTTCCTTTTATTCTTCTTCTAGACATATCCAATAGACCGGTTCAAACAAAGGTTGCTCTTGACAACCAGAAAGTTTGCCCCAGGCTTGCCCGACATAGCAATATATAATGTATGCAAACCGGATTCCAAGCATTGAAGCTCATTTATATATATTAAAAAAACCTAGTTAATGGATAGCTCGTCAGTAGGTGCTCAGAGAAGAAATATGAATCAATTTGAATACACTACAGGTCTATCAAACGTGCACACCATTGCAGTCGGTGAGAAGCGGAATTTAATGCATACAATGCATTCAAGCGCATAACTGTTGTTACGTTAGGAAACAACAAGGCTCACTGACGGGTTAAAGTGGAACGCTAAAACCTTTCGCTGCGAGAGGACTGTGTGAGAGGAGCGGTCCAGGGCGTGTTTGTGTGTTATGAAGACCTAACAGGCTTGGGATTTTTATGTATTTTTTGAGCAGGAAAGGCTCTCAAATGCATGTATTTTCAGGACACCTTCAGCAAGGCAACCACCAGATCACGCCCTTAGCCCAGCATGCCCTGATAGCAGAGACTGGTCAAAATGACGTCTGAATGACGTCGCGTCTCACGTCGTAAAGGCGTCAGATAATGACGTCAATAAGACGTACATTTTCACCAGCGTTTGACGTCTTGAAGACTTCTTATATTGACGTAATTTTGACGTCTTTCTGGTCTAAGAAGACGTCTTTATGACGTCCTGAAGACATGTTTATTACCAATGGAAAACGTCATAAAGAGGTCCCTTAATACGTTGTGTGCTATTCCTAGTAGGGGGAAGTCAATCCGTCGTTCCTCCCAATTAAGACCCATCATAGGGGGCCATAATCCCCCTGAAAATAAAATGAAACATTAATTTTTTCTCATTTTTGCATCCTTTACAGGGGACGTACCGCTAATTATGGATGTTATGTTTTCATGGCCTTAATTTCTCTGAGTATTAAACCACAGAAACATGGCAAGATCAAATCGCTCCTTCTAGGTCTATGCATGGATATTCTACTCAAACATTATTATATCCATGATCAATTTTCATCAAGATGAAAATGCATTTTCTTCAGAACTCATGCAAGCTTTGAATAAATAAGACATACTCACATGATCAGGGCGGATCCAGAATTGAGTATAAGGCGGGGAACACAAGTGCAGGTTTGTCAACTTTTGGAAAAGGCAGACCTGGGGGGGGGGGGGGCGGTGGCGAGAATTTGTTTTCGTCAGACCTACAAAATTCGCTCGGGAGGGGGTGGTTATGGGGGTCCCTCCATAATTCTCTGACAAGCAAAAAAAAAAGAAGGTTTCATTCTAAAAGGGGGCGGGGGCACAATCGACAAAAGGGCGGATCGTCTATGGTCAAAATGCACACTTTCCTTCCAAAAGGGGGGGGGGGGGGGGGTGGGGAGGACACGGGCCGGAAGTACCCCCCCCCCCCCCGGTGATTAATCATAAACACAGCTAGCGCCCGTGGATGTCCACGGGCTGCTTCTGCTAGTATCTTATATATAATCATATCCTACAACAACCCTATAATCCTAAAATCCTATATCCTATATCGTATACCTAGTTACTTTACCTTTGTATCTACTTTACTATGTGTAGGGAATATAGTGTAGAACTTGTAAAAAACTTTTGAAGATTACAATTTTCTAATGTATTTCTGAAAAACTCCTCGTGACATTGATTGAATTATGTACAACATAATTAATAGAAGTACATTTTTCATCACAACTAAAAGTCCTATTATTCTATTTCCACAATTTTTGGCCGTTTCTGGTCATGAGTATTCACGATCGATTATTATACTCGGATCACGACGTAAATATGACGTATTTTTGACGTCTTTTGAATTCATTAAAAACGAAAATAGTGAGGAGGTATTTTGATATTATGAGGAGGCATTTTAAATCGAACAGTAAAATCGTAATGGTATTAATAATATTAATGATAATAATAATAATAATGATGATAATAATAATAATGATGATATTACATGTGTGTAGTAATATTAATGATAGTGATAATAATGATAATGACAATGAAATAATAATTTATTTTCGAAAACTGTAATATCTCATTTATCAGGGTATCAAGGTAGCATCAGTGACAAAATATCCCCTAACTAACTGACAATATAGAATATTTACATGTCTGAATATAGCATATCATCATCTAATGATCATACACATACTGAAAATATCTCGTAATTGATTGAATGTCACGTAATAATATTGTCCTACAAAACTGGCAAAAGGTCTTGTAAATTATACTGACGTAAATGTCATAACATTGCCCTACACATTAGGCCAAAATATTTCTTCATTTCTGATAGATGTCATTTTCATGTCAGTCTATGACCTGTTGAAGGGGAAGTCCACACGGAAAATAGGTTTTAATATAGAAGCAGAGAAATAGGAGGAACAGCTAGGTCAGTGAAAGTGTTAACAAATTCCGATAAAAAATTAGGTTATTTATCCCCAATACCCCCATCCTTCCTTTCACAATAAAACACATCAGAGTACGGCAATTTTGTTTATATAATTTTATTTATTTGATTTGATATAATTTTCAGTATCACGTAGGCCAACTGATCACCGCCAGAGCTTCCCAGCTTTTATAAATGGCTATGACAAAAATTGCTCCCCAAAAGTAGTACATTTCCTGTGTCGGAATACAGGATGTCAAATCTTGTCTTTAAAAGACGTCAAAAAGATGTCTTAAAAATGTCGTTTAATTGGACATACAAAATGGCTTAAAAATGGTCTTTGAAAGACGATATAAAGACGTCGTACTATCGTTGATAATTTTGATTACAAAAATGGCAAAGTATTGTCTATGAAAGAGGCCATAAAGACGTCATAATTACGTCGCCCTTACTGTATAAATACGTCGTAATCACGTTGCATACACGACGTATGACGAGTTGACCAGTTTACGACGTCTTGAAGATGTCATTCTGCTATCAGGGTGCAACCTTTCTCAGGTTTCTTACCAAGTCTATTGTAGAGGAGATAGACGCAAGCTGAAGTTTGATTTTGCTACTTAAGATAATAAAAATAATAATTAGATTCGAAAACTTCTTTATAAATCAGTAAACAGATACATTTAATTCATTAAAATATTTGTTTGTTTTTATTTCCATAATAACATTAAAAGTTAAAATATACATGGTAAATCAGAATATTTACATATATATGTATGGCGGATAGCCCATTTCAGTGGCACTTACATAGTGCCACTGTTCTTCCATGTGGTCCTTTGACATAATAAAGAAACACATGCATAGCAGTTATAGTACATAAACATAATAAAAAAAAAATAATCAACCCCCAAAAAACAACCCCAAAACCAAAACCTTACAAGCCAGTAAACCCCCCCCCCCCAACAAAAAAAATAAATTAAAAAAAAAACAAAAAAAAAAAAACAAAACAATTGCAACAAAAAATTACGAACCATCGAGATAGTCTTGTATATTCGATTTAAAGGACTGGATTGTGGCAATAGCTGCTAAATGGGATGGTAGTTGATTATACAGTTAGACCCCGATAAAAAATGTTCGTTTAGAACTATTTGTTTTCGGTCTTGGGAGACTAAGTTGACCTCTTGTGCGTAGTAAATAGGGAAATTTTCATATGATCTGGGGTAAAATTATTCAAAACTTTAAACATCATAATGTAAATATGTTCCTTTTGACGTATATTCAATTTCTTCCATTTTAAAATGTCATGTATATAGGAAGTTGAAGTATGAGAGTATGGATCAATTCTTAGAATAATCCTTCCCGCCCGGTTCTGAAGTTTCTGTAATAAATTCAAATATTTCTTAGATGCAGATTGCCATACTACATCCGCATAATCAAAGTGGGGGAGAATGACAGAAGAATATATTATTTTCAAACTAGATTCATTGACAAAATACCTTAGTCTCCCAAGAAAGCCTATCATTTGCCAATTTTTGAAGACATATGCTCAAAATGAGTATTCCACTTGAGTTCCTTATCAGTAAAAATCCCTAAATATCTACCACTATCTACATTTTGAATTTTTGTTTCACGAATGCGTAAATCTAGATTATTATACCTTGACAACATGTGTCGTGTACCAAATAACATACCAACCGTTGTATTACAATTCAATTTCAATATATTTATACTCATCCACCTATCTACTCTTTGTAATTCATCATTTAGAATTCTTTCAACAACATTTAGGTCCTTGTCAGAAAAATATAGGACAGTATCATCAGCATATAAATGAAATGAACATTTTTTTAAAGAAAATGATAAATCATTGATAAATATAACAAATAAAAGCGGGCCCAAAATAGACCCCTGGGGTACTCCATTTGAAATTACACATTCATCAGAAAAGACATTATTCAAATACGTTTTTTTAATTTTCCGACCAGATAAAGAACCTAAAAACCATTCAAGTGATTTACCAGTAATAGCATGTTGTGAGAGCTTAGATAAAAATATTTGGTAATTAACCATGTCAAAAGCCTTTTGTAAATTTGAAAAATTTGAAAAAACTGCACCAGTGTATTTTCCATTGTCAATGGCAAGAAGCAAGTCATCCGTTACCCTGGCCAGAGCTGTTGTAGTTGAGTCTTTTGGTCTAAATCCGGATTGTTCTGCTATTAAGACTTGGTTTTTATTGAGATAATATAACAATTGCTTTTGTAAGTGAAATGGGTCTGTAATTGTCAGGATTCGAATTATCCCCCTTTTTATGCAATGGTATTATCTTAGCTACTTTCCATTTGACTGGTACTCTTCCATCCTCAATAGATTTATTTATTAAATACGTTATTGAGGGAACTAATTCTTTAGCACAGGAGCGGTATTCTGAGATTCATTTTATCTCAGATAAAATCTGAGATTTTAAGTGAAATAAAATACCCTTAAAATATTTTTAAATCGGTATTCTGAGAACCATTTCAGCGACATTTTATCTCATCTAAGACACGCTCATTTATGATGCCTTAACCAATAATAAATGTCTTTATATTTCACTTTCATCGTGCTCAGCCAATAGAATAAATAAATTGCTCTCTGCCAGTCTCTTGGGCAAGAGAGCGCGAATGCACTATTTTTACAATTTTCAATACGCGTGCATCAAAGCGCAATCGCGCTTTTTGCTAGGATTTCATGAAAACGACTAGGGTACTTTCCGAGGTATAAAAATACAATCACAAGCATTATTGCAAGTGTGATATTAGTTGGCAAATATCTTGTAGTGGAATTCGATAATCATATGAGAATGTTGGTTGAGAAATATAGTCAGTACTCAGTATCTTTTTGTTTATTTTGATCGCACGACTAGCATTATATTTGTCCAAATATATCGCACTCACCGTGTATCCTAGAGATAAAATAGCCCCTACCCTATTTTAAGTTTTATTTTATCTTTCCCACAAATATGATTGGCGTAAGCGTTTAAAGCTGTGCGTATCATGCGTACAACATGGATAGGCACGCAAGAGGTAGGAGATTGAGATAAAATATGAGATAAAATCCGAAATAAAATGTGGTCTCGGAATACAAAAAGATAAAATAAAAAAATTTAGAGATAAAATGACGCTCAGAATACCACCCCATGCAGGTTTTTAAAATATATGTTGAAATACCGTCAACACCAACAGACTTTTTATTTTTAAGCATGTTAATTTCCTTCAAAATATCATTCTTTTACATTTTTTACTTAAAATAAACATATCATCAATATCACATATCTGAAAGAATCTGTTAAATCATCACTAAATGTATCATTCGCAACATTTGCAAAATGTAAGTTAAACTCGTTCGCTGTAGTAAAAGTGTCACCAGAGGATATAGGGATAGTAGATAGAACATTGTCATTTGAAATAATGGATTTTAAGACCTTCCAATATCACTTTTATTTTGGTTTTGACATAATTTTTCAGAATAATATTTTTTTTCTTTTGTATTTTCGGAAGTGACTTTATTTCTCAGACGTCTATACTCTGCCCATAACCTTTCGTCTTTCTTAACTTTAGATTTTTCTTTAATTTATCTCTCTCTTTCATTAACGTATAAAGATATTCGTTTAGCCGAGGGGAATGTTTGCTTTTTACATGCTTTGTTTTAAATGACATATGCTTCAATAAAAGTTCTCCCCATTTATTTACAGCTTCGTTTATATCATCAACAGATTCTATTTAATACCAATTTTGATTTTTAATGTCGGACTTAAAACGATTGATATCAATATTCCTACATTTTCTAAATGTCACATATTTTTCATTTGTATTTACGGGATGGGATTTCCATATCAGAAAACTCATAGCATGGTCACTAAGGTCATTATTGATTATACCAAAGACTTTACTTTATTTATAGAATTGGTTAGCATATGATCGATTAATGTTGAGGGTCCGTTCACAACTCTTGTGCATTCAGAGGTATCAACTTGTTCCAAAGAATAAATGCTGTTCATTTGATTGTAATTATTAGTCTGAGAATTATTAGGTTGTTTTAAAAGATCACAATTTAAATTGCCAATTATTATCAATGAACAGTTAATCCACTAACAAATGATAAAAGTTGTTCATAATGATCAAGAACCTCGACATTAGAATTAGGGGATCTATACCAATTAATGAAAATAATGGGGTGAGTATTTTTATTTATTTATAATGATAGGTATTGCTTCTATAGAGGAACAAGAATCATGGTCCAATAATGTAGTCCTTTCTGTTGGTTTTTACACTAGTGTTGCATAAAACACAATGAAAACGCTTATTCATTACAGAATCCTAGACTTACAGAAAAGGAAAAAAATAACATTAATAACAACAACAAAGTTCAAGATACCGATAGAGCATATCAATATGAAAAGAATATCAAGCAAATACATTTGCCGCTGTATGAAAATATACTATAAGACATGTATCCGATATACTTTGATAAAAACGTAGAAAACTAAATACGATCTCATTGACAATCTTTGTAGGAGTAGATGCTGTCATCATAATGAAAAATATATACATCAATGTTGTTCTATAAATCAGAATGGTAATTATGCAAAATCATACATATATATATATATATATATATATATATACATACACATATACATACATATGCATAATATATATATATACCCTCATATTTTACGAAAGGGCGAATCGTAACAATGCGGTTTATTCAAAAGAAATTCGATTTTAAGGCGAGTCGGAGCCTGCGTTAAGGCGAGGCGGAACAATAGGCCTATACAAAGAGAATTCGCCTTATAGATGGATCTTAAGATTTATATTTATATCGTTAGCGAAAATATAGAAGTGTATCAATATCACACAGTGACCAGCAAAAGTGGCGAACATGTTGACATTATTACATAAATCATGTATAAACCTACATCTAACCTGCTCAGATTTTTCACACAAAAAAGCTTATTTGAAGGAAATTATAAAGTACTGTATTCAAGCGCATCGGAAATTAGAAAGGGGGGGGGGGGGGGGCAATCAATTATCCATGCAGGGTCTGCCCAGCGAATACTGCTAGTATATTATTCGTATAAAGAAAAAGGATTACAACTCCTGGTAGCTACAATACAAGCCATTGGTTGAAAGTATAAAAGTCGAATTTTAAATTATTGTCCTCAGTATAAATTCTATTCCGGGTATGATGAATGCATAATAGAAGTTGGCAAGCTTCTTTTGTTGAAGGCAATTAAGTTACATGTACCTTCAGCTTATTATCAAGCTTCTGGAGATCTCGTTCCCTGAGTACGATCCTATATATCACTCCGTTGTTTGGTGATACTCTCATGAATGTAGATAGGGGTTCCCTTGACATTTCGAAGAGACTTTCGCGCTCTGTAGATTCGCTCTCGAATTGTAACATGTAAGAAGCAAACTTGTAACCAGCTCTCCTAATGTGCTCTGATGGTCGGACACTTTTCACATTTAAAGGGAGTCACTTTTGTATATGAGTTGATACTAAGTGATGAGATATTCATCATAGATCATTCTGGGTGAGCCGTTTGGATAAAATAACTGATTTTTCTTTTGCAAGTTGATTGTGGCTGTAATTATGACTACACGTAACAAGAGGTCGAAAGAGAGCAAGGCAGGGAAATTTCTCCCACCATCGGCATCAGGAGGAGCTAGCCCAGAAGGTCGCAAAAAGCAGTTACCAACCCCTCGACGCCCATTTGTGGCTGATAACGACACTGACCGCAAGGTCGCTGCCGAAAAAAGAAAAAAGGCAGAAAAAAGGCTGAGGCCCCTTCATCAGAAAGGGGATGTTCATCATCTTTGACATCCATGAACATCTGCAAGATTTGCAGGGAGGAGAGCAGGAGCGCATGGGAGATCTAGTTGAGATGGTTCTGGAGGCTACAGTGGAGGCAGCAATCCCAGCGATCATTAAAGCTTTGAAAGATGTGTGCCTAGCTGGAGTGAAGGAGTAAGTCAATCCCCATCTCCTCCGCTTGCAATACAAAACTGACCACATCGAGCAACTAAGCAGGAGAGATAACCTCCGAATCACTGGCATTACAGAGGAGGAATCTGAGGAAGAATCGGAGGAGCTACTTGCCAGCAAAATTTGCAAAGTGGCAGAACAGGCTGGTGTGGATCTGAAGGGGGTGGACATTTCATCGTGTAATCGCCCTGGGAAGAAGTCTGCCGGCAAACCCTCGGCAGGCTTTTGTTCGTCTTACCAACAGAAGACAGAGAGATCGTTTCTATGACTCTCGCTTGAAGCTGAATGGAAAAGATGGATGTCAGGGAGTCTTCGATCGTAAATGAGGATCTCACCCCGATGAGCATTCTCTATTTTGGAAACCAATAACTGCTGTCGAAGTTAGAAGTCAATTATTGCTACTAGATACAAAAAAAGCTTGTGTTCACGATTATATTCCATCAAAATTAATTAAAGATAGTGCTCCTTATATATCACATCAACTGGCATATATATTTAACTTATCATTAGAGACTGGCAAGGTTCCAGATGAAATGGAAATTGCAGAGGTTACTCCCCTTCATAAAAAAGGCTCGAGAGAGGATCTAGGAAACTATAGACCCATATCGGTTCTACCTGTCGTAGGTAAAATATTTGAAAAATTAATAAATATCAGATTAATACAATTTTTAGAATCAAATGATGCTTTCTATTACCATCAGTATGGGTTTCGAAGAAATATAGTACCAAACTGTCATTAATCAATTTGATAAATGCAACTTTGAAGTCTATAGATGAGGGGAAAGTTACCCTTGGTGTTTTCATTGATTTTAAGAAAGCTTTCGATACCATTAATCATGATATACTTGTAGGTAAACTCTCCAATTACGGCATTCGAGGATTACCACTTGAATTGTTTTAAAAAAAATATCTTAGTAACAGATTTCAGTTTGTTCAATGTGGACAAAAAATATCCAAAAAGAAGGAGATAAAATGTGGTGTTCCACAAGGATCAGTACTAGGGCCAACTTTATTTTTGATCTACATAAATGATTGTCCATCAGTAACTGAGTATTTCAATTTTCGGTTGTTTGCCGACGATTCGAACCTTTTCCATATACTTTTCCAGCTGACCAGGTAGGAATTGATGCAGATGAAGTGAATGACAACGTACAGAAGATACGAAACTGCTGCATGGCCAATAAACTTACAATAAACTCAATGAAAACTAATTTCATGCTAATAAGTAGCAGGAGGAAAAAATAGGTACGAATGGTAAATTGAAAATAGCTGGTGAGGAAATCAAAGAAGTTGATGTTGCCACTTTTGTTGGAATCAACAATGATAAACATTTGTCTTGGAATAATCACATTCGTTTTGTAAATCAGTGCATAAGAAAGAAAGTTGGAGTGTTATTTACGTTGCGACATTTTGCACCCAGGCGAACTTTCATACTGTTATATAAAGCCTTTACACAACCACACATTACTTACGGAACAGAAGTGTGGGGAAGCACTTATAAGACTATGTCTGGTCAAGAAATGAATTCCCTTTCTACATGCAGTCGCATCGTAGGGCGTAACCCTTGACCAAGGCCGCAGCACGTGACTGACTTCATTTCCACTAGGAGGGCTGGCAAACTACGGCTGCAGTTTAAGGTCATACCAAGGCGAAGTGGATACGGACGTTTTCAAGGACGAGCTTCCAATCTACATGCAATCCTTTGAAACAAATCGCGTCTGCAACCATCCCGGAATTTCTTTCTCATTCTCTTTATGTATTAGTAAAAATTATTTCGCAACAGGTCCATTGTTTATCAGTGGAATTAAGACAGGGTAGCCTTCTAACATTCATTGTTAGTAGAATTAATAGTTCATTAAAAGGTTCAGAATCCCTCATCATTGAGTATCTTATTTCAGTTACACGAAAGCAATTCATGTTACACAACATAGCATAATAAAGGAAAGTTGTCAGGCTTTATATATTTTCCAAACTATTACGTGGTGGTCTTGTTATTTGTGTATGTGTTTAAAGGCGCCAGGAGATCGTAGACTTCAAGGATGTGGACAGTCTCCTTGGAACTCTGGGAGACTTCGATAACTTCTCTGGTTCTTCGGCAGTCGTAACAAGACTGGTAATTTCAGTGACTACTATGTATGGTAGAACTGTGGCGATGGAACTAACCCGCCAAAACACCTAGCCCAACAAGAATGGCGACTCTGCATGGACTTTCGATGCTGTTAGAGGGCAGTGTTACCATCACTACCTGTCCCCAGAACAGCCAGACCTGAAGTGTGACAACATCAATGTTCAGATGGCCATTCAGAGTGCCATCAGGTTATGGTTTGAGATAGATGGATTCATCTTCAGAGATGTTGATTACATCTTTGGCAACGGAACCCGTGAGGCAGACTTGGTCATCAACCTTGGCTTTGCGAAAGTCTATAGGTGGCGCTCAAACCGTTGATTCTATCCAGAATGCCATAGCCATTTGGTTAGCTGTCATTGCTGGTGGTTTCGACATGAGATGGAACACTTGGACACTTAATTGGTGACGAAGATATGTCTCGTATTGCTAGCTGCACTGGAGAGAAGTTTACTCGCGCACTCAACTTCATCCTTCTCATCATACCTGATACCCCTATCTCTTATTATGGAGAAGAGCTTGGAGCCAACAACTTGAATGTTGCTGGCGTTGATGCATCACGTGGACCTAACCAATGGTAACTTCAGTTCTGCCAGTGCCACTGCCTGTCTACATCTTCCTACTGATCCCATGTACAGAGTTGAGGATTGGTACAAGATGCAGACGAGAAATCTTCACTGCCTGTCTTTAAGAAGATAGCTGGCTTTCATATAGTGAGCCCTCTATGGTTGCTGGCGAGTATCACCTCATCTACTCGTTTTCTACCGTCTATGCCTACCTTCGTCAGCTCCCCGACTGGCCGGGATACCTCGTCGTCACCGACTTTGGTTCCTTGACACTGATTTAGATTTAGTTGTGAAATTAAATTTGGAAACGAACTACAAAAGATACAGAGGAGTGTAGACAATTGGAGGAGAAATCTTACCATTATAGGAAGAGTTCTCATAATTAAGACATTACTTATTAGTCAAATAGTTCATGAATATGAAACAGCAAATGAACTTCAAGGAAGGCGTTCTCTTCCTATAGGAACTGCAAACTACAAACCAAGTCAAAATGATAAATATTTTGTCTCTGAACTGGAAAAATCATTTGAAATTATATGCAATAAGAGAAAGGCTTACAATATTATCCTAAGTGGTGACTGTAACCAGCCTAATATCAACTGGGCTACTTCATCAATAGATCAGGACAGTAGTGCATCGAGAGATACAGCAGAATAAATAACGCGAGGCGTGTGGATAAGATCAAGGTTGAGTCTGGTGTAAGCAATCCCGACATTGGCATTATCGACGTCGACTTAACAGTTAAATGGAAAACACAACCCAGAAGAAAATTTTTTGTACAGTAAAAAGCAAACGAAGAACTAATTAACACCGAATTGGATACTTTACAGGAACAATATTTTTCTGTAGGGGATGTACCTGTGCAAGAGAAGTGGGACATATTTGAATCAGGAATCAAGCAAATCATGGGAAGGCATATGCCAAAGAAAACCGCAGCAAGACAAGATGGTTTTCCGTGGTTCAATAGACATCATCACAGGTTAAGACGCAAGAAGAAAAGGGCTTATAACAAAGCAAAGAAAACACATGATGAGAAAGATTAGAGAGGTTTGTGGAAATTCAAAGGGAGCTAAGGAAATCATTAAACAAAGCGGAGCATAAATTTACTTCCACCAATCTTACAACAGCGTTTAAAGAGAATGTCAAGCAATTTTGGTCATATATGAAAAGATTAGGGCCTGTAGAAAGTGGACCAGTGGATCTCATTGTGAATAATGATGATATAAGCGATGGTCAGGATAAAGAGGAAGCGCTGAATGGTTACTTCAGCAGCGTCTTCACAAGGGAGGACAAGTCAGATATTCCATCAATGGGACCTAGTGAGATACCGGATATCCCCGACCTGATGATCCACTCCAGCCTAATAAATCTACAGGACCTGATGAACTATCTCCATGGTTCCTGAAGAGACTTGGAAGTAGACTTGCACGTATGCTTACAGACATATTCCAGTCATCAATTGAACATGGGTCGTTCCCACATCAGTGGAAGAAAGCAAACATATGTGCAGTCTTTAAAAAAGGGCAACAGGTCTACCGTTGACGGTTACAGACCAAAGTGTTGCGTGCAAAATACTAGAGCACATAGTCCATTCCCATATCATGGACCACCTGGAAGATAATGGAATTGTAGTAGATTCTCAACACGGCTTCAGGGCAAAACGTTATACGGAAACTCAACTCATAGTTACCATTGATGACATCTCTAAGGAGATTGACAAAGGCAAGTCGGTCCATATTTTTGTAAAGCCTTTGATAGGGTACCGCGTGAACGCTTATTGGTCAAACTGGAGCACTATGGGATCAAAAATCATATTCATTATTGGATCAGAGATTTCCTGACAAATCTTACGCGGAGGGTGGTCTGTGAAAGTAACTTCTCTTTAGACGGTCCCTCATTTTCCTGACATACATTGACTTACCACAACATTTGAAATGCAAGACAAGGCTTTTTGCAGATGACTGCCTCGTATATACATCAGTCACCAATGAGGAAAATATGAACACTCTCCAAGATCTTAAATGTCTGGAATCATGGCAGAAGAAGTGGCAAATGAGTTTTAATTCATCAAAATGATCTGTAATGGTTATCTCAAACAAAAGGGTTCCCCCTGTTTGTGGCCATACGCTAGATACCCTGCCGACTAAACAACACAAGTCGTTAAGAATCTAACGTATCTGGAGTCCATGACAGGCCACTTATCGCCAATGATGGATTGTGAAATAGCTTTAGTTATAGGCTATGATTGTCCAAGCGCCCTTACTCCTCGAGCTGTCATTCCCCCACCCGTATATGGAGGACCTTTCGCAATGCAGACTGACCTAGGGTGGAGTGTCATCGGCATGATAGACAGTCATCCTACAGAAGCAGTGTACTCATGTCAATCCACAGTTAGAGAGGAGATAGCACCTCATCAGGTCATCAAGCTTCTAGAAGTAGACTTCGCCCCTGAAAGGGCACAACGGCCTTACTCGCAGAATGATGTCAAGTTTCTGAGACTGATAGAGGAGCAGATTCATGTCACAGATGATGGACGCTACGAAACACCCCTTCCTTTCAAGGAAACAAATCCTAAGCTGCCAAACAACAGATACATGGCTAAGAAGAGGTTAAGCAGCTTGAAGAGGAAATTCGAAAAGGACTCTGAGTATCACAGGCTATATTCTCAGAAGATTCAAGCACTGATAGAGAAGGGCTATGCTGAATATGTTCCAAATTCGTGTAAGGAAGCTGACGCAGCTTGGTATATCCCTCATCACGGAGTGCAGCAGCCTAACAAGCTTCGTGTGGTGTTTGATTGTAGCGCACAGTGCAATGGTGAAGCGCTGAATCATCATCTGTTGACTGGCCCAGATCTGACCAACAACTTAGTTGGTGTATTATGCAGATTCAGAACTGATTATGTTGCTTTCAGTTGCGACAATTCAGGAGATGTTCTACCAATTTCAAGTCAGAACAGATCACCGAGACTATTTTCGATTCTTATGGTGGAGACTACCGGCAGCCTGTATGCGATCTGCGTATGAGAGTGCACCTGTTTGGAGCTTCGTCATCGCCAGGGTGCTCAAATTTCTGCCTCAAACAGATAGCAACAGATCATGAGCAGCAATATGGAGAGGACGTGAAGGACTTTGTGCATCATGACTTTTTCGTCGATGATGGGTTGAAGTCGGTCCCTACTACTGATCTAATCCTGAGAACTAGGAAGTTGTGTGAGAGAGGTGGGCTACACTTACACAAATTCGTTTCAAACTCTCGAAAGGTGATAGAAGATGTACCTGAAGTAGAAAGAGCAAAGGGTCTCACTACCAAGGAATTGTTCCATAGCGACCTACCTATCCAGAAAGCATTGGGAGTACAGTAGTGTGTGGAATCAGACACATTTCAGTTTCGGTTAACCTTTCACCAGAAACCTTTGACTAGACGAGGAATCTTGGCAACGGTGATGTCGGTTTACGACCCTCTAGGCCTACTAGCTCCAGTCATTCTTCCGGCAAATTGATTCTCCAAGAATTATGCAGAAGTGGAGCTGATGATCTCATGAGTGACGACCTCCAAGAAAGATGGGAGAAATGGAAGGATGACATTGTAAAGGTGCAGAGTCTGTCAATCGACCGATGTTTCAAGCCCAAGAAATTTGGTGAGATTCAGAGCGTAGAACTACACTATTTCTCAGACGCTAGCAGTGTGGGTTATGGTCAGTGCACTTACTTGAGACTGACAAATCAGGTGGGTGAAGTACACTGCGCTCTAGTTACGGGAAAGTCCAGAGTTGCTCCCGTCAGAACAGTTACCATTCCAAGACGTGAACTAACTGCAGCCTTGCTCTCGGTTAAAGTAAGCCTGTTTCTTCAGACGGAACTGGGTCTCACAGTCGACAAAGAAGTCTTTTGGACCGACAGTAGGGTAGTGCTGGGTTATGTAAAGAACGAGACGAGGCGTTTCCACGTATTTGTTGCCAACAGGGTGAAACAAATCAGAGACGCGTCATCACCATCTCAGTGGAAGTATGTCGAAACTAAAGATAACCCAGCTGACGGGGCATCCAGAGGGATTAGAGTCGACCAGATAGAGGTGACGAAGTGGCTGACTGGCCCAGAGTTCTTATGGAAGGACGATGTCGATCATAATCCTTCCGAACGATCCTGAGGTGAAGCAGTCTCATCCCAAAATCAAGAATGCAGAGGAATTTGATCTTGAGAGACTCAAACGATTCTCTACTTGGCAGCAGGCTGGGAAGGCAGTAGCCAATTGTCTCCGCCTCAAGTCCTACCTCCATAGATGCTGCCAAAAAAGGCGAGAGAATTCAAAGAAGGATGAAGTCATCATTCAACACCTGTCTACTGAACTACTTGTCCACGCTGAGAAAGAAATCACCAGGCATATTCAGAAAGATGCTTTCAAAGAGGAGCTACAGATATTGGGAGGCATATAAGGAGCCGCTGCTCGTGACGGGAGACGTCTCTGCAAAGCTAAGAGCCGTCTACATCAGTTAGATCCCTTCGTAGACACAGAAGGAATCCTTAGAGTTGGAGGAAGACTATCAAGAGCTAAGGGACCGTTTGAGCTTAAGCATCCTGCCATTATTCCTCAGTCTCATCTTACAGAGCTCCTAGTTGCCCATTGCCATGCAGAAATAGTTCACCATGGAAGAGGAATGACAATCAACTGCATCCGAGCTAAGGGATACTGGATTCTTGGTTGCAGCCACTTTGCCTCCAAGCTTATTTCCAGATGTGTGACCTGCCATAAACTTCGTCAACCAGCCCAAACACAAAAGATCTACCCATAGATCGTCTTACGCCTAGTCCGCCGTTTACTTAGTGGAGTAGATTGTTGCGGCCCATGGACTATCAAAGAAGGCAGAAAAGAGATGAAAAGATATGGCCTTTTCTTCACATGCATGGCGTCAAGAGCAATTCATCTAGAAACGTTAAATTCGATGACTACTGATGCCTTCATTAATGGATTACGACGTTTCATTTCTGTTCGAGGTCCTATTTGTCAGCTGACTAGGTCATACGGGGGGGGGGGGGGGGGGGACACACTTTGTCGGTGCAGAAACTGAGCTCACGAAAGCATGGAAAGAGATGGACCATGAGAAGGTGAAATCCTGTTTGCTTAGAGAGAAATGTGCCTACGATGATTTTAATTTCAATTTCCCAGCCTCAAGCCATATGGGAAGAGTTTGGGAACGTCAAATTCGTTCAGTACGCACCATACTCGATGCACTGTTGTATAAAAACGATCAGGAACTTGATAACGATTCTCTTCGTACCTTGCTCTGTGAGGCAGCAACTATCGTCAATAGTCGTCCGTTAGCGGTAGAATTCCTTAACGAGCCAAACCACCCAGAACCACTCACTCCAAACCACTTATTGACCCTGAATTCGAAGGTTATTCTACAGCCACCTGGGAGGTTTCTTCGTGAAGACGTATATCTAAAGAAGCGCTGGAGGAGGGTTCAGCATCTGGCCAATGAGTTATAGTGCCGATGGAGAAAGGAATCCTGAACCAACTGCAATCACGAAAAAATGGACTCGCGCTCAGCGCGATATGAAAGTTGGTGACGTCGTGACCATCAAAGATGATCATTTCCCCCGAAACACATCGCCTCTGGGATTAGTCGTCGAAGCGTATGATTCCGAAGATAATCGGGTTCGCAAGGTCAAGGTAGCAGTGGGTGATGGAAAACTAACAGCATCAGGAAAGCGAACTACTTCATTAAGTTACTTGGATCGCCCCATTCACAAACTAGTCCTGTTACTTCCATGTGAAGACCAAGTAGGATTCCCAGACAAGGAGCCATGAACACGCGAATTAGTAAATCGAAGAGTCGAGTCTGAACTATAGACTAATACCTGACTGGTAACTGGTAACTGTTGTATTTTTTATATATGTCTGAATCTCAGACTATATATTTTGTCTCACCTTGTTACAGGGTCTGAATGTGAAGACTGTTGTTCAACTTTGAAACTTTCAAAGCTATATGTATTTATCTTTATCTCACTGGGAGTCTAAATCAAGACTAATATTTCCAAGATTTAAGAATACATGTATATTGGTGCTTTCTTTTGTAATTTATCAAAGAAAGCAAATTATCGAAAATATTTGTTGAATCATTGAGCCTGACGACCATTATTTTTAATGGATACACCCCGAACTGGATGTATTTATTCAATCTTCAAAGACAGAAAAATACCATCATAAGTCTTCATGTATTATCTATGCTCATACAATATGAATGCATATAAGTAATCTTTCCAAATATATTTGTCTGTGTCTTATATTTCGTACTATTTTGTATGTCTTCAAACCTCATGTTTCCTTAAATATGTATCAAACCAAATTAAATGGAGTCCAAATCCTTTGTGTTATAATTTAAACTTTCAAAACACAAAGTTCTTGCTTAAATTACAATCAGCAGGTACATGTAAAACCTTTGGTCCACTTTTATGAAAACAAAACTCCTGACATTTCACATTCTCTATTGGCTTTCAGGTATTACATGTACTAGCTTTTATAAGAAATCTAATGTTTCTTTACTATATAATATATTGACACTATACTGGCACCTTCCAATTATTTGTAGACGAAATCTTAATTCAATTCACATCAAAGCTAAATTTCAGCCCTATGATTTAGATTGCACAACACACTTTGTATGCAGTAATTCTGCATGAATTTCCACTGGAGGCAAATACATGTACATCTCATAATATTAACAGTTTCCTGCAAATTAATTATAACGATCTTGTTCAGTCAATAATTGTTCAGTCAATGTTGTGGACCATGTCACCATTTGCTTAAAAAGGTGAAATGATGATATAACACATCTCAAATACCAAAAAGCTATCTTGTATAAACAGGCCAATCGAATCATTGGTCACTAAAATAACTCCGTTCATTCCTATAAGACTCTTTTATGTCTCAAATCTATAAGTTCTAAACAATTTCTCAGAGTTTGTGGAGCAAATCAACATGTATGACTCCAAATTTAACAATATACATTTTACACGGCCTGACCGAAATATATCATGATTAAAGAATGTGTATGCTGCCTCAAATTTCGTCGCTCATTTCACGAAGTGGCACAAAGGCCCAAAATCGCGTACATAGTCAATTTTGAGTTTTCTTCATTTTTACGATCTACTAGCCATGTTCTACCATTTCACTAAATTTCGAGTAATAATTATGTTTATTTATGCAAAAACACGTCGTGCTGAAAGTGACACGAGCCATGAAAATGCAGATTCATAATTTCACGAACCGGCACAAGACGGCGCGCGCACTGCGAACCGTGTGTTTTCGTGCGCGCGCCTCGTTCTTTGTATGTATTATGAAGACGTGCGTGCTTCCTCGAGCTAATCTTATACTTTCATTTTCGGCTTGTTCATAAAAAAAATCCCAATGACCCAGAACCACAGTGTTTGTATCAGGCTGGCCCTCCAAAACTCTCTCAAAGCAAATATGAAGATTTGCTAACTCTCTGTTCTGGACGCATCCCCGTCATCAATCATCCAGATAACCAAGCATTTTACCGCCAGCTTCCGCACTAAACAGGTGGTATTGTAGCAACTTCACTCATTTGTTTATATTAGACAGACAGGACTGATCAAAGCTTGATCATAGTTTGTTTATGTGGATCAGCTGGTTAAAGTTCATTCAACTGCTCACTTCCTCACTGGACAATACCAAAGACCTTCTTCTTATTCAACTCCTGCACTCAGCATTCATCTTTTGTTCTCCACGACACCAGGCAAGGCACTCTACACATGTTCTACATTCTTCATTGCTTCACTCCCTTATAATAGAACTTGTTTTGTTGCCTGGATACAAACCTTCCAATGACATGAGTTTACTGAGCACATGGACTTTTAGTTTTTCACTTAGTAGGAAGTTTTCATCTAGAGAACACGTTCTTTTTAAACTGAGTCACACATTCACAACCTAGGACTACCAACATTTGGACATCGCATCTTCATTTACTCATCTATTTTCTTTATCTGGCAAACAGAAGATTTGACTCTTATTTTATCAACATTAGACAACAGTGATCTACTTTCTTTTCGCTTGTGCTGGCCGCGGGGCCAGTGCAGTATTTGTAAATAGAGCTCTTTCGCGATCGCGAATATTCAGGATTATTATGAAAGAACATTTTTTGGGGGAGATTAAGAATTATAATTTGTTTGCTCGGAAGCATTTAGAGATATATTGTAACTTTTAGAGATATATAGTATGTTGAGAGGTATGTTGTATGTTGTATATGTTGTATTATATATTGTATGTTGAGAGATATCTTGTATGTTGTATATGCTGTATATGTTGTATTACCTTATAATTAACTTGCGTAAGAAATTGTATTTGTGATGTAGATATTTCCAACTAGAGCGTTGAGGTGATGATGATTTTCAGATCTTTTGTGGTAATATAAGTCACAAAGATATTTGTATAATAGTAATTGTTGATTACAAGAAAGATTGACTAAAATCAACTCACATCTCTGAGAACTTGTGCCAACATTGAAAGGGGTGGGGTGACTAATGTATGTATTCACAGACATTTACTAAGATGCTGGCGTATTTGTCCGCACTAACACTTCCATTTTTTCTTTAAGTTGAAGCTTAGCTTATAGTAGAGATATGATAGATGTAAGTATTAACGACGAACTCATAATTATATTTTGTTAAGCAAATCTTCACGATGACTGCATTATTTTTAATTTATGAAGGAAGCCTGTTTTAGGTATATAGATTTTTTTCAATAAATTTAACTTTATCAATTAACATGATTTTGTATTTTTTTTTTCTGATTTTAAAATGGTTGATAACCTTGAGTACAGAATAATTGTGTAACATTTTTTTTTTACATTCTCTTTATAAATTGATATAGAAAACTCTCAGAAATTATCTCTTATCTGTTTTCATACAGTTGCTGTGGTCAATCATTTTCCACTGTCATAATGTATAATATTCACCATTACCAGTTTATAGTAGTGGTATATAGTGAATAGTAATGCAAGTCTGAGAGTAAATTTTCCTCATATTTTGTCCTTGCAGAGGTATATGAGGTAATTGCTAATTGTAATTTGTTCGCTAGTAGCATTCTCTTGCTGACCTACAATGTGTCATTCGGAAATGTTATAAGTACGTTTGACAATGATGAAAACAAGTTGGATCTTCCAAAAAGTATATAACGGCTTTAAATATTTTATTCACTGACATAATTCGTATGAAGATTAATGAAATCAAATAGAAAGCAAGTGTTTCAGTAAAACATATTCACAAATGTCTACTAAAAAGGACGGCACATGCAGTCCAAATCTTATGTGTTTAAACTGTAAGCACATTTGTAAGACAATGCTTAATTTGTTAAAATACTGTGGTAAATTATTGATTTTCTTGACGTTGTGCTTTAAAAATTAACTTTCCAAGTTAAAACTATTAAGTAAAAACCGTGAATCAACTTTAAATTCATAATATCAATATAATATTAGTAAAAATCTGTAATCAATTGAGTGCAGATGCAGAGTAGTGGTAACTGCTATTCTGTGTACGAAATATTAGCATGTGTAAAAATAATGATAATGTGTTGAATTATTTAATTACCCTTTTCAATTATTACTCTTCACTGACTTTTGTACTTTCAAAATGAATTTTTTTGTCGAATTTTAAATTATTCAATAAAACCTAGAATAATAGTTGAAGTCAAAATATTTATGTATTTAGAAATGCATGCACTTGTGTTCGAAATGTAAGCACACGAGATGAGGCTCGGTGAAAAATTAAAAGAGAGAGGGAGAGAGAGAGAGAGAGTAATACTGGGATTGAAAATTAATGATGAAGCATGATAAAATGAGAAGTTAGAGAAAGGCTAAATGCAGTGTGCTTCATTGTGCAAAGCAATACTAATACCAAAAGGTGGGGAGTGATTTGCTCAAATTGGAGAAAGGAAATTCTCTTCTTTCGTTTTTTGTACAATTTGTTATATATTATTCAAAAGCACCAACCAAACAAGTATTTCTAAACCTCCCATCTTATAATTGCTGTTTTTACTCGCGAATAAACAGCGCACACCATGCGCGCGTCCAATTGTGCCATTTCGTGAACTAAATCGCGCAGCGGATTACGCGTATGATTTCGTTCACGAAATGACACGAATGTTTGAGTCCTTCCAGTATTCATGTTTTGTCTTCTTTTTTAAAAAATTGTATGTGAACAGTTAGTTGAAATTCCCCTCCTTCGTTCCATGTACAATTTATTATATCTAATTCCGAAAGCCACATCAAATTAATGGTTTCCCATATAATATCTCATCAATTGCCTTTTAACTCGCGAATAAACAGCGCACACCATGCGCGCGTCCAATTGTGCCATTTCGTGAACTAAATCGCGCAGCGGATTACGCGTATGATTTCGTTCACGAAATGACACGAATGTTTGAGTCCTTCCAGTATTCATGTTTTGTCTTCTTTTTTAAAAAATTGTATGTGAACAGTTAGTTGAAATTCCCCTCCTTCGTTCCATGTACAATTTATTATATCTAATTCCGAAAACCACATCAAATTAATGGTTTCCCAAATAATATCTCATAAATTGCGTTTTAACTCGCGAATAAACAGCGCATACCATGCGCGCGTCCACTTGTGCCATTTCGTGAACTAAATCGCGCAGCGGATTACGCGTATGATTTCGTTCACGAAATGACACGAATGTTTGAGTCCTTCCAGTATTCATATTTTGTCTTCTTTTTTAAAGTATTGTATGTGATTAGTGAGTGGAAATTCTGCTCTTTCGTTTCAGGTACAATTTATTATATCTAATTCCAGAAAACCCTCCATATTAATAGCTTTAAAGATTACAAATCTTTAATCGCGATTTTCTCAGAACGCACTTTTCGTGATCCGCGCGTACTTGTGCCACTTCGTGAAATGAGCGACGATTTGTGAATAATTTCTTGCCTTTTATAACTTCTTAAATCTACTCACTAGTTATCATTCATAATATACCTTGCACTTACATACATGTATAATCTGAGTTTAAATGTGCTTCAAAAACTTTCATTCAAAGGTCAACCAAATCTCAATGGCCCAAATCATTCATCGATAATCCCATACATAAGATACAGCGGTACATTCCTTTGGTGTACACACTTGTACTGCGCGATTCATCACTGCATTATACATAATGTTTGCACTTATTTTTTGTTGTCCTACTACAAATGTCAAATAAATATCCAAACTGTTTAAAGTTTATAGCTTTCTCATTCAAACTTGCTCTTTGAGGTGTCAATAACTGTTATTACTTAGAAGATTAAACAGGATTTCTCAGTTACGTCCAAAACCAAAATCATTGTACTCGTCAGTCTACAATCATTGCTACTGCTATGGTAGTTGTAAAATCGAAAGTTACATGTCAAATTATTAGCCATCTTACGGTGTCTTTAAATCTAGCGTATTAAATAAAAATAAATAGGTTTCAACAGAAATTTCATCGAAACATTTGTCAAAGGAAAGGACGTTTGAATGTCTGTTACGTTGAATAGTATT
Source organism: Heliocidaris erythrogramma (assembly GCA_025617745.1). Lineage (NCBI taxonomy): Eukaryota > Metazoa > Echinodermata > Echinoidea > Camarodonta > Echinometridae > Heliocidaris > Heliocidaris erythrogramma. The sequence goes on along the minus strand of CM046854.1, from coordinate 7,413,400 downwards.
TAGAAATTGTAATTTACATTGCAGATTACTTTACCAACATTTCTTTTGTATTGTGCTTTTTATGACCTGGCACATTCAGTTTGTAACGTGAGTTTGCAAGACAGAATTCACAGGTTTGATGCTAGCATAGTTTATCTAAAATTTTATCAGACCATTTATTTGATTCCAATTTTAGCGAAATGTGGGTAACGAACAATGATTTTGTGCAATTGAAGCAGAATAATTGTGCCAAACTTTTTCACTCTAAACTCAAAGATTGTTATATCATCAAAAATGAAAAAACATAGACCGATGCATTTTTGAAATGTGGATAAAGGATAAAACAAATGTCATTTTTTATTGAACATTGATTTATTTGCATAAATTTCTATGGGTGTGTGTATTGTAATTGATAATGGTATTATGTTTGTTGTTTGATTACCAAGGAAATTGATAAAGGTTCAAGGTTATTCAATTAATGTTTACCTACTGTAACAGTAAATTGTTATTTTCTTTAAATGCATTCATCCAATTTGTAGAAACCTTGTGGTATTTAAACAGATTGGGATGTTACATGTGTTTAGTATGTAAAGCTGAAGGTAGTGTAAATCTAGTTAATTTTTCAAGCCAGATTGTTGGGTAAATTTATGAAATTTAAAGGAGCCATGTAGTGAAAGGTTGATTGAAAAATGTGTTTTTTCTGCTTTGATATTGATAATATTAATTTTTATATTTCCTTCATGATGTGATCAAGATGTTATTACTAGTTATAACACATAAATAATTTAGCACTTTTAACCAATTCATTGTATACATGCATGTACATTGTATATATATGTGATAAGCATTACTTATCACTCAGGGTTTACAAGGCTTTTTACTGACATAGCGCCAACTTGTGTCCAACTCAAGACAGTGTTTTACTTTGATATTTTTAATAAGAAAATCTGACAGATTTGAGGTTGGGATCACCTAAGTTCCAGGGTATACTGCAAACCTGGATTTTCTTACTGGTACATAAAGGAGGCAAAGAGTTTTCACGGAGCAAATCGAGATCGACTTCACCAAAATAAAACATAAAAGAAGATCCCGTAGAGACCTTTGTCAAATGCATATTTTTCTTCGGCCTCAAATGCTGTCATAGTGGTCTGTGAAAGTAACTTCTCTTTAGACGGAGATGTTCTCTCAGGCGTACCCCAGGGTACAGTTCTTGGGCCCCTCCTTTTCCTGACACACATTAATGACTTACCACAACATTTGAAATGCAAGACAAGGCTTTTTGCAGATGACTGCCTCGTATATACATCAGTCACCAATGTGGAAAATATGAACACTCTTCAAGATCTTAAATGTCTGGAATCATGGCAGAAGAAGTGGCACATGAGTTTTAATCCATCAAAATGCTCTGTAATGGTTATCTCAAACAAAAGGGTCCCCCTGCCTGTGGCCAGACGTTAGATAGGAAAAGCTCACAACCATACCTTGGCGTTACCCTGGATAGTAAGCTGTCATGGGCAGAACACATTAACAACACTGCCAATAAAGCAAACCGAACACTTGGTTTCCTGAGGTACGCCTGAGAGAACATCTCCGTCTAAAGAGAAGTTACTGAGGAGAAATCTGTGGTTCTGCTCCAGGGAGGTAAAATCTACAGCATACACTGCTCTTGTCAGACCACAACTTGAGTATGCAACATGTACATGGGACCCTTGCAAATCCAGGCAGATCAATACATTGGAGGGAATACAGAGAAAAGCAGCACGCTTTTGTACTGGGGATCATCGTAGGGGAAGTCGTGTCACACAGATGCTGACTGACCTAAAGTGGGAACAACTGGAGTCAAGAAGAAGGAGAAACGGGCTAGTTATGCTGTATAAAATACACACGGGAATAGTGGGCATATATGCAGAGGATCTCATCAAATACTCTACAGAAAACAGAACAAGGAAATGTAACCAAACCCAAATCACCATCCCATTCGCCAAAAAAAGATGCCTATAAAACTCTTTTTTTGTAAGAACTCCCAGGGATTGGAATGGGCTGCAGGAAGATGTAGCGAGGGCAGCTAGAGTAGAAAGCTTTAAGAATGCGCTGGCAGCAAGTGGCAGTAGTACACACGACACCACACCAAGTTGGCGATATGTAGTGAAAGCTGCCCTGCCGACTGAACAACACAAGGTTCAGAAGGTTCAGAAGATTATGTTTTGCTCAATACCAAATTATGTTGTGCAGAAATTAGAAAAGATTTTATCAACTTGCATGGAATTCAAAAGTTGACAAAGTGAAGAGAAAAATGATTGCCAAAGATAATCGGACAGTGGTATAAGAATGATTGATGTTGAGAGATTAATACAGAGTTTTAGATTGAAGTAGTTGGCTAGAATGGTTGATGACACACACAGAACTCAAATCGAACTTCAAGGAAGGCGTTCTCTTCTTATAGGAACTGCTTACAAACCAAGTCAAAATGATAAATATTTTGTCTCTGAACTGGAAAAATCATTTGAAATTATATGCAATAAGAGAAAGGCTTACAATATTATCCTAAGTGGTGACTTTAACCAGCCTAATATCAACTGGGCTACTTCATCAATAGATCAGGACAGTAGTGCATCGAGAGATACAGCAGAACATCTCTTGAGGACTGTAATAGGCTTCGGGATCCGACAATACGTGAAAACCTGCTGGACCTGATGTTCACGAAATAACGCGAGGTTTGTGGATAAGATCAAGGTTGAGCCTGGTGTAAGCGATCACGACATGGTCATTATCGACGTGGACTTAACCGCTAAACGGAAAACACAACCCAGAAGATTTTTTTTTGTACAGTGTAAAGCAAACGAAGAACTAATTAACATCGAATTGGATACTTTACAGGAGCAATATTTTTCTGTAGGGGATGTACCTGTGCAAGAGAAGTGGGACATATGTGACCCGCCGCCTCAAAACCTACAATAAGTCGCACGGACCACAACGTAGCAAACAGCCCAAAATAGTAAATTTGCTTGGATCAGTCGATTTTCTGTTTTTGATAGAAATGGGTAGTTTCATTATCATTCTATCATGTCTCAAGTTTGTGAGTCGTAATTCGACTTACAAATATGTTTTGGGGGCATTTTAAAATGACTTCTTCTTTCGTCTGTCGAGCTAATGAGTGTTTGGAGAGCTTTTGTAATACTTTCATTCAATGCCAAAATACTACTTTACATCTAAAGGTATTAAATTGATTTTTGGAGTGAGTAATGAATAGGTCCTCCTGGAGCAGCCTGCCAAAATTCAGACTAATCTGATAATCCCTTCATACTGGTTGCTATGGCCATTAATTTTGAATACCCAGTTTTACTTGGGCGCACACAGAGAGCGAAGGTTTAGCACTCTTTTGTTCCGAACTTAAATGGCCATTTTTAGCTCACCTGAGCCTAAGGCTCGAGTGAGCTATTGCGATGGAAATTTGTCCGTCGTCCGTCGTGCGTCGTGCGTCGTGCGTCGTCCGTCGTCCGTCGTCCGTTAACTTTTTACATTTTCATCTTCTTCTCCAAAACCCATGATCGGAATTCAACCAAACTTGGTAGGAATCATCCTTAGGGGTAGGGGACCCAAAGTTGCTAAAATGGTACATGTGGCCCCCAGGGGGGCCCAGGGGAGGGCCCCCAATTGTAAAAGCTATGTAAATTTCAAACATCATCTTCTCCAGAACCAGGCATAGCTCAGACTTGGTATTGTGTATGGAGATACCTCTATAGATGAAGAATGAATGTTGTTCATGAAATTTCTCTGAGTGGCCCTATAGGGGCCCTGTGGGGGTAAAATACTGGAGGGGGGGGGGGCGCTGCCAGGCAAAATGTACATTCTGATCTTCTTCTCCAAAACCCATGATCGGAATTCAACCAAACTTGGTAGGAATCATCCTTAGGGGTAGGGGACCCAAAGTTGCTAAAATGGTACATGTGGCCCCCAGGGGGGCCCAGGGGGAAGGCCCCCAATTGTAAAAGCTATGTAAATTTCAAACATCTTCTTCTCCAGAACCAGGCAAAGCTCAGACGTGGTATTGTGTATGGAGATACCTCTATAGATGAAGAATGAATCTTGTTCATGAAATTTCTCTGAGTGGCCCTATAGGGGCCTGTGGGGGTAAAATACTGGGGGGGGGGGGGGGGGCCGCTGCCAGGCAAAATGTACATTCTGATCTTCTTCTCCAAAACACATTATCGGAATTCAACCAAACTTGGTAGGAATCATCCTTAGGGGTAGGGGACCCAAAGTTGCTAAAATGGTACATGTGGCCCCCAGGGGGAAGGCCCCCAATTGTAAAAGCTATGTAAATTTCAAACATCTTCTTCTCCAGAACCAGGCAAAGCTCAGACTTGGTATTGTGTATGGAGATACCTCTATAGATGAAGAATGAATGTTGTTCATGAAATTTCTCTGAGTTGCCCTATAGGGGCCCTGTTGGGGTAACATACTGGAGGGGGGGGGGGGGCGCTGCCAGGCAAAATGTACATTCTGATCTTCTTCTCCAAAACACATTATCGGAATTCAACCAAACTTGGTAGGAATCATCCTTAGGGGTAGGGGACCCAAAGTTGCTAAAATGGTACATGTGGCCCCCACGGGGGCCCAGGGGGAAGGCCCCCAATTGTAAAAGCTATGTAAATTTCAAACATCTTCTTCTCCAGAACCAGGCAAAGCTCAGACTTGGTATTGTGTATGGAGATACCTCTATAGATGAAGAATGAATGCTGTTCATGAAATTTCTCTGAGTGTCCCTATAGGGGCCCTGTGGGGGTAACATACTGGAGGGGGGGGGCGCTGCCAGGCAAAATGTACATTCTGATCTTCTTCTCCAAAACACATTATCGGAATTCAACCAAACTTGGTATGAATCATCCTTAGGGGTAGGGGACCCAAAGTTGCTAAAATGGTACATGTGGCCCCCAGGGGGCCCAGGGGGAGGGCCCCCAATTGTAAAAGATATGTAAATTTCAAACATCTTCTCCAGAACCAGGCATAGCTCAGACTTGGTATTGTGTATGGAGATACCTCTATAGATGAAGAAAGAATGAATGTTCATGAAACACTGAGTGGCCCTATAGGGGCCCTGTGGGGGTAACATACTGGAAGGGGGGGGGGGGGGCTGCCAGGCGAAATGTACATTCTGATCTTCTCCAAAACACATGATCGGAATTCAACCAAACTTGGTAGGAATCATCCTTAGGGGTAGGGGATCTAAAGTAGACCATGGGGTGGGGGGAATTATGTTAATTTCTAACATCTCATGTATATTCTCCTAGTTGTTTCAATTTCTAACATATCTCCTGGTGGTGCTAGAGAGAACATGCACCAGATATGAATTGATCCACATCAGGTGAGCGTCGTGCCCCCTGGGGCTCTTGTCTCTGAATAGGAGTTATTGATTGCTGGTTACATACTGATTCTAAATGTACTATTTAAAGGTGTTTTCATTGAGTAAACTCGGCAAGTGATATACCATTGAAAAGCTGAGAATCTCTACTTTCAGAAAATGTATAAAACAAAAAAAAAAAATTTTGGGCGACTTATTGTAGGTTTTGAGGCGTCGGGTCACATATGTGAATCAGGAATCAAGCAAATCATGGAAAGGCATATACCAAAGAAAACCGCAGCAAGACCGTGGTTCAATAGACATCATCACAGGTTAAGACGCAAGAAGAAAAAGGCTTATAACAAAGCAAAGAAAACACAGGATGAGAAATATTAGAGAGGTTTGTGGAAATTCAAAGGGAGCTAAGGAAATCATTAAACAAAGCGGAGCATAAATTTACTTCCACCAATCTTACAACAGCGTTTAAAGAGAATGTCAAGCAATTTTGGTCATATATGAAAAGATTAGGGCCTGTAGAAAGTGGACCAGTGGATCTCATTGTGAATAATGATGATATAAGCGATGGTCAGGATAAAGAGGAAGCGCTGAATGGTTACTTCAGCAGCGTCTTCACAGGGGAGGACAAGTCAGATATTCCATCAATGGGACCTAGTGAGATACCGGATATCCCCGACCTGATGATCCACGAAGCCGGAGTGCTGAAGCAACTCGACAAACTCCAGCCTAATAAATCTACAGGACCTGATGAACTACCTCCATGGTTCCTGAAGAGACTTGGAAGTAGACTTGCACGTATGCTTACAGACATATTCCAGTCATCAATTGAACATGGGTCGTTCCCACATCAGTGGAAGAAAGCAAACATATGTGCAGTCTTTAAAAAAGGGCAACAGGTCTACCGTTGACGGTTACAGACCAAAGTGTTGCGTGCAAAATACTAGAGCACATAGTCCATTCCCATATCATGGACCACCTAGAAAATGGAATCCTAGTAGATTCTCAACACGGGTTCAGGGCAAAACGTTGTACGGAAACTCAACTTATAGTTACCATTGATGACATCTCTAAGGAGAGCGACAAAGGCAAGTCGGTCCATATTTTTGTAAAGCCTTTGATAGGGTACCGCATGAACGCTTATTGGTCAAACTGGAGCACTATGGGATCAAAATCATATTCATAATTGGATCAGAGATTTCCTGACAAATCTTACGCGGAGGGTGGTCTGTGAAAATAACTTCTCTTTAGACGGCCCCTCCTTTTCCTGACATACATTAATGACTTACCACAACATTTGAAATGCAAAACAAGGCTTTTTGCAGATGACTGCCTCGTATATACATCAGTCACCAATGAGGAAAATATGAACACTCTTCAAGATCTTAAATGTCTGGAATCATGGCAGAAGAAGTGGCACATGAGTTTTAATCCATCAAAATGCTCTGTAATGGTTATCTCAAACAAAAGGGTTCCCCCGTCTGTGGCCAGACGCTAGGTACCTTGCCGACTAAACAGCACAAGTCGTTAAGAATCTAACGTATCTGGAGTCCATGACAGGCCACTTATCGCCAATGATGGATTGTGAAATAGCTTTAGTTATAGGCTTTGATTGTCCAAGCGCCCTTACTCCTCGAGCTGTCATTCCCCCACCGGTATATGGAGGACCTTTCGCAATGCAGACTGACCTAGGGTGGAGTGTCATCGGCATGGTAGAGAATGACTACAAAAATAATGACCCAATAGGTGTAAGTCGTCGTGCATCAGTTAGATCCCTTCGCAGACACAGAAGGAATCCTTAGAGTTGGAGGAAGACTATCAAGAGCTAAGGGACCGTTTGAGCTTAAGCATCCTGCCATTATTCCTCAGTCTCATCTTACAGAGCTCCTAGTTGCCCATTGCCATGCAGTTCACCAGGGAAGACGAATGACAATCAACTGCATCCGAGCTAAGGGATACTGGATCTTTGGTTGCAGCCACTTTGTCTCCAAGCTCATTTCCAGATGTGTGACCTGCCATGACCTGCCATAAACTTCGTCAACCAGCCCAAACACAAAAGATGGCAGATCTACCCATAGATCGTCTTACGCCTAGTCCGCCGTTTACTTACTGTGGAGTAGATTGTTGCGGCCCATGGACTATCAAGGAAGGCAGAAAAGAGATGAAAAGATATGGCCTTTTCTTCACATGCATGGCGTCAAGAGCAATTCATCTACAAACGTTAAATTCGATGACTACTGATGCCTTCATTAATAGATTACGACGTTTCATTACTGTTCGAGGTCCTATTCGTCAGCTGAGGTCAGACAGGGGGACAAACTTTGTCGGCGCAGAAACTGAACTCACGAAAGCATGGAAAGAGATGGACCATGAGAAGGCAGGCCCGTAACTAGGGGGGGGGGGGGGGGGGTTTGAGGGAAAAATAAAGTGATCAAATATCGGTCTTTCCGTCTATTTAATACATTTTATTTGATTTTGTCCCGTAACTTCCTAATCTGGCAATTCTATAATTAATCAATGTCGTCTTTCACCATTCATTTTCGAATTTTGTACATTATGCTATGTTGCGATCGATTTTCTTTCAAAGCATCATTCAAACACTTATTCAAATTCGTTTGTAGTATCACCCCCAAACTGGCGAGCAGAAATTTGCTCAAGAAAAACAACAAAAAGAATCATTAGGCGACAAAAATATCCAAAGTGACATCAGAATAGTGATTTTTAGGTTAAATTATTAAAAACATTTCCATACCAACTGGCTTCGATAGGGGAGAGGCGCACAAGAGGATCACGTGAAAGGGGAGAGAAAAGGAAGGAAAGTGGAAAATAACGTGAGATAATAACGTTTCCAGCCGGGTTTCCTTCAATTTGAACACTTGCTATTGTCCTGCATCTTAATAATAAGGCCTAGACAATATACGTCTTTGGCCATTCATTTTCGGAATTTATTGTTCATTTAGCTATCGATTTTGTCAAAGACTGAAAGAGTATAAAGAGTTATTCAAATCGTCACCCGCTCGTTGTCTTTTCTATGTGACGAATTTAAATGACAATTTCTTGAAATCGACTTCCCAAAGATGGATTTGATGATAAAATTTTGCAGCGGATTGCCAGGTCGGACGAATTCGAATAAAATCTGATGAAAATGAATGAAATATGGAAAAGAGAGAGGGGTATTTAATGTGTCTGTTCACTTTAAAATGAAAAATTTTCCCGCTCTCAAATTGCATGGAGTACTCCTGGCGGACCCGTTCTAGTCATTCAGGCCCTTAAATTATGGCCCTCTAATACAGCCTGTTCAACCGGAGTGCCATAAAGGGAATTTTATAAAACATCGACTTCTTGGAAACTATATAATCAGAAATAACAAGATGCCCCAATATAACACTTGGGGTGTTTTGGAAACATTTGGGAGATAGTAAAGTGCGTTTTCGTCGCTCGCTTCGCTCATTCACAAAACTCTGAAACGAGATAGTTTCAGGCAGCGAGAATATTTCCATAGTATATGTTATTGTAATATGTCCATGAATATTCAATGTTATGACAATTTTCGGGCACGTCACTGCCTTATCGCTACCGCGCCCAGAAATTAGGGTTACCTTACTTTCTATATTGAAATAAGCAACAATTTGCTCGCTCGCAAATCTTATAAATGAGATGTTATTGCAATATTCAGGCACGTCGTTGCCCTATCGTTGCCCTATGGTGGTGTCGTAGCACACACGACACCACACCAAGTTGGCGATATGTAGTGAAAGCTGCCCTGCCGACTAAACAACACAAGGTTCACAAGGTTCAGAAGATTATGTTTTGGTCAATACCAAATTATGTTGTGCACAAATTAGAAAAGATAATTTATCAACTTGCATGGAATTCAAAAGTTGACAAAGTGAAGAGAAAAAAAACGATTGCCAAAGATAATCGGACGGTGGTATAATATTGAGAAATTAATACAGAGTTTTAGATTGAAGTGGTCGGCTAGAATGGTTGATGACACAGAACCATTTGGAGGTCTCAAACTCCTTCTAAACTGTACTATTGATCAATATATGATAGAAAAAAAAATTGTGGACCAGATTGCCAAGGTTTTAATTAGAAATGATGAAAGCGTGGTCATATCTAGAGAAATTATCAAAAGTGATGATATTCATTCAGATACTCAGATTTTATGGTACAACAAATGTATTGATTATAAATATATATATATATTAGAGACAGCAACCCCCCCCCCCCCGGCACCGGCGGGGCCGAACAATGACATCGTCTCTGGTGATTGGTCAGCGGCACAGACCAATCACGGCGCGCGAGTAGAGACAACAATAGCACGCACCCGGGCTCCCCGGACCCCCGCCGCTGCTATATATATAACACGCGCGCAGCGAAGTCTATGCTCATTGCCTGACGAAGACTAGCAGTAGAGGTCGAAACGTCGTAGCTTTCCTCGTTTGCACATCGTGAGACAACTGATCAACTTTTCGTCTTCAACAAATATATTGTTCATGAAAGCCACTTTTCTACAGAGTGGTACTTAAGTAATATAATTTTCTTGAAAGAAATCTATGTCAAAATTGATAGAAAATATGTGACCAGGCACCACATAACCCCCAAAAGGTCGCAGCGTGTGATTTTCAGTTAGAGCTCAATTAATGTGTTTTGGGTTGGCATGGTCAAATTTTAGTTCTGGGTATTTCCTGAAAGAGTATACATTTTTCTAAGTTATCTAAAAATTTGGAGGCACCAAACAAATCTAAATGTGGTATTTTTGACAGTTTTTTATTACACTTATGTGTGTCTTCTCCGCATTTTGTTGTATTACTTTTCTTTTTTACGTTGTGGCGTGCGCCTGTAATCCAGCTACCAGTGAAAGTTATAAACTGATTCAGCGGACCCAGGTTCGAGACTGAGTCACGTCTTTCGAATGGTGACGTTAAAGGTCGGTCCCAGACGTAAATAATCATATCTGATTGATGCACGTCTGTAAAAATCCAATTACACACACACACACACACACACACACACGACCCTGAATACTTGTCTCATTTGGATCTCCCATAACTTTTAAACAGAGTAAGTTCTTGCGTTGATACTTGTGCACTAAGATGAACAGGATATGCCTAATTAGTATGCCAAGTTTTAGGACAATTTGGTAATCCTTTCATAGATATTTCCATTGAGTTCTAATTATCCTTTTGTCACCTTAGCAAAACATCTTTCAAGTCAGAGTGCTTCAATAGACTGCAAACTTTAAACCCTTATTTCTCAGAAGTAACATTCTGATGGACTGTGCATCCTACTCTTTTTCCATCAGTTAGGAACATCCAGTGCTAATGAGTTATATATCGTTTTAAAGAATCTCCTCTTTCAGAATCAGACCTTAACTAAAAATTCATATCTGGCGACTTTTGGGTGGTTTTGTGGTGCCTGGTCACATATTCAAAATGAAAAAAAAAACCAACTTAGTAATTCCGATATATGTGAAACATGTAACTGTAGAGAATATTTATTTCATGCTTTTTTGAAATGTGAAATGAACATTCCCTTTTTGAATAACTTATTCGACATGGTAAAAAAATGTTTATAACGTAGACCTTGATTTTAACAGTAATACTTTGTTGAAAAATTACCCAGAAAGAAGTACTGACGATATTTTGACTATTGCCTTTTGGAGCATAACCATACAAAATGTTGATTTTGAAAAACTAAAAAGGAAAAGATGAAAGGAGGGAAAGATTTTTTTTTTTTTTTTTTTTTGAGGGGGGGGGGGGGGGTCGAAGGAAGTTAAAATACTAATCGATAACAATACTGCCCTTGTAAAAAAGGAAACGTAAATGTATAATTTACCTAATATGTTGAAAATGTATCTGTAGGATGTTATATTGCTTAGTAACTTTCTGTTAAACGAAAAATGAATGTGAGATCCTTTGTTGCAATAGACACACCTGTTTAGGGTGAAAGAAAAAAGAAGTAATTTGCTCAAGTCTGAGAATTTTAGCGCAGGAAAAAAAATACAATAGCACCATGTAGCCACCTAGCAAGCGCTAACTCTTCAGTTTGAAATAAATCCTGCATTTGCAAATGAATGTAATATTTGTTTTTAGGAAAATGACACTGAATTTGTGTTCAGGAAAGTTTGACCCATTTCTTTAACAATAATGAGTTGACCCTCATGTAACCATCCTGTGTGAATTGTAAAAGTATCCCCATGCACCTGTCAGCTATTTGATGGCTATTTGATGGCTTGTGAGAGGAAAATTGAGTAGTTTTGCTTGTTCTGCGAAGTTGTGTTCATCATTAAAAGATATCCTCCCTTGAAATTATTGTTGTGCCTGGTTTTGATCACCCCCACGCACACACACGCACACATCAGCACACTCCTCGAAATGGATTTATGCCACTGTGGATGAGAAATAGAAAGTGATACTCTTTAGCCTTGCGTGAAAATTCAATGATAAACCATCGATACGAAACTAATATAATGAGCATAGTTTGATACTAACTGTGTACTTGAACTACAGTTAGCTGACATTTCCTAAAAACAATATCACTTTCTGGACAATATCAACATAATTATGTAAAAAATATTATAGAAAATATTCTTCAGCTGGGTAATGTAGCAATGATCTTCACGCTCTAGACAAGAATAATATCTCCGTAATGGGTAGTTTACAATGACTATACTTTGAAATAAACATGTTAAATCCTCTTATTTTACATAAGCGGAATGCCATGGTAAACGGCAAGGGCACACTTTAAAAGCAATAAGAGCAGTGAACTAATCTACTACATTAGCACTTAGGATCATTCTATCCTCAAATTGTCACGACAGAGAACACAATAATCCGATGTAAATTACACGAATGGGTACACTTTGGTTATCGTTTGCAAGATGAACATTTTCGCCTGAAAAAGGTGCAACACGAGCCGTCATCTTTCTTTCATATTTGCCAGAACGTCAAAGCTTTCTCGCTGATCGCACGGGAAGGGGGAAACTCCCCCTCCCTGCACCCCCCCCCCCCCCGTTGTTACATATAATGCAGTATTGCATCAAAATAATTGAAAAGCAGTCAGAGCGTCGAACTAACTTTCCGCATAAAAAAAGGTGCTACGAGCCGTTATCTTTCGCTCGAATTTGCTCAAATCTCAAAGCTTTCGCGCTTCGCGCAGGAAGGGGGAAACTCCCCCTCCCTGCACCCACCCCCCTGGGCAGCAATTTCGCACGCTTGGCGTGCTCAACCGCACCTGGCTGAGGGTCGACTATCACAGAGGATGCAAAATCTGCTGAGGAAATCAAGATCAGAATTGTTGCAGCAGCAACTTGAAGGTCTGAAGCCGATCAGGAATGATAAGAACATATCAATGAGTATTAGGTCGGGCCTGTTGAGAGCACTATTAAATCAACAACAAATCATCGGCAACAGAAAGAAACTTTAGGGATCGCACATCTCTGCATCTGAAGACAGCCTCTTACTTCAGACTTTTGAACGATGCCCAAGGTTGCCCAAAGGTGCTAGTAGTATGGTCATTAGGTGGACATATTTATGTCAGTGGCGGATCTACGGGGGGGGGGGGGGGGGGGGGGTGGGGGGGGGGGGGGGCTGCCAAGGAAAAATTTAATGTGCACAAAAAAACGCCATCATAATATGTCCAGACCCACACAGTATGTTCCTATAGCACAGGACTGCTTTTTATGGTATCCATTGCGTTAGTATATTTAAAACCTATCACTCCTGGAGAAATTCTAGGAATTGTATATGCAACTTTAAGAATGGTAAAAGTTCAGGTTTTGATGAGACTGACATCTCGGTGGTCAAAAGGGTCATTCATATTATTTGTTTCCCATTGTGTGTTATATTCAATCTATCTTTAACAAATGGCATTTTCCCTGATAAAGTTTCTAAAGTTGTACCAATTTACAAAATGGATGTAACGAAAGATTTTCGAACTATCGTCCAATATCAGTACTTCCTAGTTTTTCCAAGATTCTAGAAAAATGTGTGTATAACCGTTCATATAAATTCCTTATGAATTGCACTATTATTGAGATAGGGACACTCCACATCTTCTGCTCTTTTGGAACTACAATACAAAATTCTTAATGTATTTGAAAAAAATAGGAAGTCTTGATTGGTCTATTCTTAGACCTTAGTAAGGCTTTTGATTCATTAAACCATTCTATATTACTCCATAAACTTGAACAATGCGGATATCCATTAGATGTGGAGTGCCCCAGGGTTCAATCCTCAGCCCGCTACTTTTTATTATATATGTGAATCATATGTGTAATCTTTCGAAAAACCTTCAGTTGATATTATTTGCAGATGATACCAGTTTATCCATGTCACACAAAGAAGTTACAACCTGATTTCAATATTTAACTTTGTAAGATTGCCAAGTGGTTAAATAGGAACAAGCTGGTCTTGAATGTAAAAAAAAAAACAAAAAAAAAAACGAATTATATGTTATTCACAAAAAGATTTATAAATTTAGATAATGGTATTATAACACACAACGTGTTCCTCACTTAAAATTGTTAGGTGTAACAATTGACGAAAAAATGAGACGGGAAGAACACACTGATGTACTCTGTAATAAGTTTGCTAAAAAATATTAGATTTATGAACGAACTGAAATAATTTTCTTCTGAAATATTGTTATGTTTTACTATGCATTGATTTACGCTCACTTGATTTAGTGTAGACATGCATGGGCATGATGATGTACTCGCAATTTTAATATGAATAGATTGCTCAAACTACAAATAAGAGCTGTCAGAACTATTACACACTCAGATTATAATGCTCATACTATGCCACTTTTTATTGCCTTAATTTGCTAAATATTTTTGATATTTCTCAGTTTCAGATTCCTGTGTTTATGTATGAATGTTGTCATGGTCTGATACCCATATCTTTGGGAAACCTTTTTGAATTTAATGCCAGTATATAACACCAAACATGCTTCAGACTTTCATTTTCTGCAAATCAGAACCTCAGCCTTCAGGAACTCATTATTCTTTAATGGCCCAAATATATGGAGTAGCATTCTAAACAACCTCAAGATGATGCCTTCTTTAAAAGCATTTAAAAGAGCTCTTAAAAAGACATTTACAACAAAATATGTGCAATACTATGAATTTTATGACCTCATCAGTGCGTGTGAGTGAAAATGTGTAGGGTGTATAATATACAAAAAAAGGGGGAATGCACTCTGAAAACACGCATTATGTCATGCGTGTTTTCAGAGTGCATTCCCCCTTTTTTCCTCTTCATTTCTTTTGTTAGTTGTGAATTCTAGATTATTTTGTATTTTATGTTTAGGGGATTAACATTAAATAAGACTCTTGTCTTCCAGTTAATCTCCACACACTTCATATAAGTTGTTGTTTGGTTTTTCTCTCGGTTATGGTAATACATATATGGAAATGTGCTTTTATAATTCTGATGTTTTTCTGAAAGTGTTAAACAAAGAACTTGAAACTTGAAACAGGAAACCTTTTGTACAGATGTGAAAAGTGGACATTGAATGCAGAGATCAAAAAACAAATCAATGCTTTTGAGATGAATTGTATGAGAAGGCTACTGCATATCTACTACACTTCGGATACGTCCAACAAGGAAGTGAGAGAGATAATAGGGGATCACCTTATCGCAACTGTGAAAAAGGACAGCTGCAGTGGTTTGGTCATGTAACTAGATCGCAGAATAACTTGGCAAACACCATCTTGCAAGGAGGAACCGATGGCAGAAGAAAAAGGGGCAGACCGACTAAGACCTGAATTGACAACATAAAACAGTGGACAGGAATGTATTTTGAACAGCTAGCTAGAACAGCTGAAGAAAGAAAATTTTAGAGAACCTCTGTCTCAAGATCCGTCACATTGTTGACCCAACGGCCTCCAAGCTATGGGACATAGATAGAAAGTGGATATATTTTGAATAACAATTCCTTTTTCAAAGGTTTAATTGGAAATAACTACATTTTTAATATTTAGCTTCTTCATTAAAACAATGACTACATGGCTAGTTCACTGCAACAAAAGTAGCAGCTGTGCCATTCATTTTTTTTGGTAAGGGCAATAGTAAAGCACTTAATGGTGAGGTAGAAGAAGTGTAAGCTAATTTGATCTTAATCATCGAATTTTTCCTAAAAATTTTAAAGCGGCACACTAGGCCATGATTTTGGCATAAATATATTATCATTATGAAGGCAAATATTCATGAAGAAGTTGGACAATATCTGCGGCATTGTATTTTTACCCAGGGTTATAAATTTTATTTGAATATAACATACCGTTATTCAGATGGACTCTGATTCCTGGAATAATCAATGTTATGAGAACCATAATGGGTACTGAGAGTACACCTCCAATAAGGTACTAAAGATGACTGTCAACTAAAAGCAAATTGTTAACATTGTTGAAAGGTTATACGTTGTCATAACCTACCCTCCACCCCTACCCCCCCCCCCAAAAAAAAATATACAAATAGATAAATAAATTTTAAAAATATAGAAAAAAAAATAAAAAAAAAATAAAGGTATAATAATAATTCAAAATATTATATTGATAATAATGAATGACAGAAATAATGATTAAAAAGAAATTATAATAATGATAATTAATCATAATAATAGTAATAACGATATTGATAATGACAATAATTATCATAATCATAATCATAATAATGAAAATGGTTCTAATAGCAGTAATGCAGCAGGTATGTTACGCCTGATTCTATTATTGCATCGGAGAGTAAAACACGATCAAAATTGAACAATGAAGAATCTATCATTTGAATCCTATCTTAACATAGAACAGCAACTAGTGCACATGATCATAGATAAATAGCTTGCATGCTTTATGGCCCAAATTCACAAAGGAGGTTTGGTTTAAACCCACTCCTCGGTGTTTTAAGCGTACGTGCGCACTGGATCCGATCCAATCATATATATTCTTTTAGCGCGCGCATGGCATATGTGCGCTTATTTACGCTTATTTGAGTACGCTTACGGAGGTTTAAACCTTACCCATGGTTTAAACCTCCTTTGTGAATTCGGGCCTACATGTTTCACCGCTCCTCAAGGTGCAAACAAAGGATATAATCAACTACTACAGTAGAAATGTACATAGTTTCATTAAACAAAATATACTCTCTGTGGGGTCTTTATGTTCGTTCGATGATTTCGAAGTCATTTTGAGGGATTATAATTGTCAAAATTATCCCGCCATAGGTTAAATAAAATGTATGAGAACCTCCTATTTATTTGTTCATTCATTTTGATTAATCTAAATCGATTTAGGTTTCAACATATTCATACAAGATTGATAAATACAAGTTGTAATGATGATAATGATGATTATAATAAAATTAATAATAATAATAATAATAATAATACTAATGATAATAATAATTTACCTATCTGCGACTTAAGGCGAAACCGAGCAATAGGTTTATTCCGTCACAATAGAAATTCGACGTTAGGGCGAAACGAACGTGGGTTAGGGCGAATCCTAACAATAGGATGAGATAAAAGGTTTCGTCTTAAGTCGCAGTTAGAGTTATGACAATAATAATAATAATGATAATAATAATAATAATAATAACAATAATATAATAATAATTAATCAATAATAATGAAAACAATAATAAAGCGAACATTACAAACACGTCTAATCGCTGCAGCAAAAGATATGAAAAAAAGCACCCACCAAAATTACATCTTCGTCCTTAATCTACACTTTGCTCTGCTGTAAAGACCTAGTATTTCCTTTTGTATTACGCGGCGGCTGATGGCTCCAGTTTTAAAATGATGACGATTAGTTTTTTTAAATATGTTAATTTCTGCAAACCTTCCTATCTGTCTTCCGCTGATGATGATGAGCTCAGGGGTTCCGTGGGGTTGTGATGTTGTTCTGTTGAGCCACTATTTTAGACGTGCTTGACGTAGGAGATAAATTACCTTAATATTTGGAATGTAATATTAAAATATGAATGATGGAAATTTAAAAAATAATTTGTTCAAAACATTATACAAGGCATTATCGATACATTCCATACTCTTTAAAGTTGCATTTGAAAATATATGGAGATTAGGTGAAATTTTCAAGATTGATGTGTAAAGCAAGCGGAAGTTTTGAATTGGTGATCTTTTTAGGTTTATAGTTTTTACTCTTGTTAACTATTGTACATAAGGAATCTATCATTCTAACTTTATATTTAGTAATTAATAAATCAATGTTTTTATTTATACATTTCATTTTTCATCTAATATTTGCCTTTTTACCTAGGATATCCAATTCAATAATCCAACACAGATGCACATATTGGACCTCCTTACAAACACACATGAAAATTAACATAATCCATGGATAACACAAGAATACAAAACAAAACATAGCCCTATAGAAATATATGAACCTCCTATTATAATGTAAACTGATGTCTGTAGTGATTGAGCGTCATTATCAGTCTTAGATATACAAGCTATATTGTCTCCATGGTCATTATTTGTTGGGATGAATGACAAAATCGTCGATGGCACAACAAGACGACCATCGTGCTCATCCTCGACTTCGTCGTAAGTCTTCTCAGCGATCCACAGTCCCTCAGGAATAATCCATTCAAGATTTAAGGTAGGTTTCACCGATGTATAAATTTGACATCGTAGTGTCCAATAAGTCCCATTGATGACTTTCAGAGATATCTTTAAGATGTCATCGGTGTCATTATCCAAAAGTATCAGTTTCTCAAGTGGGACTACGTGTGATAACATAATTATAAAGCAATTATAGTTGATAGGCAGGAAAAGATTTGTACATTTTAAAATTAATTTCTTTTTATGTTTCATCGATTTTTATCAGTCATCTTTCCATCATATGATTTTAGTATTTTATATTCAACTTATCAATATTTATATAACTGCATATCATATCTTTTCATGTTATGATAGAAAAGGTAGGCAAATGGGGGGGGGGGGGGGGGGGGGGGTCGTCTTCCGCCTAACTTTCAAATGAGCGAGTCTAGAAGGGCCGATGGAATTTCCCAAATTAGATTCGTAGGGATGTAGTGAACCAAGATTTCCCTGACTTTTCTTCTCGAGGCGGAATATACATACAGGGTTGGAACAGTGTGGTTCATTGGTCAGCCATTGTAACATGTTTAACAATATTACGTAATCTTTGGTACAAGATGGAACAGTAGACTTCATTCAACACAGTTAATCCGATTTGGATGAATTATTCATCACAATATAGTAGAAACTAGAATTTAAAATCAGACATACTCATCGCCAAAAAAATATTCCAAACTTTTTTCCAACCCTGTATTCCTTTCTAAGTGTAATCCCAAGGAAGATATGTTATGCAAAACTGAACAATAAAACAAAGCTTTAGCGTCAGAATCTAATTACTGAAAGTCTATTCTCAATAATGTTCAAAAACTTGATATCACCGTAAAATACAAGGTGGACAAGGTAAAATATAAAATGGGGCTTCGAGTGAATATCATTAACAGTAAACACAGCAGCTCTTGAGAGTGGAATTGTCTATGTATTTCAACAATATTTGCTTCACTTGATGAAGCAAATGAACTTGATGCATTCAGTTGTTGGCCCATACAAGTGATGAAACATTCAGCCTTAGGATAATACAGCGCATCTGTTTTTGAAGTATAGACTTACCATAAAATGTTATGTAGCATTATTTTCGTGTCGTAATCCGTTTGGGTGTCACATGTGTATCTGCCTTCGTCAATAAGTGACACGTTTGATATCTTCAAAATGCTTGAAAAGTTAGATGCAACAAACACTAATTCATGATCTTCATTTTCTTTCGTACAATAAGTTTGGAAGCACACGAAGTGGTTCCTTTTTTCCAAAGGACATATTCAAACACTTTAGCCGTTGCTGGTAATGTGCAGTTAAATTCCACTTCTACTCCAACCCTTGAAATCATATTCCAACGAGAATCAGGAAATGACAAAGCACCAAAAACTAACCCTTTTCTTCTCCAGTACATTTGAAGTGATTATTTAGTGTGGCGCTATTCGAACTTAATCTGAACGTAATTAACATGTGTCATTGTGTTATTAAACAGTCAGACCGCAGGTCGTATGCAAATGAGCAAAAAACGCGCATTTTATTTCCAGTGCCCGAAATGGACTTTCTCCCTGCACCCAGCCGGCTGTATCGCATGGTCATCTTTAAAGTTATGCTCTTCAATAAATATTAATGCTGTGCTCATTGGACTTTCTGCAAAAATAAATGAATAGTTTACCAACACAGGGATATTTTGTTTTAGTAAGATTTTTAAAAAGAAAATGTTTAAAATAACTGATGAAATAGTCATACAAAAGCCTTTTTTCACAAGATTTCAAGTTGTTAAAAGACATATAAAAAGTATATGAGCCGCCATCAAGACACATATGTATGGAAGCGCTGGAATCTCATCTTTTTCATCGTTACATTCAAATCATCCATAAATTTATGACAGAGTCAGGATCCAGCAATATTCAGCCGCAGATCATCCGTTGTCAAGACCATGGTCAAGACCATAGAATCTTAGCCCTGTGATTGGCAAGCGAGCCATCCGTAACCAAGTGCGCGTTGAATGAAACATTGCGCAACCTGTTGCTTCATCCTTGCGCAAACATGCGCATAGCTGTTGCCTGGCTGTGAGAAAACATCTTGCGTGGTGGTAACCAATCAGAATGCTGGAATTGACTTTTTTAAAGACAAAGTGTGGATCCTGACCCTGTCATGAAGTGCACATTAATGTTATTTCAATCTTTGGAAAGTACAGAAAATGCCCTTTACGCTCATGTCAAATTTGCCCTGGCTCACAATAAAACTATGGTAGATTTGGCCAGATTTATATTTCATTTAATTTCCAATTTTGGTCATAAAAGGAACACCATTTTATACCAATTTCGTCTTTTATTTTGAACACAATAAAAGCATGTCACAAATCTCTGATCCCTCTTCTTTTATTTGATGTATAACTCATGACAATTGGTGAATGATAAGTAGGCTATTCAATAGTTTGCAAATGAGATGTTCCTGGCTGTTCTTGCTCATTATGTATTCATAGTCAGGCAGAATTGGAAATAAAATAGCGCACTTTTAGGGGACCTGCGGATTGGCTGTAAAGTGTTAACTGCTATTGTAAGTTCTGGTCTCACCAGAAAACAACTAGTTAATCACGTAAGTAAAGTAACGTGCTTTTGCATACATCTATAAAAGAAGTGCTTATTACCAAGTAGCCACCTACCCATGTAACGAGTTTTCTGTCTTCAAATTGTTACGAGTGAAAAATCGGTAAACTATTGGTCATTGTAGTACGTTCAATAATGGTTTCACAGGTCCTACACAATAAAAAAGTGATAATTAGGTTACTTTAACCGGTCTTATCATCGCGTTGTCCTGTTCGTGAATGAATGGTGACTTTATGGTGGTGAAAAATGGTTATTCTCCGGTGTCTTAAACACCATCTGAAAAGGTTTTACAGTTACTATCACTATCTTGGTAATGGTGACGTGATCTAAACGGATTAATAGCCTACTCTGAGCGGGGCATCCGCCATTCTTAGGTGTGGGTTTAATTTAGTTTTGTCAGACACGTTCTTAAATAGTTTCAAAGTTATCGTGAGCTCTACAGTGATGGTCACGTCACTTTAACGGGTTTATCATCTCACTGTCCTGTCTGTGAATAAGTGGTGGTGAAAAATGGTTATTCTTAGTTGTCTAAACACCATCTACAAAAGGTGTTACAGTTACTATCCCTTTCTTAGTGATAGCGACGTGATCTAAACGTCTAAAGGATTTCAGTAGCTTATAAAACAGTTGTCGGTCAAGCGTTCTTCAAAGTTATCGGCCGTTACATTAGCGCGCGGCCTTGTAGCGGAGAGATTAAAAATTGAGATTCATGATGATCTGAAACAGCACAAGTGGAAGGCAAAAGACGTGCCTGCAAGATTTCTGGATTATAAACTTCATTTCAAAGGTAACAATGTATTTTAGAAAGTAATATCAATTCATTTAATATTATGCACAGTTTCTTGATGGGTATTTTTGTACTGTGATATCACTCGACAGGGGTTAAAGAGATGAGTGAGAGGAATGAAGGTGTAAGCTTGTATCACTGTAGTCCCACCTATTCTAATGCATTGTGTGCTATGGTGCATGGGTATCAACTTTCTGCATGCATGTTTCATAACACTAGTAAGCGATGCTAGGATATTTTGTGAGTATAGATCCACCTAGTGTCCCCGAAAAGAGCAACACTAAATCAAACATTATGTGGAGGCTGCATGGCCTGGGGATGTGTGTTTGGGGGGGGGGGGGGGGTGATCATGATATGTCAAACTGACTAGTAAGAAATGCATTAAATTTTAATGACGAACCTGGAGGATCTAATAATATTTATTTTGCAATGGTTGCTCTATGCAGGAATGTTTTAAAATTAACATAAAATAATAATCATTTAACTTTAAATAAGTCCGATCTTATATGTCTTATCAGGAGCATTAAGGAGTATCATTCCACCGGTAGACATGCAGGCAACAGCAAGTTCGAACATCGCGGACATCCTATCCCAGGCGAAAGGCAGCGACAGCAGCTCCATCTCCACTGGATGAGGCTCACACAGACTATGATTCTACCAGTGATGATACCTGCTAACTTAGTAGTCTAGGGCTTTGGGGAAATATAGAGATGGGCATTTCCAACGTTACGGGAATATTTTGATTTAAAACTTAAATTTTATTTTTATGAGAATGATTAACGTTGAAAGAAATTAATGTTCTGATTTTGGGTTGGAGAGATAGTATTATCCATATATTTTGCATTAATAGTATGTTCTCTAATTTTGGTCACATTTTCTGTTTTGGGGGTACCGTATGTAACATGTGGACCAACGACGCAATACAAGTCAGTCTGTTTAAGGGGGTAACGTATATAAGAAGTAGACCAACAACGCAATACAAGTCATGTATGTCACCTTTTATTTTTTGCCTCTGTTCATTAACCGCTGTAGTGAAAATTGCTTATCTATGTATAGCCAGAAAAATATCTATACTTACAATTACATTCAGTACATTTGCAGCTCACAACGTAAGAAATGTGGACAGACTATTAATTATTAGCATGTCTGCGTGGCCATATGTTACGTATGTAAGCTGAAAATGTACTGAATGTAATATTGTAAGTATAGATATTTTTCTGGCCTATCCATAAAGAAGCAATTTCACTACAGTGCGCCCCAGAAAGAAACGGTTTTTTTTGTATTGTTACAATCAAAATCTGTTTAACAGTTCGCGCGCTTTGTTCATTTAGTTTCCAGTATATTGTTCGATTTCGGCTTTCTGTTCATTCTTGAGGTATACTCTGATGAGTGCAAGACGAAAAGCTTCAGTATGTCTCTCTTCAACACCATTTTACAATCAATAACTTAAAAGATATATATGCATGTACATGATATATACAGTTGTATGTGGCTTTTTAAAGTATTAAATAAAACTGTGTCATGTGTCCTTTTCAGAGAAACCGATCACAGAATCTTCTGTCTGAGGCAATTACACACTTTTAGAAAATAATTGTGAAAAACGCATTTGCGACAGATTTTAATATTTTTTCTTCCCGTTTGTTATAGTGTATTGGTTATTTCACCCTATAACACTGTTAATGGGGTCTAAACAGGATAAGCCAAACTTCATACTAAGCTGGTGGATTTTTAAATTCAATAATATATTCTTGTATTGTTTTGAACTGATGGCTTACATTATCATCCTTCACACAAATATGCATGGATAACACAAATGTCATTCCCATTCCTCAAAATTCATTAGATTTCATTCTTTAATGCAAAAAAGTACGATAGCCAGAAATATCTATTCAATTTGATACTAAATGGTATAATTGAAGGGAAGAGAGAAAAATGATACTCTTTGGAAATCAAAATGCAACATTTATTGGTTTCACATTATTGACATAATTGACATAACTTGTGCAAAGATAGCAAGTTTTTATGGTTTGGTGTCCTGTCCCTACCCCCGATACAATACTATAAGTTAGATATATTCTTTACAGTGCGTAGCAAAAAAAAAAGTTACACGTAAGAAAAATCTGTCAAAATTACATTTCAAAATACATATATTTTTTCCCTTGTCAATAGATGCCCAATAATCTCGTCTATCAAGTGCCACTAACAAAGCAAATTTAAGTTCCCGCTTGGGCGAACACTGAATGTTTTGGTCCAGAGTGTGAAAAATGACTTGCGTCAAATTACAAAAAGAGGGAAAATTAAACCAGCAGTCGTAATAAGTACTCCCATTCAAACAAATTGCTCTTTGCCACAGATTTGTACTTATAGTGTTATGACAGTCTAGGATTAGTTATTGACTGACTGGTTATTGACTGACTGGCAGAGTGGTTGAAGGACTAACTGATGCATTGATTGATTGATTGATTGACTGGTTGATCTATTGTTGATGTATTGATGGGTTGATTGTTAATTGATTGATTTTTTGATTGGTTGATAGAATGATCCTTTCTTCTTGAATGCATGTCTGGCATGTGGATTTGATGGTCTGTGAATTGTGAATACTGTGCTTAAAAGATCTTGAAATAATTGCACAATATTCATTCTCACCCATGCATAAAGCAACGAAATAATTAAATTTATGGGGTGTTGCTCGTTTTTTCGGAGGGTCTTGTTCCGAACACACAAATTTTGCATACCAAATATATGATAGAAAATTGACACAAAATTCTTCAATCATAAATGTATGGAAAAGAGCAATTTGTTTGAATGGGAGGACTTATTCAGACTGCTGGTTTTATTGTCCCACTTCTTTCAATGGCTTAGTCCGAAAGGGTGGGTCGCGTTGCGTTGCGTTGACGCGAACGCAACCATTCGTCCAAAGCACCCCCGGTTTGACCGAAAGGGTGCGTTGACCTTTTTTTTTTAAATACAGTGTATTATTATTATTATTATTATTATCAGCGGTTCCAGGATTTTGTAAAGGGAGGGGGCAGAAACGCAGGGCTGTCATCAGGGGCGGATCAAGGATTTTGTAAAAGGGCAGGGCACAGAAATGCAGGGCTGTCATCAGGGGCGAATCCAGGATTTTGTGAAAGGGGGGGGGGGCACAGAAATGCAGGTCTGTCAGGGACGGATCCAGGATTTTGTGAAAAGGGAGGGGGCACAGAAATGCAGGGCTGTCAGGGGCGGATCCAGGATTTTGTAGAAAGGGGAGGGGGGCATGGAAATGCAGGTTTGTCATCAGGGGTGGATCCAGGATTTTGTAGAAAGGGGGGGGGGGCACACAACTGGTTTGTCATCAGGGGCGGATCCAGGAATTTGTAGAAAGGGGGGCATGGAAATGCAGGTAGGTCATCAGGGGCGGATCCAGGATCCCCTCACAGTTTTGCCGAAAGTGTGCGTTTTGACTTTTTCTAACAGAATATTCGTGACAGTGGCAGATTTACGGATCCCGGCCCGTGCCCCCTCCATTTGAAAGAAAAGTTTGCTTTATGCCTCCCCTTTTTTAGAACTCATAAGCTTTTTTTGTTGTTGTTGCTTGTCAGAGAATTATGCGAGGAAAATTGGACTTTTGGAGGGCTTGCAAAAAAAAATTCTCATCACCCCCCTGCATTTCCATGCCCCCCCCCCCCTTCTACAAAATCCTGGATCCGCCCCTGATGACAAACCAGTTGTTTGCCCCCCCCCCTTTCTACAAAATCCTGGATCCACCCCTGATGACCTACCTGCATTTCCATGCCCCCTCCTTTCTACAAAATCCTGGATCCACCCCTGCTGACATACCTGCATTTCCATGCCCCCCCCTTCTACAAAATCCTGGATCCGCCCCTGATGACAAACCAGTTGTTTGGCCCCCCCCCCCCCCCTTTGTACAAAATCCTGGATCCACCCCTGATGACCTACCTGCATTTCCATGCCTCCTCCTTTCTACAAAAACCTGGATCCACCCCTGATGACATACTTGCATTTCCATCCCCCCTTTTTACAAAATCCTGGATCCCCCCCTGATGACAAACCAGTTGTTTGCCCCCCCCCCCCCTTTCTACAAAATCCTGGATCCACCCCTGATGACCTACCTGCATGTCCATGCCCCCTCCTTTCTACAAAATCCTGGATCCACCCCTGATGACCTACCTGCATTTCCATGCCTCCTCCTTTCTACAAAAACCTGGATCCACCCCTGATGACATACTTGCATTTCCATCCCCCCTTTTTACAAAATCCTGGATCCACCCCTGATGACAAACCCCTTCCATGCCACCAGATCTTTTAGCAATTGTCAAAAATTAACTTTCAGTTGAGTTGAATATCAACTTTCTACCGCTTTTCAATTGAGCAAACTGGGCAAAGATTTATTGCTTAGGAGTAATTATATTGGAGGCACAGTTTTCTGAATGAGGAAGAATTTTCAAGCCATTCTGAGCCTAAACAAAATGTTCAACACTCACATTTTTGGGCGGGATTTGCCGCCCACGGCATGGTAGGGGTTAAAGTAACATTTCCAGTGTTTTCTACAATAAAATTTGCTTTTACAAATGTTTTGTAAAGTGTTGCATAGTTTGTTTGTTGTTGTTGTTGTTGTTGTTGTTGTTTTTTTTTTTTTTGGGGGGGGGGGTTAGATGTGGTACATGTAGACTACTCACCATACTAAATATATTTGATAATAAGTCGGAAATTTGATTACAATGATTCAAGACATAAATGATTTAAATAAGTCGTTTCTTTGAATTTCATCCGTTACATGTAATTGCACTGCCTTGCCCGTACCCCATCGATGCTTATGTTTCATTTAAGTGGAAATAACTAGAAATTAGACAAAAATGAAAAAAAAAAAGATCCTTTGGTTTAACACGGCAGAAATATGGTTGATTTGAAATAAAAATGATAAAATCAGAGATGTACAAAGAACTTGATTGTGTAAAGTTAATAAAAAGAAGCATTCATAAAAGCAGTACATATTGTTGTCATACGTGTGTTTATTTCATGACTTTACACGCATGCATGTCATACACGTGAAATTTAATGATAGTAATCGCTGAATTTTACGTGCTTGCTGAACGAAGATCTGATTCTGACAGTGAACGTGAATGCTGGTGTTTGATTAAGCGTGAATTCAGAACGTAGAATTTACGTCAATAAGAAGGATGCAAACGCGATGTATGAGGTGTATGGATGCGGTGATTATTTTAGTGATTTTGTGGTGAGAATTACGTGATTAAAATTCCATTTTATTGCACGTTTTTTATAAGTGAAAAAAACGAAAAAAAATGTATTAACTCATTCACTTTAATTCGGAGAGTAAATAACGTGATTAACTACAAACGATATCGACGTAAATTTTAGGTGATTGTGTTCCTTGATCTTAACGTGTTTCAGTGATGCGATTAATCGTTCATGGAAATACGTACAAGGGGAATTGATGGAAGCAGTGATATTTCTAGTGATTTTATGGTCAGAATTAGGTGATTTAGTCCATTTTATTGCACATGTGTTTTAAGTGACACAGTGAAAGTAATGTATTAACACATTTACTGCATTTTGAAGTGTTTGAGGAGCGTAATTCACTACAAGCTATAATGACGTCGATTTCATGTGATTTTGTTCCTTGATTTTAACGTGTTACAGTGACGCAATTAATCGTTCATGAAAATACGTACAAGGTTAGTTCATGGAAGAAGTGATTTTTCTAGTGATTTTATGGTCAGAATTATAATCCATTTTATTGCACGTGTGTTTTAGTTGACACAGTGAAAGTAACGTATTCACACATTTACTGCATTTTGAAGTGTTTGAAGAACGTTATTTGCTTAAAGGGTCACTAAAATAAAAAAATAATTGCCCATTTTTCGTAGGAAGGTGTCATCAGGAGCCAAAAAATATCCATCACACAATTTTTTATGCATTCAGTCATATTTTATAATCATTTGAAAAGTACATTTTTGCTGATTTACACAGTCATAAGCCCCGCCCCTAAAAAAACACATCGAAGCGACATCGTGATCACGTGATCTGTGACGCATGAAAAGTAAGGGAAAATATTCCACTCACCTATACCGTGGGCGCATGGAGGCCCCCGGCAGGCCCAGCCCGGTGCCGAGCATGATATTCACCGCATCGACCATTTGCATTGCGCATTTTCGTGTGTTTAATTCCTCACAATAACTTTGATTTTGGGACACAGTTTCATCAATAATGCCTAATCGGTGTATAGTTGCGGGCTGTAGCAAGACCCCTAAAGATGGTGTAAGCCTACATCATTTTCCTAAAGATGAAAATCTGCGGAAATTGTGGGTCGCAAATGT
Source organism: Heliocidaris erythrogramma (assembly GCA_025617745.1). Taxonomy (NCBI): domain Eukaryota; kingdom Metazoa; phylum Echinodermata; class Echinoidea; order Camarodonta; family Echinometridae; genus Heliocidaris; species Heliocidaris erythrogramma. Next base: position 7,385,728 of record CM046854.1, on the reverse strand, counting down.
AACTGAGCTCACGCGGGCAGAGTGGCAAGGGCCGGCCAAGTGATCGAGTGGAGTACAATCTGCAGCGATCACTTTGCCGAAGATGATTTTGAGGATCCTGGCCTGTATTCCGAATTTGGCATGAAGAGAAGGATAAGCTAGCTAAAAGATTCAGCTATTCCAAAGATCAGACTTGGAGTAAAATCTTCCAATCTGTTTTTCAACGACAGCAGCTGCAGCAGCTTCACCCGTAGACCGAAAATTCTGTCTCTCGTTCGTTAGCTAAGACCGCGAACGAGAGACAGCATTTTCGGTCTACTTCACCCGTAACTGCAGGGAGCTCCACCGCGTTGGAGCTCCCTAGAGTTACTTCACCCACGGCCCTTCACCGTATTCTGCGAGGGGTTCAATTACATATAATATGGTCGAATTTCGAGCTTCTTTGCATTCGGGGTCTGATAAATCATCTGATAAATCAGAGTTCGTATCTGCATGGCTCAGAAAAGTCCTCCAACTCGGAATCGTGGTCACTTTTCCTCTCTCTATATAAGTTACTCGAATTCAGCAAAAATCTAAGTCAGTACTAACGTACTATATGCAAAGCGAAGTAAAAAAAAAAGGCGTAAGTGAAATAAGCAAAACAAAAGCGTTCACCAGTCGCTATGTACGAGGGGATCATAGTCACTGCCGTACTAGATATGTAGGACATTGTACATACAGACGCATAAAACGGCTGTGCACGCGTTTATGACCAATGCAAAACTTTCGTTCAGCAAGCTCAGATGGATGAAAACATTGTTCAAAAGAAAAGCTAAAAAACAAAACAAGAGCTGTATATTTGGGCAAAAGCGTCTTCTGATCTTGTAGAAAATATATTGCTATTGATTATTCACTCCTAAGATTATATTGATTAATTTCCTTTTTTCATAAGTTGTCCATTGAACAGAGGGGTCAAATACCGCATTCTGTGTACAATATTATATGCTGCAGCCTGCAGATCTTGTGCCTCTTACTTTTCATACGTCACTTGGGGGTTAGCCAATCAGCTCACGAGTTTTAAGTAACGGTCCCAAAACCTCTACTTTTCCCCCTTTTTCGCCAAAACGAGACATAATTTGGACAATCGATTGGCAGATTCGTGATTAGAAGGCAAAATTACATGGAAAGAGCACGCATTTTCTCTCTAATTTAGTCAACCTTTAAAGTCGTTTACCTGACGTTTTTTTTTTACGTGATTTTGTTATTGGGTTAAAATAAAATTGTATTTACTTAGTTTTCATCATGATCCTAGACCAGCGTTTTTCAACCTTTTATATATAGTCTTGGAAACCCAATCCTAAAGTCATAACACTAGATCCGTTTGTCTTGGTCTTTATCTTTGTCTTTTTGCCTCTGACGAAGATTCTGCTAGGATCGAAAGCTCAGGCCCCTTTCGACTCTAGTTTTATAACATTAAAAATTGCAAAAGTGCTAAAATTTGTCAGTGGTGTCTTCTTTTAAATGATTTAAACTTAGATTTACATTTCTGTAATTAAGAGGGAAGAACAAATGCAGGTAGTGGTGGATTTGGTGGGGGGGGGGGGGGGGGAACAATCCCGGCCCGTGCCCCCCTTGAAACAACAGTATGCATTGTGCCCCCCCCCCTCCCCTTTAGAACGGAAAACCTTTTTTTGTTTTTGTTTTTGTTCTTGTTTTGTTTTCGTGTCAGATATTTATGGAGGGAAACTGGGCCCCATAACCTAACCCCCTCCCCACCCCCTTCCACTGAGCGACATTTGGAGGGCTGGCAAGACCAAAAATATACGGATCTCCCTCCTAGCAGTTTCCTAAAGTTGACAATCCAGCATTTGTTTGCCCCCCCCCCCCTTATAAAAAATCCTGTATCCGCCCCTGGAGAGATGTACCCTACAAGAAGTTTAATTTTTGTTTGTCCTTTCTTTTTGTTTTTATAATGCAGGTTGTCCAAGGAAGCTCACCAGTTACATTGCTTGTAAAGTGTCAAGTAACGGAGTCATTAAGGATCGAAGTATTTTTATCTTTATTATCATTTAAACTTAAAGTTTAATTAATTCATTTTTTGTCACCTCAGAATAATGCAGTAATTTAAATTCAAACTATAGCCAATAAATTTAAAAAAAATCATTTTCCTTTTAATTCCAATGTAATTTAGAAAAAGAGTTAGAAAAATGTGGCATGACTACATTATGAAATATGATTTTAATACATCACCTTTAATGCAACTGGTGTTCATAACTGTATGCATAAGTAGTGCATTAAGATCTAATTATATTTTTTTGATCTACAACCCTTTCAACTTTCAACTTTCATCAGCTCCTTGAAGCTATCCTGCGATAGTTATGATTGTTTTTCTTGAAACACAAATGGTTCTATAATCCGTAATTTCTTCCTTTTTATCATCTGTGCAATAGTTGTGCAATCAGTCTGGGGCATGTTTCTAGGCAAACGAATCAGGCGCTCGGGAGTTTCAGCCCACGCCAAAGTTGTCCAAACTACCAATATTTGAACAAACATCGCCTCATCATTTTGGGCAGTAAGGTGGTCTCTTTGTACTTTTATGTCTTGTATATTCTGATGATAAATTGAAGGGATGTACATGGATATAATCAACCTATATATCGGATGTCACTAGATAGATTTGAACTTGTTTGCTTACAAACTGAAATAAAATAGCGATTGGTATGCCGCCCCCCCCCCCCCCCCACCTGTCCCGTGATTTGTTTTCCATGAACCATATGTAATAATCTGTATATTTCATTTCAAGAGAGCATTAACTTTAATGTTGATAAGTGTGTTATTTTAATAAACATCATTTCACACTGAGAAACTTGTATTTGTTGTTTTTCCCTTAAAGACCTCAACCTGACCGAATTTTGAAATATACCCTTTATCCATCCACGAGGAGCTATATATTTTCTGAACAAATTGAAACCAACTTCATGAGATTCCGTTTCCTGTGGAATGAGTAACAGCGTCCCGAATGTTGAGCCCCGGTGGCATGGGCCCCGTCTCTGAGGAACGCTACTTTGCGGGGGGTGAAAATTTGATGACGACATATCGTGTAGACGCACTCGGAGCTGTATACATGACATGTCGTCACACGTCTAGCGACCCCCTGCAGTGTTACGCCATAGGGAGGGGGCGGACCAAAAAAAATTATCTTTTTTATTTTTTATGGATAAACGGAGACGAAAATTTATGAATAACCAGGGTAATTATATTCTTTGTTTACTAAGCTTTACGTCAATATATGGTTGTTTTGGGTCAGGCTGAGGTCTTTAATTTTGTGAAAGATGTGGTGGTGATGATGATGATGATGATGATGCAGGAACAATATGGCATGTGTTCTGAAGTGTGATGGTGGATTGGTGTAAATACAGCCTTATGCAACCTTGAATAACTGGATGATTGACTGAATTGTGTGGGGTTTCTGTTGATGGACTCATTTTACAAGAAGATGAAGAAGAAAAAAGAAGAAGACCCCCCCCCCCCCCCCCCCAAAAAAAAAAAGAAAAAAAAAAAAAAAAAAAGATTTTTGAGGTTTGTTTGTTGCTGTTTGTTTGTTGGGTTGTTTTGTTTTGTGCCTTTTTTGTGTTTGTACTTCAGTTTTACCTGACATATGATATGCCAGATCCGCAAGGCCAATTTAACAAAAGCGTTCAATGAAAGGAAATTCAGTATCGAAGGAGCGCTTCTTCTTCTTCTTCTTCTTCTTGTTCTTCTTCTTCTTCTTCCTCTTCCTCTTCTTTTTCTTTTTCTTCTTCTTCTTCTTCTTCTTCGGAGGCACCAGCGTTTTTCTTAGTGCTCCCGAGTAAGTTTATTTTTCGGCATTTTAGACCCTATTGGTCATTGATTTGTCTGAATTAATAGTTTGGTGTTACTTATTTTGATCATCTGGGCCTAATCCACCCTTGTAGTTTAATTTTTGGTAACATTTTAACGTATTTTTGAGTGTTTTGTAAACACTGTTTTAGCTGTGCCATTATGGCCAGCGCATCAGTGTCTGCTCCCCCGGGCCTGCCCGAGGCGAGCACAGCGGCTGCGTCCGCTAAAGGTAGACCTGCTCCTGCTAACGAGCCGTTCCACTCTGTTAGCAGGAACAATGCAGTTACTTTCAATACAGAACCAAATATTTCTATACAATCGTACATTGTTAGTCTTATTGACAACATTCCTGCCAAGCGAATTCTATCTGCATCGCGTATCAGTAACCATCGCATAGCTGTCTATTTTGATACACAAGAGTCCATGCAATATGCTGTTGCCAAAGGTTTTGTTCATAATGAGACTTTTATTCCAATCATGCCTTTAGTTCTTCCAACCACAAAGCTTATTTTTTCTAATGTTTATCCGGAAGTTCCAAATTCTGTTCTTTCTAAACAAATCCAGTCTTTTTGTAAGGTTGTTTCACCAATACGACCAATCCCTCTTGGTTTCAAAGAGAAACGTTTAACTCACGTCATGTCTTTTAGACGCCAAGTACAGGTACTTATGAATGACAATACCATTTTACCCGATTATATTAATTTTGCACATGCCGGTTCCACCTATCGTGTTTTCTTGTCAACTGACACATCTATGCGATGTTTTGATTGCGGTGAGATAGGTCACTTGAGCAGAAACTGCAAGAAGAACAAACTTGAAGAAAGTGGGATGGGTACTGCTCCTGCCCCTACATCTATGCCCAATCCCCATAAATCCACCAGCAGGACAAATGCCCCTGGACCCTCATCCAGTATCGATCTCGATAGCACCCCCACTGTGGTAACAGAAAAGGGACACCCCGGGAACTTTGGTGTGGCCCCAGAAGTCCAACCCTCTGGCAAACCTGTTGTGAAATCCCCCCACGCCCTATCAGGCTTTTTTCGGATGTAGTTACTAAAAGGAAACAGTTGACAGAACTCCCAACTAGTAATAATATCTTCACTGTGCTTGCATCACCCACCCCACCAAAGAAACTAAAGAGGAAAATTCCTTCCCCTGCACGAGGGTCAGAACCCCCTTCCCCTTCATCTTCAAGGTCATCTGTCCCTTCCACCCCAAGTTCCATACAGGTTGACACTGATCCAGATCGGTCTGATGATAGTCAGACATCTGACGATGAGTCAGTTGATTGGGCTTCTTCCCTCCCATCAAGTCAAGGTCCACTTTCTAATAAAGATTTAATGAAGTTCTTGCGTAAAGTAAAGGGAAGAAAAAAGCCACTAGAAATAGCGAAGAGATTTACGCATAATCTCCCAGGTTTACTTAGACAGTTGGAACCTCTTAGAAATAGTTCACTTTTTGATAAGAGTGCTCAACAAAGAATATATAAATTAATTAGAAAGCTTGAAGACAATGTATAAAAAAATCAATATGTTAATGATGGCCATGACTAAGCACATCTTCTTTTATATATATATGACTTTGTCATTACTTTCCTTAAATACAGGAGGCTGTTCAACATCCATGAAAAATTCCTCCATCTCTTCCTATGTTCAAAATTTTGCTCCTGAATCTAATTTAATACTTTTACAGGAAACGAACTTTTTGACTGGAAGTTCTCCATGCTGGAAGTCATGGCCAGCTTACACTGCTTTTTGTGCTCCTAGCCATGCTACAGGCTCAGGAGTTGCAATTTGTATTAAAAATACTCTTTGTGATGATACAACTTGTTCAGTTGTTATTTATGACAGTTACATTCTGTATGTTAAAGTTATTTATAATAATGATGTTTATCACATCTATAATGTCTTAATACCTCAGGATGATAACTGTGCCCTCAAAGCAATTCATAAGCTTGAGGATCATCTCAACACATACAATGATGGCACAGTTATCATAGGTGGTGATTTTAATTGCACTTTAAACCCCACTCTTGATCGTTTTTGTTCATCTAAGGAACATAGAATTAGAATAGCCACTGCCTTAGAAAATTTAATATGCAAATCACATTTGTGTGATGCGTGGCGCAGGCTTCACCCTCGTGACGAAAAATATACTTGGCACAGGAATAATTCTCTTAATATTCATGGGGTTTCTAAAGCAAGATTGGACCGTTTTATGCTTCATACGGCTTGATATCATCCTTATGTTCCTGTAAAATAATTCCATGTTCACTTTCTGATCATTCTGCCATTCTTTTAAATATAAAAAATACTCCAATATTGAGGAAAGGGGGCGCTTTTTGGCACTTTAATAATTTACTTTTAGAAGATAAGAATTATATTGATATTGTTATTAAATTTTGGTCAAGTTGGCGAGAGCAAAAAAATCACTTTCAGGATATTTGTATGTGGTGGGACTTTGGTAAAATTCATATACAATCTATAACACAGATGTATGGCCGGAGGATAGCTGGAGAAAAAAGAGAAGCTCTTATAAGTATAAATAAAAAGATTGATGAACTGCAATCAACATCTTTTTTCACTCCAGATATTCAACAAGCATTAATCGACCAGAGGTGTGAATTGAATAATATTCTCAAAAATCGGGCCAGGGGCGCTTTTGTTAGATCGCGTTTCAAACATATTAATGAAACTGACACGAGCTCTTCTTACTTTTTTAATTTAGAAAAGAATAATTCCTGTGCTAAGACTATATCCAGAATTCGAACACCTTCAGGTGATTTGTTAGAAGATGAAAAGAATATTAAAGTTTATGTTAGAAAGTTTTATGAAGGTCTATATAAAGAAACTTTAATAGATCAGGAAGCACTTTCTGACATTCTAGTTAATGTTAGAAAGTTAAATTCAGTGGATGCTAAGGAACTTGATGATTCTTTTACTTTAGAAGAAGCAGATGCTGCTCTTAAACAACTGAATAAAAATAAGTCACCTGGATTAGATGGATTATCTTTAGAATTTTTTCAAATGTTTTGGCCTATTCTTAAGGAGGACTTTTTTTCTGTAATACAACATTCTATTACTTCAGGAAATCTCCCAGGCTCTTTTAGTAAAGCTGTCATTACGCTAATCCCCAAGAAAGGGGACCTGGCTGACATCACTAATTGGCGACCTGTTTCACTCCTCAATGTAGATTATAAAATTTTTGCAAAAATGCTTGCCAATAGACTTAAACAAATTATTGGTGATTTAATTCATGAAGATCAAAGTTATTGTGTCCCAGAAAGAACAATTTATGATAATTTGCATTTAATACGAGATGTTATCAATTTTGCTAATTATAACAATATTCCCCTTGCTGTTATTAATTTAGATCAGAAGAAGGCTTTTGACAATGTTAGCCATTCTTACTTGTTTTCAACAATGGCAGCAATGGGCATAGGAGATCGTTTTATTTCATGTATTAAATTATTGTATCATAATGCTGAAGGTCTAGTAAAGATTTGTCGATCTCTTACAGCGCCTTTCCCCTTTCAGAAAAGTATTAGACAAGGCTGCCCTTTATCAGGTCTATTGTACTCTATAGCCATTGAACCTTTTCTCAATGTGCTGAGGGCCAAGCTAAATGCACATAATTTTTCTATTTGTAATGGCAATAGGCCTATGAATGTATCAGTGTCAGCTTATGCTGACGACATATCTATTTTTGTCACCTCCAATCAAGGTTTTGATATTGTACAAAAATCATACAATTTATTCAGTAAATCATCTAATGCTTGTTTGAATCATGAAAAATCACAGGGTCTCTGGGCAGGGTCGTGGTCTGGACGCACAGACAAACCTCTTAATTTTAAATGGAACAGTGATGGTCTTGTTTTTCTTGGAATTTATTTGGGTAATAGCAATAACTACATTAATAAAAATTGGGCAGTGTGTAAGGAAAAATTAAGAAAGACACTTTTGAGGTGGACATCACTATCTTTCGCATTATCTTTAAAAGGCAAAGTGTTAGTAGCTAACCAACTAGCTGCTTCTAAAAATTTTCACTGTCTAGCTATTTTGTCTCCCCCTCAGTGCGTCCTCCATGAACTTCAAGATATGCTCGTGAATTTTGTATGGTCAAACAAAAGACATTATTTAAAGAAAACACTATTGTATTTAGAGCCAAATAAGGGTGGATTAGGCCTAGCTTGTCTCCAAGCACGTCTACAAATACTCCAATATTGAGGAAAGGGGGCGCTTTTTGGCACTTTAATAATTTACTTTTAGAAGATAAGAATTATATTGATATTGTTATTAAATTTTGGTCAAGTTGGCGAGAGCAAAAAAATCACTTTCAGGATATTTGTATGTGGTGGGACTTTGGTAAAATTCATATACAATCTATAACACAGATGTATGGCCGGAGGATAGCTGGAGAAAAAAGAGAAGCTCTTATAAGTATAAATAAAAAGATTGATGAACTGCAATCAACATCTTTTTTCACTCCAGATATTCAACAAGCATTAATCGACCAGAGGTGTGAATTGAATAATATTCTCAAAAATCGGGCCAGGGGCGCTTTTGTTAGATCGCGTTTCAAACATATTAATGAAACTGACACGAGCTCTTCTTACTTTTTTAATTTAGAAAAGAATAATTCCTGTGCTAAGACTATATCCAGAATTCGAACACCTTCAGGTGATTTGTTAGAAGATGAAAAGAATATTAAAGTTTATGTTAGAAAGTTTTATGAAGGTCTATATAAAGAAACTTTAATAGATCAGGAAGCACTTTCTGACATTCTAGTTAATGTTAGAAAGTTAAATTCAGTGGATGCTAAGGAACTTGATGATTCTTTTACTTTAGAAGAAGCAGATGCTGCTCTTAAACAACTGAATAAAAATAAGTCACCTGGATTAGATGGATTGTCTTTAGAATTTTTTCAAACGTTTTGGCCTATTCTTAAGGAGGACTTTTTTTCTGTAATACAACATTCTATTACTTCAGGAAATCTCCCAGGCTCTTTTAGTAAAGCTGTCATTACGCTAATCCCCAAGAAAGGGGACCTGGCTGACATCACTAATTGGCGACCTGTTTCACTCCTCAATGTAGATTATAAAATTTTTGCAAAAATGCTTGCCAATAGACTTAAACAAATTATTGGTGATTTAATTCATGAAGATCAAAGTTATTGTGTCCCAGAAAGAACAATTTATGATAATTTGCATTTAATACGAGATGTTATCAATTTTGCTAATTATAACAATATTCCCCTTGCTGTTATTAATTTAGATCAGAAGAAGGCTTTTGACAATGTTAGCCATTCTTACTTGTTTTCAACAATGGCAGCAATGGGCATAGGAGATCGTTTTATTTCATGTATTAAATTATTGTATCATAATGCTGAAGGTCTAGTAAAGATTTGTCGATCTCTTACAGCGCCTTTCCCCTTTCAGAAAGGTATTAGACAAGGCTGCCCTTTATCAGGTCTATTGTACTCTATAGCCATTGAACCTTTTCTCAATGTGCTGAGGGCCAAGCTAAATGCACATAATTTTTCTATTTGTAATGGCAATAGGCCTATGAATGTATCAGTGTCAGCTTATGCTGACGACATATCTATTTTTGTCACCTCCAATCAAGGTTTTGATATTGTACAAAAATCATACAATTTATTCAGTAAATCATCTAATGCTTGTTTGAATCATGAAAAATCACAGGGTCTCTGGGCAGGGTCGTGGTCTGGACGCACAGACAAACCTCTTAATTTTAAATGGAACAGTGATGGTCTTGTTTTTCTTGGAATTTATTTGGGTAATAGCAATAACTACATTAATAAAAATTGGGCAGTGTGTAAGGAAAAATTAAGAAAGACACTTTTGAGGTGGACATCACTATCTTTCGCATTATCTTTAAAAGGCAAAGTGTTAGTAGCTAACCAACTAGCTGCATCTAAAAATTTTCACTGTCTAGCTATTTTGTCTCCCCCTCAGTGCGTCCTCCATGAACTTCAAGATATGCTCGTGAATTTTGTATGGTCAAACAAAAGACATTATTTAAAGAAAACACTATTGTATTTAGAGCCAAATAAGGGTGGATTAGGCCTAGCTTGTCTCCAAGCACGTCTACTTACTTTTCGTTTTAGTTTTATTCAACGTTTCCTTAATATGTTCTTGCATCCAGCATATGCGCTTGGTTCATATAATTTGTGTAAATACAAAAGACTCAATTTTGATGTCCAGCTTTTTTTGATTGAGTTGGAACCTAAATTTTTTGTTAGTTTGTCGTCTTTCTATTCAGAAGTATTAGTTGCTTGGAGAACCTCGGGAGCACGAGTCTTAGCTGCGGCCTCAATTAACCATGTGTTGAATATTCCTTTAAATTACCCTCCTTTATTTTCTGGTGAGACAGATGATACAAATGCCTACCCTGCACGTCTGTTTGTAAGTGGAATCAAGCTCGTTAAGCATATTATAAATCCAACTGATGGCACCTGGCTTCAAGCTGATGATTTCATCTTCCCCTCTGTTCTTCGACGACCATCCATCCGCATTCTAAGCAACGATCTCTCCCGCCTGCATGCTGCACTTACCAGTACCTTTTCTGCTTTCTTCACACATCACGGACTTCGACCACGTTTCTGTTCATCACAAGACCTCACTGCCACAATCAACTCTCCATACTCCGCAACGATCGCTAACGATACAAATGTACTTACTTCGCCCACTAAAAGCCTATATCGCATCTTTAATCGCTCTGTCAACTGTCATCCGTCTACATTACAAACTCACTGGCATGATTCTGCAATCCTCTCTCAGTCGACATACATTAATTGGACTGAAATATATCAGCTGCCAACAGAAAAAAGAGACGGTGACACTCAATACAAACTTCTTCATAACGTTTTACCATCTCTTCCAGTACTCCATCACCTTAATCCAGATATCCTGCCTTGGTGTGGATGGTGCGGTGAGAGGGGAACAATTATTCATCTTTTTCTCCAATGTTCTGCCATACAACCAGCACTGACGTTTCTACATCATCTTATAGCTCGAGTTCTTCCTGATATAAAAATAGACTTTGAACTCTACTGGGCCTTGGTTCCGCATGCTCGTGGGCGTTGTAGGGAGGCTGTTCATCTGTCAAACTATTGTATTATTAGTTTTAAGACCACCGTTTACTGGCTTTATCGTACGTCACATTTCTATGATCCGCTTCCATTTTGGAAAATGAGAATGAAAGCTAAAATTCTTTTGGATTATGAGTATTTTAAGTTATGTAATAACTTTCATGCTTTTGAGAGACGGTGGTCGCACAATGTATTTTTTGACCTTAATAATGGGTCACTCACATGGTTAATTTAAAGTGCAAATACATTATGCATACAGTTATGTAAGGAGTTCCTGGTTTGTATTTCATTGTTTAAACGTTTTCAAACTGTTATCATCATATGGTAATGTTTTTTTCATTGAAATTAATTATTTTTATATTTTTAATTATTGGAAATAATTTTATATATGTTATTGTAATTAGTTGTAAATAAAGTGCCATTTGAAAAGTCAAAAAGTCTTCTTCTTCTTTTTCTTCTTCATCCTCTTGTTCTTCTTCCTCCTGCTCTTCCTCTTCCTCTTCATTTTTTTTCTTCATCTTTTTTTTTCTTCTTCCTCTGCTACTTCTTTTCATCTTCATCTTCTTTTTCTTCTTCTTTTCTTCATCTTTTTTTTTTCTTCCTCTTCTTCCTGCTCCTCTTCCTTTTCATTTTTTTCTTCATCTTTTTTTTCTTCTTCCTCTGCTACTTCTTTTCATCTTCATCTTCTTTTTCTTCTTCTTTTCTTCATCTTTTTTTTTCTTCCTCTTCTTCCTTTTCCTCTTCCTTTTCATTTTTTTCTTCATCTTTTTTTTCTTCTTCCTCTGCTACTTCTTTTCATCTTCATCTTTTTTTTTTTCAATTCAAAGAGACTTTATAAAAATACAAATAAAAATATAAATACACGTGCATCCGCACAAATCCTGGACAAGTGCATGTGGATAAATAAGTAAGTACATTGTAAAACATGTATAATTTAATTTAACTACTGGTGTCGATCAAATGACTTTTAAGTCTTCTTTTAAATCCATTGAAAGTAGATATTGATATTATTTCAGGTGGTAAATAATTCCATACGACGGGAGCTTTGTGCCTAAAGGAATAAAATTCAAGCGTTTTGGTAATAGCAGAAAAATGATATTTCATTCTATTTCTAGTATTATAATTATGGATTGCACTATTCAGAATCAGCATATTACTAATATTCGCGGGCAATAAATTATGGTTGTGCTTAAAAAGAGCTATTGCACTAAAGTATTTATTTAAGTGATATATGTTCAAGATATTAAGAGCTTTAAATAGAGGAGCAGAGTGAGCTTGGAAATGTGAGAAAGAAGCTAGTCTCACAAATCTCTTTTGTAAGAAATAAAGACACTGTAAATTAGTGTGATGGGTGTTGCCCCATACAATATTACAATAACTTAAAAATGGAAGAATGAGAGTATTATACAATAAACCATGATATTTTGAGGTAATACCTGACGAAGTTTGCTGATGACACCAATATTTCTTGACACTTTATTCTTGATATGTGCAGTATGAGAATGCCATGTCAAGTGTTGATCAATAAAAACACCTAGGAATTGTGTATACTCAACACGTTTAATATCGTTATTATTCATTTTTATAATAATTTTTCCTAAATTCTTGTTTTGAAATGTATTTTGTTTATTATAGAAGAACATTAGATTTGACTTATCAGTATTTAATTTTAATTTATTACAATGAAACCAATTTGATACTTTTGTCAATTCAAAATTGAGCTCATTAGTTAATGATAACAGATCGCTAGTAGAGTAAAGTATATTTGTGTCATCAGCAAAGTATAAATTTCAGCTTTTTGGAGCAAAATGGCAAGTCATTAATAAATAGCACAAATAATAATGGGCCAAGAATAGAACCTTGGGGTACACCAACCGAAATATTACGAGAATCAGTTAAAACATTTTTATACGAAATAATTTGGGTGCGTTGAGATAAATAGTTTTCAAACCAAAGAAACGGTAATCCTCTTATTCCATAAAACTTTAACTTAAATAGTAATATATCAAAATTAATCATATCAAATGCTTTACTTAGGTCTAAAAAAACACCTACAGTATACAGTGAATGTTTCAAAGAATGAACTAAAAAATCATGTAAATCAATAAGAGCCATTTCGGAAGATACATTTTTTAAAAACCCATATTGATTTCCATTGAAAACAGAATTTTTCATACAAAAATCATAAAGTCTATCATAAACAATTCTTTCTAAGATTTTAGAAAATACAGGAAGAATGGAAATGGGCCTATAATAAGCAATATCATGTATATCATTTTTTTATGTACAGGGATCACCTTCGCCTCTTTCAATTTAACAGGAACTATTCCGTGTAAAAGTGACAAATTAAAAATGTAGCACAAAGGTTTCAAAATAATGAAAATTACTTTCTTAACAACCGTGGGATTTATATCATCTATGCCACAACTGTTAGAGGAAGTCATGTTTTTTACAATACGAAGTATTTCATCCTCAGTAACAGGTTTAAAATATAAGGAATTACTTACAACTCTATTAGACATATTTAGATATTCCTGAAAACTCTCTCTGCCAATCAATGCTTGATTAGTATTAGACTTACCAATATTTACAAAGAAATTATTACAACTGTCAGCAATATCTTTAGAATTTGAAATGTCTACATCATTTATTGTAACATGTGATGGTAACTCATTTTTACTTCTTCCCAGTAGATCATTTATTGCACCCCACGTCTTCTTCATGTTGCCTTTACATATTTGAAATTTCCTCTTATAATAATTCCTTCGAGCACTTCTTAGCATCTTATTAACAGAATTTCGAACTTTCACATACTTTTCTCGATTGCGCTTAGAAAAATCTAAGCAATAATTTTTAAACAATTTATTTTTGTATTTTATCTTCTGAATTATTTCTTTAGTTATCCAAGGTTTTTTAATTTTCTTATTTCTAGTTTTAATTTCTTTTTTAGTAAACACTTCATTATAAATCATTGAGAATTTATTTATAAAGCTATTGTATGCTTTTCTAATTTCCTTACATTCTATAATATCACTCCATTCAACATTACCCAATTTTTCTTTAAATGTTTTCATATTTTCATCAGTGATATTACTAAAAATATGTACAGTTTGTGATTTCAAAGCAAATTTCATTGAGGTAATCTGGAAGACTGGGAAGTGATCCGTAACATCATTATATACAATACCCGAAAAAACATTACAGCCATAATTATTAGCAAAAATGTTATCAATCAATGATGAAGACCTTTCGGTAATTCGAATAGGTTTGTCAATCAATGGCAAGCAAGAATGCAGATGAACTGCACTTAGAAAATCACTAACAGCATTGTTATTAAAATTTAAAAGATTAATATTAAAATCGCCAATTATGTACACTTGCTTATTTTCACCATTCAATTTATCTAAACACTTTTCAAAATCTTTAGTAAAATCATGAAATGAACATTGTGGTTTTCTATAAATAATTCCTACAACAATATTTTTACATTTTGGTATTGAAATTTCGACAAACGATGATTCATAGCATTGAGAAGGGGTTAATAAATCAATTCTTATATTATAATCAAGTGAATTTCTTCATCTTCTTTTTCTTCTTCCTCTTCTTCCTTTTCCTCTTCCTCTTCTTTTTTTTTCTCCTTTTTGTTCTTCTTCGTTATCTTCTGCTCCGTTTTGTTGAAAAAGTACAGTATACGCCTAAGTACAGTTCAATTTTATGTTAATTAGTTATAAAAGCTCATGAATATTCAAATTTATAATTTCAATAACTTTACGCGCTGCGCGCAGGCTAAAATCTGATTTTCGCTGGTACACTGAAAAAAAGTTGGCTTCATAGGCTGCAGAAGCGGATGTAGAAGCAGAGTTGAGCCCCTTTGTCAGGTAACGATCACAGTGCCCTCTAGCGGCATTAAAACGTCCACAATCTGCGGTTGAGTATTCCTTTTAATAATTATGACAAATAATCAGTGAATCTATTTAAACAAAGTAATATGCTTCTTACATATTTCCCGTGCTATCGGTGGGGCTAAACGAAGATTTAACCCCACTGGTGGTACGGGACTGACTCACTACTTTAATTTTTTACTATATTACGCTCTTTCTTTCTTTTCTTTCTTTTTTCTTTTTTTTCCCTCTCCCCCTCTTTTTCATTTCTCTTTCCCTTCTCTCTTTCTCTCTCTCTCTCTCTCTCTCATCTCTTTTTATCGAACTGTGAACGGCATCCTTTTTTTCCTTCTTTCTCCCCCTCTCTCCCTCTCTTGCTCCTTCTTTCTCTCTTTTTTTCTCTTTAATACTCCTTTACAACCTACAATTATTAATTAGTACATGTATTTATTTTGTATTTTACACCCGGGATTGTTTTTTTAATGTCTACTTGTTCATGGTATTGAATTGAATGTGTATGTATTTCTACCACCAGCTAATGAGGAGAACCTGGTAATCCGCCGGCATTAGCTGCTGTTTTTTTTTTCTCTATCTCTCTCCTCTCCTTATGTTACTGTACTTTGTATTCTGTATATTCTCTGTAATTGTTGTATATACTGTTTTCCTGGAAATGAAATAAAATTTTAAAAAATGTACTGGGCTAACTTCACCGATAGTAACTACAATGCTGCCAGTGCCACTGCCTGGCTACCTCTTCCTGCTAATCCCATGTACAGGGTTGAGGTTCAAGATGCAGACGAGAAATCTTCACTGTCTGTCTTCAAGAAGCTAGCTGGCTTTCATAGTGAGCCCTGCATGATTGCTGGCGAGTATCACTTCATCTACTCGTCTTCTACTGTATATGCCCACCTTCGTCATTTCCCTGACTGGCCGGGATACCTCGTCGTCATCAACTTTGGTTCCTCAGCTACCTAGGTCGACTTTGAGGTGAAACTAGAAGATAATATCTTTACTCATGGAGAGCTCAAGCTTAGCAGCTCTGGTGACATGGGTGAAGAGAAGATGGCCTTATCAGATCTCACCGTTGAACCAACCACCTCTATCCTCTAGTAGAAGTCAAGCATTAAATTGATGATTGCTATAAATGTGCCTTTGTCCACTTTGTCTTTTTCCCCCTAATTTTCAATGCTGTCTTTCAGTTTTAGCACTACGTAACCTTCTTTGCCCCCCTGTTTTGTGCACTTTTAAACGAGCTGTAATGGACTTATATTTCTTCTTCATTATGAATTGGATTTTGATACTTTAAGATAACACTTGGTAGGATCATTCTAAGGTATGAAATTAATTTGGAAAAGGGCTTTGTAAAATCTCTTGTTAAGTGCTGCCTGCGCCATCATTAGCAAAAACATGGTTGGCGAGACAATTAAATATTTTGCCAAAGTTTAGAATTTTAGCACAGACAAAAAAAAAAACACAATAGCACCATGTAGCCATGGTCCATTTTAGCACAGAAAAAACAAACTACAATAGCACCATGTAGCCAATTAGGAAGTGCTAACTCTTCAGTTTGAAATAAATCCTGCATTAATTTGCAAATTGGAAAATTTGGAAAATGACACTGAATTTGGGTACAGGAAAGTTTGTCACATGTCTTTAACACTAGTTAGTTGACCCCATGTCCTGTGCGAATTGTATAAGTATCCCCATGAGATGAAATACACCTGTCAGAGCCAGCTATTTGATGGCTTGTGGGAGGAAAATTGAGTAGTTTTGCTTGTCCTGCGAAGTTGTGTTCATCATTAAAAATATCTTCCCTTGAAAGTATTTTTTTGGCGCCTTGTTACTATCAACCCCCCCCCCCCCCCACACACACACACACACACATACACACACACACGTTTACATGGCTTTACTTCCGAGGACAACTATTGTTCCTCTATTGTTACTCGTCCTCGGACAGTCGACGGAATAAAGCACAAATTCATTGTTCGACGTTCGAGGACTATTGTCCGGCTTCCGAGGACCATTGTTGTCATGATTTTTTTTTTGTTCTCTGTCCGAAAATGTCCTCGGACATAATGCTAAACAAACGCACACACACACACACACACACACGCACACTCCTCGGAATGGATTTATGCCACTGTGGATGAGAAATAGAAAGTGATACTCTTTATCCTCCCGTGCAAATTCAATGACAAAACCATCGACACGAAACTAATCTAATGGCATACTCTGATATTAACTGTGTACTTGAACTACTGTCAGCTTACATTTCCCCTACACAATATCACTTCCTGGAAAGTCTCAACATAATTTATGTCGAAAATATTCTTTTAGCGGTGTAATGCAGTAATGAACTTCAAGCTCCAGACAGGAATAACATATCTGTAATGTGTAGTTTACAATGAATATACTTTGAATTAAATCTTCTTATCTTATATAAGTGGAATGCCATGGTAACCGACAAGGGTATACTTTAAACAAAATAAGAGTAGTGAAACTAATCTACTTCATTAGCACTTAGGACCATTCTATCCTTAAAGTGTCAGAACAGAGAACAAAATAATCCGATGTAAATTACACGAAGGAGTACGCTTTGGTTTTCGTTTGCAAGTTGAACTTTATTGTAATGACTGAATATGCTTCATTAGATATTTTTAATATCAATCTACTTAATCTACTTAAACATGTAACCCCACATGTCAAACAGGATTACATTTTTTTTAAGAAATAAACTAAATGTCTTCTGCCATAGATTTAATTTTCGTTTTTCTCCTATTATATTTTCCTCAAACAATATAACAATTTCCTCAAACAATATAATATTTTTTCGATTGTGATACTAGTAAGAGAGACTTTCAACTGTATTCTGGGCATTCACTTATGTTGATAAACATTGTGGAAATTATATCGAAATTATGATAATTACAGCAATAACAGCAATTCAGGCAGGTTGGACTACTAGGCCTACTTTTTTAAGCAAGGCGTATTTTGTAGGAAATTCGGAAGCAAATTTGCACGGTTGACAGTAATCTAGGCATTAAAAATGAATATTCATCAATGTTGATAATAATAATGGTAATAATAATATCAGGCCCGTAGCCAGAGGGGGGTCGGAGGGGTCGGACGACCCCCCCCCCCCCCTTCTTGGGCTGAGGTCCGCTTCTTCATGAAAAAAAAATGCACACACACCTTTAATCTTTGTTATCAGAATTATCCACACGCTGTCAGTTGTACAGCATCAAAGCTGGTGTAGTGAGTTGCAGAGCCCCCAGACCCCCCTAGCAGGTCCGTATTGATTATGACAAAAAGGTCCACTTTTGCCAAAAACGACCCACCCCTTTAGAAACCCTGGCTACGGGCCTGAATATTGAATATTTAGGAGCGCTAAAAACAGAAAGTACCATGATAGCGCTTACAAAATTACATGTTTTCAGAGAAAGGACAACAGCAGAAACTAACAGATCACATTATAATGAGTATATTACTGTTGATGTATTCAAATATTTCGTGACTGGTATAATTATAAAGCCGATAATATGATGATAATTTCTTATGTCATAACATGGTCATATGTACCTAGGTAGCCTCATATGTATTAGTACTGCTCTTCCTGATGGCCCTGCAATTATTATTAACATGTTTTCATACATAAGCACACTTGAATAAAAAAAAAGAAATACACTTTATTACATGTTATTACATCATACTAAAGAAATACAAAAAAACAGCAACAACAACCATACTATATACATTTTGTAATGTGATTTTAAGTCATACATAAGGAATGTCAGAAAACATTTATGCATTATAGGCATGATAGGTATATTTAAAATTCAGGTTACTTTGCCCTATAACTTGTATGCATTTTCGCAACCTGCTTACTATTCACAGGAATTTTTGCCCAGTCATAATCTGTAATAGATCAAGGAGGAATATGAGATGTATTGGAACTTCCTTTTTGGAAGGTTCGTGTTTACAGTTTAATCAAAAGATCCGATTCGTTTGAATGCCATCAAAGACAAATCCATGTACGCGTTATCTATCCTTCGCGAGTTTGGTCCCGATATAAAATGGAACTAAATAACAGTAAAAAGTGTGGGTACATAATAATGGTAATATCCCAACCCCCTAGCCAGTCAATTAAGTCTACCTGATGACTTTTTAAGTTTGCACGTCATTTCAGATATCAATAGTGCTGAAATATTTGAAATAAAAATGTACTTCAGATATATGTTGTATCAACAATGTCATCACACCAACCAGTGTTGATGTAGTGAGGATCCCTGGTTATTTTATCAGATTTCCGTCGCGTATTTTCGTACATGGGCTCACATTTGTCTACAGATTCGTCTTTGGTCTGATGCATCAGTGTCGGATCCATGTAACACGCTTGGTCATCAGATGAAATACATCTTTGTACACCTTTCTCCTCATTAGAAGTGGTTATAGGTGATGTAATGGAACTCATGTCCATATAATCAGTCGATGTTGATCTACCAGGCTGCTGAAGGGTCTGTCCAGGAGTCTCTGGAATGTCAGCATATTCCCCTGTGACTTCCCTGGTTGATTGCTTTAGAAACAGAAATAACCGAATGAAATACTGATTGGCATGGTCAAACTTATTATGAATTCTAGGATCTAATTGAACGTACATGTACGTCGAAAGGTATTTCGCTTTAAACATGAAATTATTTAACAGTGATAACGGATATGACGAGTGGTGATGTCAGGGTTTGTTTTACGATAGGTGAGGTCATATGACTGGAGTAAATTATGTTTGGTATTTCATAGTAACTGGTAGAGGATTTAGTTTGTGATGTGTTATTATCTCTCGTGTGTTTGTTTTATAATGTGGACGCCCTCGGAAGAACATCTGTGCTGTAAGGATACTGCTGAGCAGAGCGATCCTTCCGAAATTATTACCCACGCCGATGAAATCGGCAGGGTTATGTAAAGGGCTCCGTATGTTTTTTTTTTTTTTTTTTTTGTTTGTTTGTTTGTTTGTTTGTTTGTTTGTGTACAAGATAACAAGAGAACGGGTGAACGGATTTGCACCAAATTTTCAGGGAATGTTCAGAAAGTGACAGGAAAGAATCGATTAGATTTTGGTGATGATTGGTTGACCCCTGCAAATTCTGTGTGACCTTGAACTTTTGACCCTGTAGTAAAGTATAGGAACTTCAGTTCAGAGAGTGACAGGATAGAAACTAGAAAGTTTGATGACCCCAAACTTCGCCTGCCGATGCAGAAATATTTTGGTCAATCAAAACACTCATTACTTCGTCTCACCAAAAATCTATTTCAGGTTTATGAATTTTAGAAGACTTTTAGACCCATTATTTGCTATTTCACTTCAAATCCGCACGAGCCTGCAATGAATATTCAAAGCCAACGTATCCCAGCAACAAGGGATTTTTCGCGCTTGAACTGTACTCTCGTTGCGAAATCGAAAGCGGCTAGGTATACGGTATACGTATAGCCTAGCACGTCTAATTTCTCCTATTTCTTATCTTCTGTGCATTTCTGTTTATTTTCCCCAGTTCTTTCCACTTTGTTGTGGAAGTTTTTGTGATTTATTTTATCCTGGTGGACGTGTAGTACGTGATTACCCACGCCGATGAAATCGGCAGGGTTATGTAAAGGGCTCCGTATGTTTGTTACCCACGCCGATGAAATCGGCAGGGTTATGTAAAGGGCTCCGTATGTTTGTTTGTTTGTTTGTTTGTTTGTTTTTTTTTTTGTTTGTTTGTTTGTTTGTTTGTTTGTTTGTGTACAAGATAACAAGAGAACGGGTGAACGGATTTGCACCAAATTTTCAGGGAATGTTCAGAAAGTGACAGGAAAGAATCGATTAGATTTTGGTGATGATTGGTTGACCCCTGCACATTCTGTGTGACCTTGAAGTTTTGACCCTGTAGTAAAGTATAGGAACTTCAGTTCAGATAGTGACAGGAAAGAAACTAGAAAGATTGATGACCCCAAACTTCGCCTGCAGATGCAGAAATATTTTGGCCAATCAAAACACTCATTACTTCGTCTCACCAAAAGTCTATTTCAGGTTTATGAATTTTAGAAGACTTTTAGACCCATTATTTGCCATTTCACTTCAAATCCGTACGAGCCTGCAATGAATATTCAAAGCCAACGTATCCCAGCAACAAGGGATTTTTCGCGGGCTTGAACTACTACTGCGAAAGCGGCTATGTACGGTATACTAATAGGCGGGTAGGCTCTATAGCTATCGCGCGCGATACCTTTTTTATCCACAAATTCATTTAGATTCAGGCTACCCTAGCCCTACGGCTTCTCCTCTATTTCTTATCTTCTGTGCATTTCTGTTTATTTTCCCCGGTTCTTTCCACTTTGTTGTGGAAGTTTTTGTGATTTATTTTATCCTGGTGGACGTGTAGTACGTGATTTTAATTGTTTTCGGTGAAAATCTGGTGAGTTTGTTCGACGTGAGTGAGTTTATCGCACTCGCGAGCGTTCGCGTGTGTTGATCTGAGTGAGTGCTAGTGGGCTGTGTAGCTAGCTGTACGTACATAACTATACACAGCGCTGTCGCGAAGTGACGGGGATCTGGTCGGGCTAGGGAGTACATAACCCCAGGGAGTCAGCCTGTGCCTGGCTCACTGTAGTAGGATTGAACTTTTTCTTTGGGTTATAACGGTCCTGTCATATAACTGAGTTTATACCTCATTTATGTCTGTTTGAGTGGATTTCGTAGTTGTAAAATATATACAAAAACTGTATTTTTTTTTTAATTTGTGTGGATTTGCAAAATTTGGTGGCTGATCGAGGCTCGCCGAATACGGGCATGCACGCCAGTATCCACTTTGACTTTGTTGATGGGTAGTGACTGAGCTGAGTGAGTAAGCTCTGTGCCTCGCATGCATGTCATTTTGAAGTCTAGATCCAACTTTATTTGTCGTCATATATATTTTATCCAAGCCCGATGAAAAAAAAACAACAACCCCAATTGCAATGTAATTTAAAGATAGAACATGAATACATTTACTAACACTTACATGACTGAACACTGAATACAAATTGCTAACATTTTTTTTTTCTCACCACGCCACGCTCTCTGACATGTCTAATCAATTACTTTTAGGGGAGGGATGTTTCAATAATAAAATATCTTTTTCAGAAGAATTTTTTCAAGGGTGGGGATACACAAAGCTATGACCTGGATATGGCAATATTTATGGGGGGGGGGGGGGAGATGTGCCTCTTGTTATCCCCTTTGAATGGCTACTGCTTACAAAAATAATCGCAACAAAACAAAACCTATTGGGTTAAGGCGTGGGTCTGCCGCCTTTGACGGCCTTTCTAGTTTTAATTGTTTTCGGTGAAAATCTGGTGCGTTTGTTCGACGTGAGTGAGTCTATCGCACTCGCGAGTGTTCGCGTGTGTTGATCTGAGTGAGTGGCTGAGTAGCTGTAGTGTACGTACATAACTATACACAGCACTGTCGCGAAGTGCCTGGGGCCGGCTGACTGTAGTACTGAGTGAGTAAGCTCTGTGCCTCGCATGCACGTCATTTTCAAGTCGAGATCCAACTTCTTTTGTCGTCATATTTATTTTATCCAAGCCCGATGAAAAAAAAAACAACAACCCGAATTGCAATGTAAAGATAGAACATGAATACATTTACTAACACTGACATGACTGAACCAAGGCCGTACGCAGCGGGGAGGGGGGGGGGGCAGTTGCCCCCCCCCTGCCCCCCCCCCCCAGAAATTTCAAAATCATACTTTTTTTTAATCGGGTTTTAGACTTCAAGTTATGGTTTCCTTTGAAAGCGATCATCTTGCCCCCCCAGGAAAAAAATTTCTGCGTACGGCCTTGGACTGAACACTGAATACAAATTGCTAACATTTTTTTTCTCACCACGCCACGCTCTCTGACATGTCTAATCAATTACTTTTAGGGGAGGGATGTTTCAATAATAAAATATCTTTTTCAGAAGAATTTTTCAAGGGTGGGGACACACAAAGCTATGACCTGGATATGGCAAAATTTATTGGGGGGGGGGGGGGGGGGGGATGTGCCTCTTGTTATCCCCTTTGAATGGCTACTGCTTACAAAAATAATCGCAACAAAACAAAACCTATTGGGTTAAGGCGTGGGTCTGCCGCCTTTGACGGCCTTTCTAGTTTATTAATGTTATCATGTATGGCATTATTTCTCTTCTTATCTTCAGTAAATCAAGTCGAATCAAGTCACCTGTACCTCTAGCAAGAAAAGTAAGGACGAAAAGTCATTCAGTAGCGGGTAAACAAACAAAATTACAGGTATAATTTAAAATATGAACCTGTCTAAAGAAAGTAGTTAATAACTTTATTTTTTTGTAATTTATTTGTATATTTTGATCGGTTAATACATTCTTAAAAAGTTGGGTAAGATTTACACAATATTAGTAATGAGTGAGTACAAAGGGAACATACATGTTGGCTGGGTGAAATTTTACGCAATATTTGTTCAATTTTAACGAATTTTTAGCTTAAATCTTATCCAATTTAGACGTATGTTCCTTTTTACACAGTAATGCGTAAATGTTAACCCAATTTATTTTAGTGTGTATGAACCCGACAGGATATGAAGTAGTCCCTCGTCTGCTGTCTTGATTTGGGGATAGATTAAGAGTTAAATCCCATTTAATCAATGAAATTATATATCCATCCAATAACATACCAATACATTTTTCCTGCTTCTACGAGTACGGGTAGAGATCGGTTTGGAGGAAGTTTGGATGATGTCATCGATCGAAGACAATGGAAGAATGGGTACTGGTGGCAGATCTCTTCCAGTTGAATTGGCTGAAACTGTACTCTCACTCGCAGCTTAAAGCAAATACAGCAATAAATTTCTATGAGCATTTGATCAACACCATTTTTTTTAAATTATCATTATTAATTTCTTTATTTATGGGGTTTTGGGTTTTTTTTTTTTTTTTGATTTTTTTTTTTTTTTTTTTTTGGGGGGGGGGGAGGGGGGTGGGGCTGTATATTACCCTGGCTGTAACTATCATTTTTTTCTTTAAATCTTTAATTGGAAATGTCATGTTTAGGTTCTGCATTAAAAATGACTACGCGGGAAGTAAAATGATTAGTACACTGCTATGAGCAGTTCATGTAATCTCACTTGTCGAATTATTCCTCAAATTTGGGAGGCCAAGAATTTTGCCTAAATATAATCTTATTTTTATGACGCAGTTCGAACAGTATCTGAATTGTTTTGTTACCCAGCGTTATAATATTTATTTGAATATAACATATATACCTTTTTTTAGTTGGACTCTGATTCCACGAATGATTAATGATATAACAACAATTACGGGTAGAGAGAGAAGACCTACACCTCCAATAATGTACCAAAGATGATTGGTCCACTTTCTGTCAGCTGAAATCAAAATGTTGACATTGTTGAAAGCTTATAATGTTATCATAACCTACAATCCCCAGCTTCAACAATTTTTTTTTTAAAGGTGTGAATATTGATATTACAGATAATTGTAATAAGAATAATAATGAATAGTAATAATAATAATAATAATAATAATGATAAGAATGAAATTAAATATAAAGCAACGGTTATCATTTAGTGGAAGATGATCAAACCCATTCCTTATACATTTATAAAAGATTTTATTACGAGTTACAGAAATTAGGAGAAATAATTGTGTGATATTTGTTTTGATTTTTGTCTTTTCTATATATATTCAATTTAAAGGGAAATTAACCTCAGCGTATGAATTAGCTTATTTTGAATGGTGTAGTATATGCCTCTTATTTGATACATGCAATTTCATGTAAAAACACAGGATATAGATATAAATCACTATTTTCCAGCCAAGTTATCGTCTGCTAGCAATAATAAGGGGGCTGCCATTACTTTATGTGTACACGAACATATTTTTCATCCCAAGTAAAATTTCCTTCATCGTTAACTTGTAATTGATTTTTAGAGGACAAATATATATTAGATAAAGTCACATATTCTGAAATGTAAGTTTAGTTTTATATATTTTTTAAAAGGTCTTAATTTGTTCATAAAAAATATACTTCATAAAAAATATACGTCAAGGACGGAGAATTGACGTCAAGGACGGAGACAATCGTAACAATACCAAAACAAAGCGAGGAATCTGCTTTACAGGATGGCTATTAGAACTCATGGGTCGTCAATTATCTAGGCCCATGGCCAATAACAATCGTAATACAATCAGAACAAAGCGACGTATCTGTTGTAAAGGTAGGCTATTATCAATGCATATGGTACCTAATGATCCGTGTCATGCACAAAATGGCAGCCTCCATGGAAAGACGTAGCAGACAATAGGTGCATCTAGAATATCACGTGGGGTTACTTGTCCTTTAAAGTTACATTTATTTTGCTCCAATATTCTTTTTCAGATTAAAAGGAATATCCAAATAATATTCTATACATACATGTATGGTGTAATAGAACATACACAGTACCAAATTATTTCATCCGACAGTACGAAAAAAACAGGTTGACTTTAAGACTGTGATCAACTTGCTTACATTCCTTTTCATTGCACACGATTGTCACATCTTCTGAGGCAGTCGTTGTTTCACTTGATTCCAAACTTGTTAGTCTTTCATCCCACGAAGTAACATGTGACATCCGATCTATGAAATGATAATAATAGAAAAAAATATATAAATTTAAATAAAAATAAAATTCCAAAACAATATTTCACCCAAAAGTATGGTGTATTCAAACGTTCTTTTTTATTTGCTTGAATTGGTTACACAGAGACGCCGAGCCGCTGGATAAATAAGCCTATACATATAGAGCAATATATCAAGGAAATGACAAAGGCATAAAGCATGAAATGCATGCCCAAGTATATGCGATAATTTTTTTATGCGATGGGTAGGCAAGTTAGCAGTCAGGTAAAATCAGACGATCAAAACCATCAAACGTCAGCCAAATGATACAACAAGCATTAGGTTTTCATATCCTTATCAACGAACCTGTTGTTTGTAGGAGGACCGATGTTTGCAAAGTTTCTGAAGCATAAGAAGTATTCTTCACAGTGCAGGTTATGATCTTTCCTTGGTCATCGTTTGTTGGGATGAATGATAATATTGTCGATGGCACCACAAGACGTCTATCATGCTCATCATCGACTTCATGGTCAGTCTCCTCGACGACCTGCAACCCATGAGGGATGATCCACTCCAGGTTGACGGTTGGTTTGACTGATGTACTCGTTTGACATCGTATTGTGGAAGGGGATATCGAGTCGATATCCCAAAAATCACTTAGAATTGCATTACTGTCGTTGTCTAAAAGAATCAATTCGTCCGGTGCAACTGTTTAATCAAAGAAAAAAAAATACATTTCTCTATTTGATGCTATATCAGTTTACGTAGCGCATTGTTGTATTATTGTCATGTATAACAGCGGTAAAATTATTTTTTTAAAACATGAAATACTAATTACCTCTAAATGCTCTCTCTATATAGGAACAACCGAACGCCTTACTTTAGAATCCCTTCTCGCGTCCTTTCAAGAGTGTTTAAAAAAAAAACCTTTCAACTTCATATTTTTATTTATTATGTTATTGATTGGTACACGGGCATAGACACGCATAATTATCCATCGTTAATGGGGATGATCTATTCATCCCCCACTAACAATAGAAAGCGTGTTCGTATCAACGCCACTGGATTGATATATGATATGTAGTGGATTTACAAGTACATTAAGAAAAGGGATAGTATAAGAAGACATTGCGTATGATTAAAACCTGAAAAGGTCTAGATGAGATGTGAATAGAGACATTACAGGAACAACGACGTGGAGCCTTTAATATTCAGAGGTAAAGTACACGGAAGAAAACAAGGTGATGTAAAATTAAATGTTAAGAAAGAAAACAAAGAATCTCACCGTAAATCAGTAAGTGTATGTAACATGTCCTAATACCAAGAGCAGTTGACATAAAACATTTGTATGTCTTTTCATCATCCAGTGAAACATTCTGAATTATTAGAATACTCGTGTAATGGAACGTTGCAGCCACTGAATGTATTGCATTATTTTTCCTGCAATCATTTTCAAAACAGGAGAAAAGAGTGTTAGCGTTGACATTCCAGAGGATAGTTTCCAAGATCTGAGATGTCGCAGGTCCAGTGCAGTTTAATTCCACGTCTTCCCCGGGAGCAGATGTCTTATTCGTATGTAAGTCGAGAAATGAATCTGTATCGAAATCAAGAAAAAGAGGTGACTATTTATAAATCCAAATGATATCCACTCCTAGTTTATCGTATATATCAATATTTTTGCTTTAAAACGAAATCAATAAGAATCTGGGGACATCGAGATATGGGTAACAAAAATTAATATGATTCAGTTTTACCATGTTTTGAGCCACTCTATTGCAAGTACAAATTAAATGAAATTAAGAAACTTTTGTGTTGAAATCTTCCCAATAGCATTTGTATGTACAAAGAAATTATCATCAACATGGAACCCCCTCCTCCTCATTTTCAAAAGTCCGGACGAGAAACTAGAAATGTAATTTTCCTTGGTCTAAGAGGCAGGGGATTCATCTTTTTTGAGGTGATTTTCATAATTCCCCTTGATAAAAAGGCATAGAGAGGCTTTTTTACGTTGAAGCGTGTCCTTTCTCGAAGTTGAGCAAATGTAACAATATACATTTTTTGGTCAGAGAGGTTGACTTCATGACTATCGTTCGTGCACATTAGGAACAGTTTCGATAACATTTACCCTGCATACTTGGTATAGGCAGACGAAAAATTCGGCCTAAACATTTTTTTTGTTCACCTTTTCAGGAGAAGTCAGTATGCTCTATACCATCACTTTTCAAATGGAGGCTGAGGTAGGACGTATCTATAAGATTTTGAAGTCATTAAAATAAAAGATTTGTACTGAATTTTCCACTCTAAAAAAAAAAAAAAAGGAAGACAAAAATAACTGCATTCGGTATAGCCAGCCCCGCTGTTTTTAACTCTGTAATCACACATTGCACCAACCAGAAATATTTATATGGTAGTCATAATACATCAGTGTTAAAAGCATGTATTAAACATTTTTAATATTTATAGATATTATTCATCATCGACATTTTTTTAAAAACTTGCAATATTTAATAAGATTTTCTTTTTCACTTTCACTCTAAGACAAGACAGCGGCAAACAGATGAGGAACAGAAACTTTAGGACAAAAAGAAAACTCAATCCTATTTCGAAATATTTTTGGAGCACGAAATTGAGGAAAGTATAGGTGAATGATATTTTTAGAAAGGGTAATAAATTTAAACGATTTTTTGCGCTATATGTTGTAATACAAGCCATAGTTAATGAAGTGCAGGCATTTTGTTTATGTTTGGGTAACAATGGTAGCAGCAATAGCCCTTGGCACACTAGGAGGTAATAAAGCGTGATCCGTTGACCAAGTCATAATAAAAAATTAGAAAAGGAAATCGAAGCCCCCTTTTATATACATTTCATAGACAGCACTCTAGGTGTCATCTAAGCAAACAACCCCCTTATTTTGTAAGTCTACAAAATAATGATTTGTTTACATTTCTTTGAATTTTGGAAATTAACTGATCCGAAAGTGGCAATACAAATTATACTTACAGCAAGAAAACAATATTTCTAGGATCCATAATACAAATACAAATAATCGATACATGCTGCTCAATAGCCTTCTTGAAAATATTGTTTCATTTGTCGAAAAAAAATAATGCCACTGAGCAGAAAGTGTTCCAGAGATGTTTTATCCTAAAGGAAATTGTCACATGATCCTGACCTCATTCACACGAAACTGAAGGTATCAACTACCAAGTACATGGAATAAGGAAGAAGTTTCGTATATGAGTGGGACAATTTCCCCATCTTTTTATGTGAAGCATTGATTGCATATGCGTGATTGTAAAAATGATGTTTATGAGTTACAAATATTTTGACATAAAAATGAATAATTATACAAATTTCATAAATTAAAGGGATACGCCACCAGGCGGCCGTGGAAAAAGTCAGGATTGCGTAAGCCCCATTCACTCGTACACAAAGTTTGTGCGTCGAACGCGTCAGTCGGACTGCTGGGATATATATTTCCGACTGCACGAAGCCGACCGAGTCTCGCACGAGAGCTCGAGCTCAGGCGGAGCGTGCAAGTTGAGCGGCGACCAGTCTGTCCGAGGTTGGCGCCCCGCGAGGCAGCGGCATGAATCAGGTAACGATAACGGTGCCCTCTAGCGGCATAATAACTTCCACAATCTGCGGTTGAGTATCCTTTTAAATGTCTGTATTTCACTCAGCACCTAAAAAATACAGTGTTATGTTAAAAAAACAAAAACACGAAGAAGTTATTCAAAATATTTTTTTTTTTAATGGAGAGGAATTGGAGAGCACATTCGTGCTATAAAGTGCACCATTAGTTTCAAAACCTCTCACGCTAACGTCCATGATGATTCTTGTAATTGTGCTTCTTTGGAGCACAATTGAAGAGTTCGGTTTTAAAACATGCTCCGTTCACAAAACTAAGTTCTCAGAAAAACCAAGCCTTAGGAATTCAGATATCCTTATTTGCAGTATAATTTATAAAATGAAGCTCGGTTCTCTCCTACTACTATGTATTGGGATAACGTAATCCATCTGCCGTAGTTTATTTTTGATTGATAAATTTCAATTATAAATCTACGTCTGTAGAATGTGTTGGAACCGAACTCTTCGTCCCCAATACGCACAGTGCAAAAAGAACAGTACATTTTTTAATACTGTGTTGGAAAGTAAAGGTCAGAACGCGATCATCCATGCGCGCCATAATGCTGTAATTGGTCATTTCCCTGGGGAGGCCATTGTTTTGTGGATGTAGCATGTTCTGGAACCAGAGTGAAACTGGTGTGACATGTTTTGGAAATAAACTAATTTATTGAGGCCAGATTGTTTTTCTCTCTCTCGCTTTCACTCTTTCTTTCTTTCTTTCTTTTTCATAGTAAATTAAACTTATTATATGTAGATATTGGTAAATAGACTAACGTAGCCAAAAATTGAAATAAAAATTTTAAAAGATTTAAAAAAAATATATTTTCCTTTTTTTTTCAGAAAGTGGATTTAGCATGTTCGAACTCTTCAATTTACAGTTTCTTGTTTCACTATAAAAGTTAGAGTCGGGGTTAGTGTTGGTGAAGCGGCACGACGAGAGATGGTCCGTGGCCACTATCATGAGGAAATATTTAAACAAATACGTTTTTACTTTCATTAGCCAGTCTATGACAGAATGCAACAATAATCTCGATTCTCTGTACTGCAGGAAGTGAATCGATCTCAGATCTCTTTTGAGAACTCTATAGAGCAGAACTCGTAGAACTCTATCAATCTCTCTTAAAAAATCAAACAGTCTCAATCTCTCATTGAAATTTAAAAAAAATGTGACGGATGAAGAATGCGCACATGGACAGTAGCATCGCTAACACATTTTGAATGGGGGTGTGACACCCTACTTCCTACTTTGGCGGACAATTTGCTACATTCTAATCCCCCCCCCCCCCCCCCCCACATATAATAATAAAAGTAAAATCGGTGAAGGAGAAATCTTGATCATATTGATTAACTTTTCGTAGTAAAAATATACAGCAGATACATAGAGAATTGACATAATTATCCGGGAACCTCGCTGCACAAATATGTGGATATTCTGACACCTCTTTGCCCGAATGTCAGAATGCAACAATAATCTCGATTCTCTGTACTGCAGGAAGTGAATCGATCTCAGATCTCTTTTGAGAACTCTATAGAGCAGAACTCGTAGAACTCTATCAATCTCTCTTAAAAAATCAAACAGTCTGAATCTCTCATTGAAATAAAAAAAAAATGTGACGGATGAAGAATGCGCACATGGACAGGAGCATCGCTAACACATTTTGAATGGGGGTGTGACACCCTACTTCCTACTTTGGCGGACAATTTGCTACATTCTAATCCCTCCCCCCCCCCCCCCACATATATAATAATAAAAGTAAAATCGGTGAAGAATCTTGATCATATTGATTAACTTTTCGTAGTAAAAATATACAGCAGATACATAGAGAATTGACATAATTATCCGGGAACCTCGCTGCACAAATATGTGGATATTCTGACACCTCTTTGCCCGAATATGAGGTGGTGTTTGCTCGATTATCGAAACTTTGAAAATCCTTGGGTGGGGGGGGGGGGGGGGGGGGGGGGGCTGCTTTCCTTTCCTTTTCTTTCTGTTTTTGTTTTCCCTTCCTCGCCCTTTTCTTTGTTTCCTTTTTTCTTTCCTCTTCCCTTTCCCTTCCCCTCCCTTTTTTTTTAACCGACAGAGGTAGCGCATTTGCCGACTGCAATTTTGAGGAGGGGGGGGGGGGGGGGGGTGTGACCACACCACCCACTCCCTCTAGCGACGCCGCTGCACGTGGGTATGTACTCATATTACTATGTTGTTGGGTGTATAATAAACGCAAACATTCAATTATGAGGGAACGTTGTCGGTGGGGGTGCGTGTAGTTTTCGGTTTTTGAACTACAAAACATAATCAATGAATATAAATACACATTTTTTGGCGGAGAAAACAGGACGTTAGGGCTTCGTACTGCTGTACTATATTCATAACCTGAGCTTCAAATATTAAGCCAAATAAAATAATTCCTACTTTCCCAACCTCACCTCCTTCCCCTTTTCACCCCTCCTCAATGATATCTTTATTTGTTATTTGTTATTTTTATTCTAAAAATAAATAAATAATGATCTGAGGACATCTAGACAACGACGTAACAAAAGCCATATTATATTAAGGGTTTTTTTTTTAACTTTGTTTTTGTGACTCTTTACTGCTTGTACAAATTAAATGAAAATGAGAA
The DNA here is from genome assembly GCA_025617745.1 of Heliocidaris erythrogramma. Classification (NCBI taxonomy): domain Eukaryota; kingdom Metazoa; phylum Echinodermata; class Echinoidea; order Camarodonta; family Echinometridae; genus Heliocidaris; species Heliocidaris erythrogramma. Next base: position 7,354,021 of record CM046854.1, on the reverse strand, counting down.
AATTTGTTTTGAAATTTATCCACTAGCAGTTGTACTTAGGGGGAAAAAACATCAAATAACACTGAACTCCCTCCTCCTCGATTAAAAAAAAATTCCTGACAAGAAACTAAAAATCAATTTTACGACTCCTATGTCGATAGAAATATATTTGGATTTCAAATACACTCTCAACATAAAACACTAGTCAACGAACACGCACGCGTTCGCATGGAATAGGGCGCGCACGGAACCCTACTCCGTCTAGAGGTCCCTTAGTGGGTTTTATGCTTTCCTTTATTATCTTAATATTGTTAACAGCCAACCTATAGAATGCCAGATTATTATTGTTTTTTAACTTTAGGTTGATTTCATGCACTCTACCTGTAGGCCTACACTTTTTATTCTATTTTTTGAGGTACTCGTTACACTTCAGATTTTGATGAAAGGAGAAATTTGTAAAAGACATCATTAAAAAACTAAGAGCTGCCGTTTAGGGCGTTGATATTCTGTAAAAACCATAAGTTTCTGCTTCTTGAACAGTTTATTAAATATGATTTATAAAATTGTGAAACTGTGTTTGCATTATAGCGACTGAAAGTTTATTACGAGGGTCCTTGGAACCTGAGGCAAACCACAGCATTCACCAAGCAAGAAACTGTCATGGGTTTCATGTAAAATGATTCACAACACAAAAGTTCTGCCCTTCGCAGAAATCTGCCCTTCACGAAAACGACCGTCATCAAAGAATGTGAATTTTCTGGTTTTTATAAAAGCTAGTTATTTTTTTTTATAATATTTTATTTCCTTCCTCTTGCCATACATTCACAATAATGATTTATTTTTAAATATTAAACCATATAGAACGAGATACATCGATACAAGATACATTCATGAACACTTAATACAAAAAGAGCAAAAAAAAAAAAACAAAACAATACTTAGTAAACGAAGAAGCTTGACTGGGGAGGAATTTTTAATTTGTAAACAAATCTTTCGGCATTTTACTCCCAGTGTTAAAGATCGTATGCTTGATCTGTAATGAAAAACACAAGTCAGAAAAAAAAACACTGGGAGTAAAAAAAAAAAAAACACTGGGAGTAAAATGCCTAAAATTAAAAATTCCTCCCCAGTCAAGCTACTTCGTTTACTAACCATTTTCTACGGCGGACCGTTAAAAATGAATATTAATGATTCAGAAAGAAGAGGATCTTGGGTATTTGATTCTAGTTCATCGTGACTTGGCCGTGAACCAGAATAGCCTGGTGGTTAAGTCGCTGCCCGGCAAGCAGTAGATGACAGGTTCGAATCCCGCTGGTTCCGATTTTTTCTGACTTGTGTTTTTCATTACAGATCGAGCATACGATCTTTAACACTGGGAGTAAAATGCCTAAAGATTTTGTTTACAAAAAGAAAAAAAATAATACTTCATTAATTATATATCACAATGATTATAGGAAAAAAAATGTCAAATTACACATAATTATACATTTTCCCCCAAATAAAATAGCTACAGTGAGATTAACAATAGAGGAAGGTATAATAGGCCTATATATATATTTTTTTTTTAAATATGTAATTTCCTTCCTCTTGTATACATTCACAAGAAATTATTACATTAATTCATATAAAGCAAGATCATCGATATAAGATACATTCACAAACACTTAATCATATGGTTCATTAGTTATAGCGCTCAATGACCATAGGAAAAATATCAAATTATACATAATTACATTTTTTTTCAAATAAAACAGCTTATGATAAAAATTTTAAAAGAATAGAGGAAGGTATGAAATTATATTATCCCACCCCATCACAGGGAGGTGTGCGACCCTCACACCTCTAAACCCATTTCGTTGAATAGCGCCATCCTATGTCGTGATCGTTAACTTCCTCCAGAAGATAAAAATATAACCTGATCGAAATAATACCAGAACTATATAATTAAGTTTTATCCATTTGGTCAAAGGAACTTGAGCTGCTAGCTTTTGCGTACATTTGGGCGACATTATTAACAGATGAATATATTTTGCGATAAATACTATTAAAATGCGTATTTTGGCGGTGGGTTGCTTTTGGCGGAATAATACTTTGTCAACCAAGGATGTGAAGACATCATTATACTAAAGAGTGATCTAGCGCCACCTGTTGGTAAAGCTAAACATCGAATTTTGGAGCAATTTTTGGCGACCATTCAAAACCCCTCAAAATAACGACTACAGTTTACAAACAAAAACCAACAAAGGCTTAAGTCCCCTCCCCCCGCCCCCCCCCCCCCCTCCCCGAAACCAAAAGGGATCGAGTGAGAAATAGGAAAGCAACTTAAAAGATGACACGACTACCGCGTTCTACACCCAACCCCTCATTACATATGATCTTGTTCTCTTTCGTTTTAACGATCTAGTAACATTCATTTCCTCACGACCTCCAACCCACCCCCCCCCCCCTCCTCCAATAATACAATGTCTCAACTACATAGAATTATAAAGATAAAAACAGATGTAAAATGTTTCGTATTTTTTAAATTAAAAATATTATCGCAAGCATGCAGATCATACCACCTCCCCCAACAAAAAACAACCCTACAAACAAACAAACAAACAAACAAAACACAACATACAGTGACTGGAATATTCCAGGGTTATATATACACAAAGCTTGGCCAACCCGGCTCCGGTAGGTAACACTGTGATGCACGTTGATGTGTTGGGTAAGCATACAACAAAATATACGAACCATATTTTGTCTAACTAAAACCGACTTGGCCAAACTCTGTGTGCTCCTCGATATTTAGTGAAATAACGCCCCCTATATATATGTTACTATCCAAGCAACGATAACAATACAGCTCCAAGCAGTGTGCGAAAAAATCCCAGCACCTAGAATACCTCTTGATAATTTAAAAAAAAAGCGGATCACCTCAACATGTACTCTTCCGACAAAAGTGAGTACTAGTATACTGCCTCAGTCATTAGTATACAGCATACAGCATTTGTGGGGGCAGCTTGGGAAAAAGCCAATTTCGTTCATGAAGTTTATTTCACCCCGTAATGGCAATGGAATAACCCTGGGTTAATACCAAAGAAACAGCGTATCCGATTGGCTCTCTCTACATTTTCGACTGACGTATGAAAGGTGTCTGGTCCATGCTCAGCTCTCATGTTCACGATCTTCGTGATCTTCAGTGGGAATACCCGTTTCGGTTTGTTCAAGGCTGCTCATTGTCATCGTGTTTATTTTACTAGTATATTATCTCAACTGCAGAGCTATCACGTAAGATAGAATCATGTTAAAGGGATACGCCACCAGGCGGCCGTGGGGAAAATCAGGATTGCGTAAGCCCCATTCACTCGTACACAAAGTTTGTGCGTCGAACGCGTCCGTTGGACTAAGTGAGATTACATTTCGACTGCACGAAGCCGACCGAATCTCGTCCGAGGTTTGCGCCTCGAGGGGCAACGGCATGATCAGGTAACGATCACGGTGCCCGCTCGCGGCATTAAAACGTCCACAATCTACGGTTGAGTATCCCTTTAAATTTGCATACACTTCGAATACTTAATTAGGCCTCTATTCCTCTGAATTTATAAAAAATAAATCTTTTTTTTTTTGGGGGGGGGGGGGGGGGTTGGCTTTGGCTTTGGCCCGGATAATCTTCTTTTCTGAAAGATACATTTTTTTTAAATCTTTAATTTTGTTGCAGAAAATATTCAATATCCCGATTATGACGTGTGTTTGTGTGGTCATTAGGCCTATACATAACCTTAACCTACATAACCGTTTGTTAGATTGCTCCTGAAAGAAAAAAACAACAACGAATCCAGCCATTGTGTACTCTATACGGCAAGGAACGGGTAATGGATAATTCCCAGTATGTGGTTATGACCAAGTCTTCTGATCATTCTGGTCGCCCCGCATGACATCTGCAGTTCCATCCATCGAATGATAGACGGCGTCAGAAAGAGAGGTGCCACCTTTCACGGAGCCTCGTCGCAACATTCGGCAGTCCGTCCATGGTCCCCATCCAGCAAGCCAAACGATGAGTAAAGTTTACCCCCTTGAATAGAATAGCCTGAAACTTTGCTTAGAAACATTTCATTTGATTGGCTATCTATACAACTTCGTCTGACGAATGAAAGGTGTCTAATTCATGCTCAGCTCTCATGTTCACGATCTTCTGTGGGAATACCCGTTTCGGTTTGTTTTAGGCGGCCCGTGTTTACGGGACTATATTTTACGAGTGTATTTTCTCAACTGCAATGCACTTATCACGTAGGCTGCATTTATGTAAAGTTATGGAATTTGAATACTTCATAAGGCCTACATTCGTCTAAATTTGATACGAATCAGTCTTTTTTCTTCTTCTCCTTATTTTTTTTTCTTTCTTTCTCTCTAATTTGTTTTAATACGTCTGCGTATTCCTTATCTTTGGAACTTGGTGCAGAAAATACTGAATATTCAGATTTCGACGTGTTTTTGTGTAGTCATTACAGTTCTGCAAGTGACAGCAGCTACTTTGCTCCTGAGAGAAAAAAAGAAATACCGCCATTTTGTAAGACACGCGTAACCGGCAATTCCTAGTTTGTGGTTATTCACCCAAGCCCTCTCATCATTCTGGTTGCCCTGCATGACATCCGCATGACATCCGCAAAAATATGCCGTTCATGCGAAATCAAGTACATCCACACATTGCATATAGCCGCGACCCTCAGATATAAGCGACCCAGCATGTGGAATTATATGCGACGTCATACACCGGAGCAGAGCATGACTGGAAACAATGAAACGCGACTCGATAGCCTAGCTCATAATTGAAATTAGAAGCCGAGCACTCGGCCTTTTCCCAAACATTTGCCCCGTTTGAGATGTTATATGACACAAAATATAATACCCACCCAAACATGAGTAACATTTCCCCCTGAAAAGAAAATAGATTAACTTTCGTTTCTAAACGTTTACCTGATTGGTTATCATTATTTTATGCGGACGAATAAAAAAAAAAATCTAACTCATGCTCCGTTTCTGTGTTTGCGTTCTGTCATGGACTGGCGCCAGGTTTATCCGTGAACGAAATTAGTCGCCACGCCTACAAACGGGGAAATTCTTTCATGTCTGTAGCAAACACCAAATGGGAGCAGAGCTCTGAACATAACAGAGATACGTCTGCTATCCCTACTCGTGAGATCCAGAACCATGCTCCCAAGCCAAGAAACACTGCTGAGATAATTATATTCATGCGAGTATGCGACCGCAGAGAGACACCCAGTCCTTCCCACAGACATTGCTTCGTGCTTTTCGTCACAATAGAGACCCGGTCGTCATGTATAGATGAGGAGAGTTTACCCTCCTGAAAGGAAAATAGAATAACCCACAACTTTGCTTAGGAACAATTCATTTGATTGGCTCTCTCTACATTTTCGACTGACGAATGAAATTGTGTTGTCTGGTTCATGCTCAGCTCTCATGTTAACGATCGTGGGTGGGAATGCTCGTTCTGTGGTTTCCGGCTGCCCATTGACATGGTGTTTATGGAACAATATTTTAGGAGTGTACTTATTTAACATTACTGCAGTGCACTTATGACGTAGGCTGCAGTTATGTAAAGTTATACACTTTGAATACTTCATTAGGCCTACATTTCTCTAAATATATTATTAACAAATATTATAAATAAATCGATTTGAAGAATCTTTCCTGAAATATACCTTTACTTTCACGTATATTTGATTTTGTTGCAGAAAACATTGAATATCCCGATTTGATGTGTGTTTGTGTGGTTATTAGGACTATAGTTAACCTTCTCATTTTAGTACACCCCCCCCCCCCCCCACCCGCCCTTCCCCGCATGACATCCTCAATCCTCTCTGTCATAAACCAGCAGAGTTTTCGAGCTCGATTTTCTCTCGTACAGAGCACAACTAGAAACAATGAAACGAGACTCGATAGCCTAGCACGTAAACGTCATTGGAAAACGAGCCTTTGCTCGGTCCTTCGCTCGGTCCTTCGCACAACAAGGATTTTTGGCACAAAATATAAAACCAACTCAATGAGGATTAACATCTCCCCTGAAAGCAAAATAGAATAACCCAGAACTTTGTTTATTAAAGCGTTTACCCGATTGGCTATCATCGATTTAATGCTGACGAATGAAAAGAATCTTACTCATGCTCCGCTTCCGTGTTTACGCTCTGTCATGGACAGGCGCCAATTTTATCCAGAGGCCAAATTAGCGGGCACGCCTCACAAACCATGATTTCTTTTTACATATCAGAGATAAGTCTGTTATCCCTACTCGTGAGATCCAGAACAATGCCCAAAAAAATTTCTTAATATGGCTCTCAGCCAAGGAACACTGCTGAGATAATCATATTCATGTGAGTGTGCGGCCGCACAGAGGGACACCCAGTCCTTCCCACAAACATTGCTTCGCGCTTTTCGTCACAATAGAAACCCGGTTGTCGTGTATACCGTAAATGAGTAGAGTTTATCCACCTGAAAGGAAAATAGAATAACCCACAGCTATGCTTAGAAACAATTCATTAGATTGGCTCTCTCTACATTTTCGACTGACGAATGAAATTGTGTTGTCTGGTTCATGCTCAGCTCTCATGTTAACGATCGTGGGTGGGAATGCTCGTTCTGTGGTTTGTTTCAGGCTGCCCATTGACATGGTGTTTATGGAACAATATTTTAGGAGTGTACTTATTTAACATTAGGGCAGTACATTTATGACGTAGGCTGCATTTATGTAAAGTTATACACTTTGAATACTTTATTAGGCCTACATTTCCCTAAATATATTAATTAATTAATCGAGTTGAGGAAATTTTTTTCTAAAAGATACCTTTACGCTCACGTATATTTGATTTTGTTGAAGAAAATATTGAATATCCTGATTTTGATGTGTGTTTGTGTGGTTGCTAGGCCAAAACTTAAACTTCTCGTTATTTTTGACCCCCCCCCCCCCCTCACCCTCCCCCCGCGTGACATCCTCAGTCCCCTCTGTCCATCATATTCCGAAATAATGCAGTGTGTCTTACTCTACATAAACATAGCGTGGAGCGGTGATCCGTAGATGTGAGCAACCAATATGTGAAATGACAGTTGACGTTCAATTCCTCGTTGCGATTCTCTCTCACGGGTACAGAGCACAACTAGAAACAATAAAACAAGACTCGACAGCCTAGCACATAGCCGTCATTGGGAAAGGAGCCCTCGCTCGGTATTTCGCACAAGGATCTTTGGCACAAAATATAAACTCAAAATATAACTCAGTGAGGATTAACATCCCCCCTTAAAGCAAAATAGAATAACCCAAAACTATGTTTATAAAAACGTTTACCCGATTGGCTATCATCGATTTAATGATGACGAATGAAAAGAATCTTACTCATCCTCCGCTTCCGTGTTTACGCTATGTCATGGACAGGCGCCAATTTTATGCAGATCGAGGCCAAATTTGCGGGCACGCCTCACAAACCGGGAGAGAAAAAAAAATCTTCTCTTGTAAGCAAGCACTGAATGCCACCCACTCCTTTCAGTAAACGTTGCCCTATTCTTTTCATCATAATAGAAAACCAGTCATCATCTGTTGTTTTATCCACACCAAGATGAATACAAACCCCGCGAAAATAGAACAATCCACACCTTTGCTTAGAAACATTTCATTTGATTGGCTGTCACTACATAGTAGACCGACGAATTAAAAGTGTCTGGTTCATGCTCAGCTCTCAAGTTCATGATCGTCGGTGGGAATAACAGGGTTTTTTTTTTGGTATTGTTTTTTTTGGTATTGTTTGTTTAATGTTTTTTCCCCCCAGGCTGCCCATTGTAGTCATGTGCGATCCTCGAAAAGCGCGGGAAAGTCTTCTAATTGCGGGAAGTCGGCACACCACGTGCAGATTGCTGCTCGTGGCGTTTACCCACTACCGAACGTAATCAATATTTATATTTAAGTCATCCAAGAGATTATAAACCATTCAACAACCTTACCGAACAAAAAAGACAACTTTCAGAACAAAAGTGTCAAAACTCTTGCTAAATCGCCCAGTGCTACATTTTTAGTGCGGAATAAGTGTCTTGTCCTTCTCGGCTCTCATGATCGTCAATTGGAATACCTGTCTGGGTTTTTTTTTGTCAGGGTGATCATTGTGCTAATGGGACCATTCGCACGCAGTATTTTACGAGTACGGTATATTATCTCACCTGCATTGCACTTATCAGGTAGGCTGCAATTATTTATCAGTATCAATCATCTCTTTTTCTTCTCGGAAAGATGTCCTTTCGTTTTCTTAAATTTCGTTGCAGGAAATATTCAATATCCCTATTTTGTTTGTGTAGTCATTAGGCCTATGCTTATCCTAACCTAAACCTACGAAACTGTTCCTTAGGTATACATGTACGTAATATAAAAACAGTCAGGTCTCGGCGCGCTGATTCGAAATTAGCCCCCCCCCCCCCCCAAAAAAAAAAAAAAAAAAAAAAAAAAAAATAATAATAAATAAATAAAAAAAATAATAAATAAATAAATAAATAAATAATAAAAAATACAAATAAATCAATCAATAAATAAATCAATAAAATAAAAAAATAATTAAATAAATAAATTTAAAGAAAAATAAAAATGAAGAATAAATTAATAAATGAATAAATAAATAAATAAATTTAAAAAAAAAATTACTAAATAACTTAACAAATTGTAAGGTGAATTCATTGGGACAAATTTTAAAAAGGTGTCCATCTCAATATGATTTTCCCGATTTCAGGCTTAAATCGAACAATAAGCGAATTAAAAAAAAAACATGAAAAGATACATGGAAACTATAAGAAGGATAACAAGTAACATAAGATAAAATGTAAGAGAAGATGATAGAAGAATAATGCAAAGAAAGATATAACAAACGATAGAGAGGGGACAGAGAGGAGATAAAAGAGTAGAAAGCTAAAGGGGGAAATTTTTAAAGGAAACAAAGAAACATAAAGAATGGAAACATTGACAAAAAAGAAAGCAAAAAACAACAACAACAAAGAATAGCTTAAGGAAAAGCCCAAAATGATACATATTAAGTGTTACAATACTTGTAGAAAAGGAAAGCAAAAAATAATAGAAGGATAAAGATTAACTAGAGGAAAGTTCGAAGAGAAGATGATAACAGTAAACAAAAAAATATACTATAATAACATAAAAATATAATAATATAAAAACAGCATTTGGTACAAGATGAAAAAAAAAGAATAACATAAAAGGAAAGATAGAGAGAGAGGGGTGAGAATGAATATAAATAGTAACATCATGAAAGACGGAAGAGAAGATAATAAAGAGAATCAAAGAATAACGTAACGAAAGGAAAGATGGAAAGATAATTGATAGGTTAAAAATAATAAATGACATAATAAATTGATAAAAGGAAACAAATAACATAATGAATCGTAAGATGGAAAGCAAAGAAATAATAGAAGCATAAAAACAGAATAACATAACCTAAAAAAGGATGGAAAGAGTATTGATGCTCCCATCAGGTCATCTTTTTTTCCTCTCCTTTTTGTTTTTTCTGCTCAAAAAACAGAACCATAGATAAAATTCTTGAAAAATATTCGAAAATTTCGGCCAGCGCGCCGAGCCGTGCAGCGCCGAGACCCGGCTGTTTAGCAAAAGGCAATATCAGCGGTGATGCTCCGGAGAGGGGTGGCAGGGTGCACGGTGTCTTCCCCTTACCCTTCCCCCTCCCCCCAAGAACAAAATAATAATAAAGTAAAATATAATTTAAATATCAATAAAAAAATCAATTACCCCAAAACTGCCTTTCTACATCTGGAAAGTGCCCCCTTTCTCTCTGAAATGTGACTATTTTTACTTTTTTTAATTTTTTTTTTAAAAGGGACCATTTTCCCTTTTCATACGTATCACTTTTCTTCGTCAATCTGAGAAGTGCCCCTTTTAAAATCGTATAAGAGCCCTTTTCAGTTCCGACAAGTGTGTTTTTTTCAAGTACCAGCGAGTGAAGCGAGGGAGCAAACATTAAGACGTTTTACTAATATGATGAAGGTCTCGTCTTGTTCATTATTTACAGCGATAATGAACTGCAAACTCAATTTACGACCCTTTTTTACCATGTCGTTTTTCTTACTGACTCAGCACTAATTTTAAATGCAGGAGTAACCGCATTGCACCCTATCAGCTTCTTATTCCCCCCCCCCCCAAAAAAAAAAAAAAAATAAAAAATAAAATAATAATAATAATAATAATAAATAAATAAATAAATAAAAATTAAAAAAAAAAAAAATAAATAAATAAATAAAAATTAAAAAGAAATAAATATATAAATAAAAAATAAGTAAATAAATAAATGATCGTGATTTAAGCACTATCTCTTAAAATAAAACGAAAATTTTAGAGAGCAAACATTTGGGAAAATTTTCAGAAAATATTGCCTTCACTTCCTTGAAATCATGGGCACATTCGAGCGAGAGGAATGAGAAATCGTTTGCTAGGGAGAGAAAAGGGGCATTTATAAGAAGTTAAAAAAGAAGAACAAAATGGAATTATCAGTTTTGAAACGGGCAGTTATCAGAAGGAGGAAAGGGCGCTTAGAGAGAGAGAAAAAAAGCTTATTCTTGTGCACCTACAATTGCCTCATCTGATGGAGTTATCTGGGACAAAAATCAAACACTCTCTCAACGATTTCCCTCTGAAAGGAATACATAATGACCTAGAACATTGTAAACATTTAATTTAAATGATTGGCTATTATCAATTTAATTCTAGGGTAATTATATTTGAGATTGTCCATCATGCTACGGCTCTCGAAATATAAATATATTTGGCGGATCCAGGATTCTGTGGTCGGAGGCGGGGGGTGGGGTGCACTAACCCGAAGAATAAGTGAAAAGCAAAACAAAAACAGAACATTGAAAAAGAAAAGAGGATTTTTTTTTATAATTTTTTTTTTTTTTTTCTGGCAAACAAGCAGGCAAGGTAAGAAACATTTTTTCAATAAGACGTACATGTTTTGAGTCTTTAATTGCTGCCGGGGCCACAACAGTGGGGCATATTTCTTTTCGCGGTTACTGAGTATCAGGTATGCCAGATTGGGTTTTACCAGGGAATGCCCCCTTCCTCCCGGATCCGCCAACGCTATCCCCCCCCCCCCCCCAGTTAGACGGCCATGCACTGAGGCATTCAAATATGTGAGCAGGCACCACAAAACCACCAAAAAGTCGCCAGCTATGACTTAAGGTCTGATTCTAAAAGAGGAGATTCTCAGCTTTAAAATGATATATAACTCATTAGCTTTGAATGTTTCTAACCTACTGTACAAAGAGTAGAATGTCCAGTCCCACAGAATGTTACTTTGGAGAAATAAGGGTTTAAAGTTTGCAGTCTATTAAGCACTCTGACTCGCGAGTTATTGTTCAAAGGTGACATAATGAGGATTAGAACTCAATATGCATTTCTATGAAGGGATTATTAGACTATCCTACAACTTGGCTTACTAATTAAACACATCCTGCTTATTATGTTAAACAAGTATCAATGCAAGAGCTCTTTTTTGTTTTTTAGTTATGGGAGATGAAAGTGAGGCAAATATTCAGGGTCATAATAAAGGAAAACGAATACAACAAAATCCAGAGAAGACAAATTAACACAGTTCTACTAAAACCTGTCAAAAACAAACACTTTTAGATTGTTTGGTGCTTCCAAATTTTTAAATTACCTTGAAAAAGTACGTTCTTTCAGGAAATACAAAAAACTTAAATTTGACCATATCGACCCAAAAGAACTTTATTGAGCTGTAACTGATAATCACACAGTGTGACTTTGTGGTTGTTTTGTGGTGCCTGGTCACATATATTTATATTTTTCTTTTTTTATTGCAGCTCTCGTTTTATCGGCCCTGTGCTTGGGATCACCTAATTGTTTCCCGGCAAACTTTTTTTTTTAACCCGCTCCTTGTTCTCTTGAGCGTTAACATGGCCATAATACATAGACTGCTGTTTATATACAGCTTTTTACTTATAACAGGTGAGTTGAATTTTTCATGAAACTTATATTTCCTTGATGATGATGAATAATATATAACCAGTTTTCACTCAGATGTGCAAAAATCCATATTTCAATTTTGTTAAGATGATTTCTTGTGCTAAGTTGAATAATTCATAGACGCATAGGTCCCTGCAAAATACAGTCATATATTTTTCATTTACTGATCCTGTGCATGATAAAAAACAATTTGTTTTATTATGATCATCTATTGCACGCTACTAGATTGTACGATATTGATTGAACAAAACAATGTTCTACTTTTTAAGTTTAAATAAATAAATAATTTTATACCATAATTAATCAGTTTCCCTTGCTTTTCCTCCCTTGTCTAAGGTGTGCAACAAACAGCCAGGGACTTCTGGCCATGATACAAATATGTTTATTCAAATATCTTGATATGTGTCTGCCCATATGAGCTTCATTAGCTTTTGGTGAACTATCTATATTTACCTGCTACTTGGGATACGTATTCCTGATTGGTTAAATCCTAATTAGTTAAATATCATTTTTGCTATTATGATCATGTATATTATTTATGACTATGCAATATTTGGTAAATGAATATTACTGAATTATCAGTGTCATATGGCAAAATAATAAATCCACAATGGTGGATTGTTCTTTGAATCATTTCCTTGCCTAGAAGATGGAATATTTTGTCTAGACACTGCATACGTCGAAGAACACTCAGATGGCCGGTTCCCCTGCAAGCATGATGTTCCTGATAATGGGGTTTTTCGCGTTATTTGGTTCAAAAGCATCCAGGATGATATATATGATAATGGTGACTCTGCTGTGGTATCATGGGATGGCATTTCACAACCCTATACTACTGACAACTATGGCATTGACACAGATTTGACATTGGTCATCAAAAACACATCGATCTTCAACGAAGGCATATATCGGTGTTACGTAATAAGGAATATTGCTGCAAATCCATCGCATTACGACTTCAAGATAATTAGTTATGGTGAGTTATGTCTCCTATATTTAGAACTCATTTAAGCGTGTTCTCATGAATTGTTTTGAATGCCTCGTCATGCATTTGTACGGTATATTATTACGAGTACATTAATGATGAACTTAATGTCCTCCTTCCATGGCATTCGGACTAAATTTCGGACGTAATTTATGAAAAATTGTTTCAGATAGGGAGAATGTTAGGTGCATGACCTTTTGGAAGATTGCTAATCACTGAGGCATTTCCTATTACTTTCTACGGCCTCAAGCCAATGAATTTATGTCTATTTAACACAATTTCAAATATATTTAACAATTCATTGTTTTCTCCTTTAAAAACCAACAATGCCAAGCCAATCTAGCATTTTCATCACTTTATTCAAGTTCTAGTCACCGTTCATGAAATGTAACTAGGCTCATTATTCGCTTTCATGTTACCGTGCATATGAGATATGAGTGTAAATAACACCTGAAACGCCAGCTGAATATCTGTAAGTACGCAAAAGCGCAGATTATGGGGCTCAGCACAAATCTTAAAAACAGAAATTATGAATGCAATATGAATTTATATCGTAGCAAAACATTATTGTCTGTTGTAGAAAATGTAAAATCTGCCCGCACATCGGCTGTAGAATATGCCACCAGGCGGCTTCGGTTGCCGTGCAGTCATAATCTAACTATAACCACCGTGGCCTCTGTTCTCTGGTACAAGAGAAACAGCGCTGACTCCTTCAAGAGTGACGACCAACCCATAGCATTGTGGACCGACAATGGGAGCCATGTTTTGGGGAAATATAGTTTGAATGAAGACTTTTCACTGGAGATTAAAAATGTCTCCTTCGAGGACGAGGCTGTATACAGGTGTATTTTGGCTTCTACAAACGAGACTAAGCCATTCGCAAGTGATACCAATGTAACAGTTTATGGTAAGTCTAGGCCTTTGATAAACTACTTATCTTATTTAAATCCCATTGCCTCTAATGCAGTGGCGTAGTACATGAGGGAATGGAACACTCTATTTTTCCCTTTGTTTTCTGTGGAAGAAATTGCCGTTGGAGTGGCTCGAGTATTCCCCAACCTAATACGTAGGGTAACTCTAGACCACGGCGATATGACATTTACTCCGGTGGCCTTCGTTCCTGGTTTGGTCAAGGATAATTAAGTTATGGTTTTAAATGCTATAAACATTAAGGGTGGTTTCAGATTGGTGTTTAAAGATCACATTGCAAGAAAATTCAATCAAAATAAATATTGGCTTAATACTTAGATGGCATAAATTAGACAAGGTTATCCAAATTCAACGCTTGGAAACATTTGAATTAATGATTATTATCAATTATAAAACGGTAAAATACAGCCCCCGATATAGCAGCTGAAGAGCTCCTTGAACGCTGCTGAGATGTGTGACGACACACGAAGGACCAGTCCTGTCTAAGCAGACGATGTCCCATAACATCTTACACATTTTTCAGTGCCTGTTTTGTCATCTCCTCTTCACTTATTTCTCTTACTTGACTAGCGTCAGTCTTAATGTTAGTCTGTTGCCTCACTCTTAACTTCGTGTATGGTATTATTTTGATGAAAAATGCAGCGTTAAAAAATTAAAGGAATCAGTCACTTGTAAACAAAATAAGACGCCATTGTATTTTCAGCTGCTTGCACCGGGGCATGTTCGGCGTTTCAAGAGGGAACGAATACAATCTGTGATATTATTCGCAGGCTTTTCAATTTGAAAATGGGGTTTATTTCATTGATCATTGACCCTTCTCCTGTGTATTTACAATCAAACGGTTTTAGTTATCAGAATCAGTTTCACTTTCCCTTTTAGAATGGTGTGAAATAAGGTCATGTTAAATATACCAAACTCTTTATAATTTGATAAATAATTTCATTGCAATTACGTTCATTCATTATAGGACGTCGTCTGCTTAAGCAGGATCGATCCCTAGTGTGACGACATCAAAACATCGCTATATTTCTGGCGAATCCTCGGATATTCCAGATGCTTAGAAGAGCTTTTATTTATGTTGTTTTTATAATCATCAGATACGCAGTTGACATAAAACTTATACGATTGCCATCTGTAAGCTTCCCAGTTTCTAGTGACACATTAATTGCCATATTTGTGATTTTCTTGCAATGTGATCTTTAAGGTTAGCTGGGATCGGGGATAGCATGTGGTCCATTGTGGAAGTTTGGAATTCCACAAAAATTATCACAGGAGCATGTACATTTTGTACAAATTACAATATCGACCGCGAGCAAGATTGTCCGGCACATACGATATTGCAATCGATATAAGCATACTTTTTTCCATCTAAAATATCTCTTTCAGCGCTACCAAGGGATTTGCCATTGATACAACATTTCATTCAAACCAACGCATCTTTCATCAACTGTTCGGTGGACCACGTGTACCCACTAATATATCCTGAATTAGAATTCATAAATGATTATCAAAGCTTTGAAATTCGGAATGAAGACGGAACGTACAACACATCCATAATTGGAAAAGTTCCAGATGCGATTCACAACACTACCGTGGAATGCTCTTTCTCGTACTTAAACTACACAGAAAAATCACAACTTTACATCTCTTCCAACTTATCGGTCGAAAATGAGGCACCGCATCCTAAAGGTGAGTAGATTTCTTTCAAGTGAATTTCAAGGTGAGTAGATTTCTTTCAAGTAGATTTCATTCAAGTGGATTCATTCAATTTGGAGCCTGAAATTGGTTGCTTCGAAATAAAGAAGAAAATGAAAAGTATAGCCCGTAGCCTCTTGAGTACCTTGATATAACTGAAACATTGAGTGTCGACAGTGTAAAATCAGAGACACAAAAACGATTTCGAATGGCCATAAATTAATTTTAATGGTAGAGTGCAAAAATTAAAATTCAGGTTTGAAACTGGTGGTCCGCGCTGGTCTTTCATTTTTTTTTTTTTTTTTTTTTTTTTGGGGGGGGGGGGGGGAGGGAACAAAAAAAGGCACGGGTGGGGAACCAACAAGGGGTCAACATAAAGCGCAAAAAGACCATTTTGTGACATCGGTATTACCATACAGTGTAATATATTTATTATCAAGCATCACTTTCTTCCTTTTTCATTGTGGATCTGGTCACCCCTACCGTTTCCTGATTAGCAGTTGTGCGAGCGAGCGAGCAAAAAATGTTTTTTTCTAATGCTGAAGTCCTTGACTTGTACATTATTTACAGCGAAAATGACATCATGAATTCAAATTCAATTTGGGGAATATCCAATGATCTTTTAATCTGTACATTAACCCTGTCGTTTTATTTAGGATTACACCGATATAATTATATAACATATGTTATGCAATCTGCTTGATTTCATTATACAGTGCGTCCCAGAAAAAAAGAAACCGAGATTTATCGAAGTTTAATCATATCTTAATCACAATTTTAATAAATTTACACATATTTGTAAAGCTGGGATCCTCTTCTATCATTTGATGCCACTCATATGATACATACTTCACCCATGAGTGAATAAAGACAATATGAAGCAGGGCAACCAAAAATTCGTTTGGCCAACGATATCTGAATTTCAAAGAGATAATCACATTTCTAGAAAGTTCATTTTCTGCCCTTTCATATGACACCTCAATCGGAAAGAATGAGCCAGTGAGGACAAAGCTCTGTTGGGTGTAAATTGATGATTGCATTGCGAGGGACATTTTCAGGAAAAAAAGGTGGAAATATAGGTAAGTAAAAGGGGCACTTATGAGAAGAGGAAAAGGGCACATATTAGAAGGGAAAAGAGGCACCTATCAGAAGGGGCACTTATTAGAGAGACAAGCTGGTACTTATCTGATTTGACAAGGGGCGCTTATCAGAAGTAAAGGGGGGTACACTTATCAAAAGTTAAGAAGGGACACTTATATCAGAAGGGGAAAGTGGGCACTTATTAGAAGGGAAAAGGGGCATTTATCAGAAGTAAAAGTGCACTTATCAAAGAAGAAAAGGGCATATAACCGGGCAATATTTAGATTCGAAAAGGCACTTATCAGAAGGAGAAGAGGATATTTATTAGATAGATAAGGTGGCAATTATCTGATTTGAAAATGGGCACTTTTCAGAAGGAGAAAATTTAGTAGTAGAAAAGGGCACTTATCAGAGTGAAAGGAGGCATTTTCAGAAATAAAATAGGCACTTTTGGGGTGCTTGTAACAGTAGGGGGCACTGTGCCTGCCCTGAGCGCCGCCCCTGCAGGTGGTCGAATTAGTTAATATGAGTGCCGTTTATATTAAATCGGCTGACGAAACGATGGAAGTAGCCCCGAAAACCTATATTTCATGCCTCTTTTAGAAATAAATCTTGGTTATAATTTATTATAAACTTCTACCAAAATTACAGGGCAAAAGATATTGCATGCATGTTTCCCTGGGGTTATATTCATCTATAATTCAAATTCAAATTTCCAATTAATTTTTAAAGAATTGCCATGATGTTTCTGTATACAAATAAATTGTATTGCAGTTAATCCTCAGTCAAAGCAATCAATTAATGGTAAAATCTTACAGTACTTCGGCTTGAAAAACTCCTTTTGAATAATCCTTAGAATATGAATCCAAGTTATGAGCCCAGAATGATCTTGAAATGTAGTAAAACAAAAAAAAAGTCTGATGGCTGTCAAGCTGTCCCGAAGAATAAGGAAGATTCCAGAAGGATAATTGCTGTAGATCAAAATTAAAGAGAATGTCCAAGTCATCGATGTTGATCACGATGTCAATAATGGTGTTGAACCACGTGTGCATGATGTCGGACACAATGTTGATTTTTTTTTTTTAAGATATTTTTTTTTATTGTTTTCTTTAAAAACAAATACATAAAATGCAATTTTCAATAAAACAATTTGTACAAATTATTTAAACAAATATTTTAACAAAATACAATTATACATCAATCATTGAAAGAAATCTGAAAATAACGAAGAAAATAGCATAAGAGAGAAAACCGAAAAGATAAAATCAGGTGCTGTTCTGCCCCTCCCCGGTGTAAAGCACCCTTCATTAATTTGTTATTGTTCTCTCTCAAATCTAATAAATACATAGCAAATCTCATTAAACAAATTGTACATATTATTTGAATATCTTCACATAATTATATAATTATACATCATTGAAGAAATTTTAACACGATATAGAAAAAAACTATGCCTTGTACTGAAATAACGTAATGTGGTAAAGGATGAGAGAAAAACAAATAAACCAAAAACAAAAACAGATGCTGTGAGTCTACCCTCATTAACAAAATTTTTTTTTAAGATATTTTTTTTTTATTGTTTTCTCTCAAATCAAATACACAAAATGCAATTTTCAATAAAACAATTTGTACAAATTATTTGAACAAATATTTTAGCAAAATACAATTATACATCAATCATTGAAAGAAATCTGAAAATAATGAAGAAAATATTACTTGTATCTCATACATAAATATTGAAATAACATAATGTCTTAAAGGATAAGAGAGAAAACCGAAAAGATAAAATCAGGTGCTGTTCTGCCCCTCCCCACCCACCCCCTCCCCGGTGTAAAGCACCCTTCATTAATGTCTTATTGTTCTCTCTCAAATCTAATACATACATGGCAAATCTCATTAAACAATTTGTACATATTCTTTGAATATCTTAACCTTATTATATAATTATACATCATTGGAGAAATTTTAACATGATATAGAAGAAAAAATATGACTTGTATTATACCAATTGAAATAACGTAATGTGTTAAAGGATAAGAGAGAAAAACAAATAAAACAAAAACAGATGCTGTGAGTCTACCCTCCCATTCCCTAAATACAGAGTGTTAATTTTATTTCTCCCACCCCACAAAAATGCAAAAGCCAACTCATTGAGTTCCTCGTAAACCCATCCTGGGATTGGTGTGAGAGATATGCCACATATATAAATTTTGAAAAAATAAACTGCTTTAATAACTGTATTTTGCCCATTAATGTTAAATCTCTTTGCCTCCACCAGTTCAACAATTTCTTTATTTTACTTAATATTTCTTTATAGTTTAACCTTTCCTTCACTTCCACATGCATCTAAAGAAAAAAATACTCCGAGAATCTTCACAAAATGTACTTTTTGACCAAAAGAAATATATGATTTTCTTTGAGATGAACCTAATAATAACACCTTCGTCTTCTCGTTATTAACTCTAAGTCCTGATACTTTTCTGAAATTTTCTCAAATTTGTATTACATTTTTGACCGAGTTCATCTCGAACAAAAATAGTCATATCGTCGGCATACATAACCTGCTTTACTTCTTCCTTTCCGAAGGAAATTCCTTTAATGTCGTTGTTGTATAATGGGTGATAATCGATGATGTCGAAAATGATGTCAAAGATGAAGTCCAAGATGATGTCCAAAGGTTGATATCAATATGGTCTATATCAGATGGTGATAATTGAGAATTCATGCAGTGTATGCTCCAAGATGTTAATCTGGATAGATTCTGATTCTATCCGTGTAAGCTCCCAGACTCTTTCCTACCTTCAAATACAATAATCATGTTGGTTTGGAAATCTGTGATGAGTTCTACATAGTTATAATATGTAATAAACAAAATAATGTGATTCCAATGATCTATTAATAGACTCATTGTAATGCTACACTTAAAAGTTAATTAAAAGGTAAAGATTGTTGAAAGATTACATAATTACAATGTTAAAATCATACACCATATGGATGATCTAGAATGTTCCTCCTTTACTGGATATGTATTATTTACTATGTAACTGAAGATTCATTTAGTGCAACAGAGTACATCCAAATATGAATAATCCTTTCATTATTTTTATTTGTCAAATCAATACCTATCAACACAAAAAATACAATATTTGACGGGAGCTGAAAAAAGTGAATCCAATCACTGTTGCTATCAGGTATTCACCTCCCTTACATCTTCAAGAAAAGTCTGTAACTATTAGTGCACTAAGAAACCCAACAAGTAGTTCCTACTACAAGAGTAGAACAAAGTAGAACAAAGTAGAACAAGTAGGAAAAGGGTCTGTTGTTATGTCTCCGATTCGTAATTCGTATATCAAGAAATTGTCAACCTCCAGAAGTTCTCAAAGACCATACAGTATATACTGTAACAAAATACGAGGCCAAGACAAAAGTGAAATGTTGCAAAATTAATCGTTATTGTCAACAATGAATTATTCATTTGTTTGGAGGATGGATTTTGTTTTGAATGATGTTTGAGGTGGTCATTCATGAAGTGCAATGTTGTTCTCACCTTTTGCTTGGAAGATGAGAAGTGGGATTATCACTGTGTTTGAGTTTCATTCAAACTCAAAGCACATTTCATTCAGTTCATGAATGACCACCTCAACATCACTCAAAACACAAGTTCATCCTTCAAACATTATGAAAGATAGGAGAATTCACTATTGACAATAACAATGCAATTTGCAACATATTAATTTTGACTTGGCCCGTATTCAGGTGTACTGCATATTCTATGATTAAATAATCAGTACATTGTGAAGGAGAATAAACATGCTAATCAATGAAATACATATAACGTCAGGTATGATGATACAGTAACAAGAGAGATATCAATGCTCAAACCTAAAATGTAGAACTTTTTTGGAGGGTTTTATATATCACTGCATGGTATCCCGCAACCCATATCAAAATGGTACTTATCTGGTCATGGAAAAATGCAAAAATTGGACATGGAAAGGCATGGAAAGTCATGGATTTCGGTTCGTAAATTTCGGTGGAAACCCTGTGAAATACACCCATTGAAGCTAAGCTCCATAATACGTCGTAACTTATTGCAAAAAAATGTTCATAATTCAGAAAGGTTCGATATTCCAAAGGTTCGTAATTCCGAAAAAGAAAAACGGTTTCCTAATTCCGAAGGTTCTTAATTTTGAAAATGGAATAGAAGGCTGTATCATTTTTTAGGGTTATGAACCTTCGGAATCATGAACCTTATTTCATAATTATTCGGAATTACCCCGGAAATAATGAACCCTACTTCGTTTTCGTAATTATGAAGCTGAGGAATAACTTCAATAATTTATGCAACGAATGTTCGAATTATGAACCCTATTTCAATTTCGGAATTATGAACCCCCCTGTTTAGGCAAATTTGTGGTTCTGAATTATGGACTTTCGGAACTACAAACCTTCGGGAAAATGAGTGCTTCCCTTCCCCAGCCCCCCCCCCCCCTCCATCCCCTCCTACCCCCTCCCCCCCCCCCCCCAAAAAAAAAAAGAAATAAAATAATGGGAAAACATAAAACAATAATTTTAAATAATATTTGTGATGATAAAAATAAAATCTCACCCTTGTGGCCCTGCTTGAGATCATGTATTAGCTGTTCACTCTGCTCCCTGCAGGATTAGTTATGCTTAATCCTATTTTTTTAAACAGATTTTTCTCCATCTACCTCCCCTAACCAAGCTGCATCCATCATGCCCACCGTTGGAATAGTATTGGGAAGTATACTACTGTTCACCTGTCTGCTTTTTGCCGCGGCTGTGCTTGTATGTGAGTATTATTGTTTGTATATTTTAGGAGAAATTTACCAACATAAACATATCTGAATAAAGTTAAATAGAAATGAAAATAGGAAATTCATATTAAACTTAGGGAAGCATTAAAGGCTATCACATCAGTGATAGCACGATAAACAATGAACTGTGTGAACATTCAAAACAAATAGGTAAATGTCTAATTTACCAAATTTGATATAATTTAGCTCAATTTCAAGACGTTTATTCATTTAAGACCTGCAAATACATATACGTGTATTTAGAAAAATCTACCTTTAGTTTTATATATTTTGCCAGTCAGCTATATTGATGGTCCTGATTTTACCGTGCCTTATAGGCCCCTATTTCAGTACCTCAGAAAAGAATTCCGTATTTTCGTACCATTGCAGGGAAACGGTACACAACGCAACACCGGGAAGAAGATGTCGAAAATACAACCCCGGAGATAGAGCCCATGGTCTGATCTCAAAATATAGCTTGACAGTATTCATGCCTCCATAAGCTGAAAAGGTTCCTACAGTCTTACCGTGTTCATGTCCACAATTGAAGGGAAATTCGATTTTGACATGAAATAGTACTTGCATTCAAACACACATATCCCAATTTCCCTATAATACTTTTACATTCTGTTCTTTTACACCTCCCATATCATTTCTCCAATCGCGCTTCCCTCCGTTTCTTCTTGGACTCTTCAGTTTATGTACCTGTGGTTTTGGCATTAGATTGCTTGGTACATGAATTATACTACAGTACTCATGAAACAAAGTAGTTTAATATAGTTCATGAAAAGGAAATACATGTACATCTAAAGGTGCTTAGCTGTAAAAGTCAAAGATATACTGTATATTTATTAATACTGTATTCTTAGAAATTGGCCATACACTGCTGTCGCCCTTCTTCGTCTTCTTTCCTCTTTACCCCCCCCCCCCCCGATCTCCCCTATGTCTCTTCCTGCCTCCATTTTCACTTCTCTACCTCCCTCTTCTTTGTCTATGTGGAGAGTATAATGAAATACATACTTGCACAATCTTTATTGATTAGTTTGTACATGAAAATATGATTATTTACGATGTTTTTAATACTCTCTACTACTACTACTAGCGCTCCAACTTCGAGAAGCACCCTCTATGAAGAATTTTAATCACTCTGTATAAATATAAGAGTTCATTTCCAAGGGGAATTAATCATTAACTATAAATATTATCTCAACATCATCTAATCATTCCAAGCAACACATTATTACAAGAATTTATTGATGATAAATTCTTGATCTATTCCTTTTTAGATTATGTAGCTTTTTCCATCCATATCAACTTATGTTGTTGTTGTTTTTCGGATATCTGTTATCTGTTCATGCATTTGGTAACTTTTTTATCTTACTTTTACAAAAAGTACAGTGTCCTATATCTATTTCAATTGAAACGTACATTTTCGTGGAGTGTAATTTTTTCCCTTTCCTGATATAGTCATGTACGTACCTGTGGTGCATATAGTGTTTGTTTTAATGTTTAATCTTGACTTAATATACTGAACATGCAGTCCGTAATTCAAGAGGCACCCCATTCACAGTTGGTACACAGTAAACAAGTGTGAAAATTATGAGAAAAGTTTATACTGTACATATTACGTAATTGTTTACTTATGTGTATTATGTGTATGTATATACTGTATATATATATATATATATATATATATATATATATATATGTAATAAAGTCACAGAGAAAATGTATTACTTTGTTTCCCATTGCATTTATGATATTTACTCACGAACCACAATAGGAGAAATTTCAGTAATAACGTGCAAACATCATTTTTAGAGATAGATATTTAACTGTTTTGGTATTATTGCTTAAAAGTACTTGTACGTGTATCACAATACTTGTACATTCCATCTATTTTACAAGTGGGTTTTTTTTTTCTCTCTCTCTTCTTGTATTGTCCTTATTTTTAGATATGTGGTTTTCCCCAGTAGATAACAGCAGGCAGCTGATCTCCAAATTTGGCGTGTGTCGCAAAGCTGCAGATTGTATTTGTTTGACCTTCAGTGTCATTGCTCTTATGAATACTTCACACCGAAATCTCAATAGAGCACAGTGCTGTTACCCTAGGTGAATTTATACACAGATGAAACACACATTACATTCATTGAAACTACATGTACTACATCTAAATTGTATATAACTAAGACTAAAATTCAGTTGTGATTGGAGAGATAGGTCTTGATTTTAA
This sequence comes from Heliocidaris erythrogramma, assembly GCA_025617745.1. NCBI lineage: Eukaryota > Metazoa > Echinodermata > Echinoidea > Camarodonta > Echinometridae > Heliocidaris > Heliocidaris erythrogramma. The sequence continues at coordinate 7,330,262 of CM046854.1, read as the reverse complement.
TGAGGCCATCTGAAATAATTTTGTCCTCTGCAATATAAGTAAACAAAAATTGATACCTCTGGAAAAGGATATTTGACTCGTAATGCAATGTGTCTTAAAATATACAACGATAATTTAGTTGGCAACATCTACATATAAGTATTAAAAAAATGTTGTTGCATTATTTTTTGTCACCAGTGAATGTATTTCATTATTAGTCAAACAGTCTAAACTGCAAGTTATTTGTATGACATATTAAATAATATGAAATACATTATTATTTTTTAAAAAGTACACTGCATTCTTTAGTATCCATGGAATATGATATTGCTGCACAATTTAGAATGGACAAGTTACAGTCTATACATATTTCCTACTAAAAACTTCCATCCACTAACTAATATATATGGGGGAGGGGGGAGTGCTGTTATAATTTATGAATTTAAACTTTAAACAGAGAAGTGGAGAAACCGGATTAGGTATCTCCCAATATATAAAAGCAATACATGTAAAAACAATAAAACCGTCCCTATTTTATGAAGCAAAACTATTGTGATATTTCGAAAAACAAGTTAATCAATATGTGCATACATCATAGGTAATACATCTGCCAAAAACCGTATAATTTAAAAGGAAGTGATCTTCAATATATTTTAATAAGTAATGATAGGTGGTTCTTGTATGGCGCACAATTCTGCACATACCCCTGGAGTTTTATTACATTACTAAATTTGCAATGTAGATGCCTTGCTAAAGTACTGATATCAATGCAAGGGCTCGTACTCCTGACCTTTGCACATGTCAAGTCAAATTCTAAACCACTCGACCACGGCATCTTCACACTTTACTGGCTATCGGTGAACATAGTTTTGATTTGGGCTACGTGCCTGCCATTCTGAAAAATACCGCCCATTTTTTTTAATTCAACAAATAACTTACAAGCTTCTCTATTATGCCTTGTAAACATGTAATGATAGACAGTGTGTATGTGTGTGTTTGTATAATCCTTACAATATTGTTTGACTACTTCTGAAAAAGCAATATAATTTTTCAGTTTGATAACTTATTATTGAAATGATCATTTGACACCATATTGCTCCAAAGGAAAACTACACTACTAAAAATTGCACTATATGTCTAGAATTGAACAGGAAACTTTTCAGTTATCAAGGGTGGAATGTAAGAAAATGTTTTTTCTCTACATCCTGAGCAGTTTGGGGCAGCAAAGCTTGGTCAAATGGCACTTTGGTGATTTTTCCGGGTTGGGTAATACACCCCCTTTTGGGGTCTGTTTGGTCTGTTTTGGTCAGCCTTACCTCTTCCTTTTGACAAAATATGGTCCATGTGCATGTTCTCAGCTAAATCGTTTCTTAGTTTCACTATGAACAACGGTAAATACATGAGGAAAAGAAAGTTTAAAATCTTTCAGGAGCATATTTTTTCACGTCGAGTCATTTTTTATGGATAGTGAACCCGAGGGATTATTCAAGTGGCATTTATTATGTGTACCCTCTATTCAACATAAGGGTTGATGTCCTTGGATGTAGGTTTTTCTATGGCGATAAAGAAATCATTTCAATTATTTTGCTTGGCCCATCATGACATTGTAAATAAAATGGAATATATTAAACCAAGCTGAATTTATTTGTTCATGGCCAAACTTCAGGCTGGTTTCCATCAGTTTCGGGTGATTAACATTATACAAATCATATAAATATCGTATAGAATAACAAAAAATGATAGCAGGAGAAGCAAACAAACCTGGCACCGTTGGAGAGACCCCCACTGTCCCTCACTGTGGATATATTCTATATAAAGAAGATGGAAATTGAATAAACGATATAAGTGCATTAACATCTCCCTAATAAATGTAAGCTGTTAGATTTTGTTCGCAAAATTCTAAATTACACAAGTTCTATGAGAGATATTGCCATTCCTACACACCGAATACTTTCTAATCAACAAACAATCGTTTAACTAAAACTCTAGAAACTCTGACCATGTTTAATAATCCTCTATGCTTTCTTTATTTTATCAAATGACGAAACTCTAAAAGAATGTCTCTTAGTACGATGTTACCTGTCCCCCCCCCCCCTCCCACACACACACTTTCTTGTACGTTTTTGGCATTTATGTACAGCTTGTATTACAAGTATCATATTTCTTAAATATCTTGTAATAGCGCCACTAACCAAATATTGCCAGATATTTTGGTGTCATTTAACCTTACTCTATCTACATGTATGAAAATTGCATACAAATATTTTGAAATATTTATTTTGGGAGACTTTCCAACTTTTTATTTTTGGGGAGAGGAATATTTCACTATGTAAGCGTCATTGCTTTAAAGGTACCATTACATGTATCACAATGCCCATACATTCCATCTATTTTGCAAAGGTGTATTTTTTTTCCTCTCTATTCAATGTCGTTATTTTCAGATATGTGGTTTCCCCAGCATATGTTAACAACGTGCAACAGTCTGTTAGGGATATCCAAGGAAGACGTATATCGCAATGCTGCAGATCGATTTGGTTTGACCTTGCTCTAGGACCAAATAAAATTAGTTCCTAGTTTCTCGTCCCCTCCTACTTCCTCTTTTGGCCTGCCTCATTAAATTTGCTATTTGTTATTATTGTTCTAAAATGAAACAAATGTGATGTTACCCTGTATGAATTTACTCACAGACAAAACAAGCATTACATTCATTGGCACTACTACATCTAAGTTGCATATATATATAACACAGACTAGAATTCATTTGTGTAAGGTCTTGGGTTGCACAGGCGAATCGAGGGCTAAGAAGATAAGAAGAGGAGGGGGGGGGGGACACAATTCGGAAAATTATACAATTTTTTTCGGGCAATTTTTGTTTCATGTTGTGTACGCAAGGTATCCGGATCGTGTTTCAAAAGGGGACCCGGGCTGCGTTTGCCAAAAAGCTGGATGGGAATTACCGTTTACTTTGTTTTCAAGTTTTTAATTATACAATAGTCTAGGCAGTCACAATTCTTTTGTCACGTGCATCCCTTTGTAATTTTGGCTTACATATGAAATGTTATGAAAATGTGACAGATAGGCATACAGTATCAGAATACTTATCAACATAAACTACTTGTATTAGTTAATCAAACTGATCCTAACAGATGTTTCAAGACGATAATGAACCAATCTGAAATAATAATAATATCTATTAACAATAAAATATCAATTAACACAAAAAATAAATACCCCTGAATAAGGATAGTTGACTCGTAATACGGGGTGTCTCATAATATATAAAGACAATTTAATAAGCAACATCTAAAGAGGGAAAAAATAATGAAATGAAATTTAGTTTAACTTTTTTTTTCTTTTAGTATCACTTAAACTTCATGTAAATTTTAGAAAGATGTAAGGGACAAAATACAAAGTTATGATTGAGATTAGGAGAGTATATATTTTTTGTATGTGGCTAATTAAAAATGTTGTTGCATCATTCTTAGACACCAGTAAATGTCATTTTTTTTCATTATCCTTGAAACACATACAAATTATGTGTATGCAAACCACTTTTGAAATAACGTTGAAATTCATGAATTCAACACAAAATAAAAAAAAGAGAAATTGGGAAACGGGGTTAGGTATCTCCTGATATCTTAAAGCAACACCTGTTAAAAAACTGAAGCCGACCCTATTTTTATGAATTAAAATCATTGGGATATATCCTCTAACATGTAAACCCATAGATTATGCATGCATTATAAATAATAAACATGCCATAAAATAAAAATATCAACAACTGTATAATTCAAAAGGAAATGATATACCTTATACTTTTATTAGTATTGATAGTGCATGGGTTATTGTATAGCGCACAATTTTACATATACCCCTGGAGTTCCAATTAGTTACCAAAGCTGCAATGTAGATGCCTTGCCAAAGTATTTCATATTAATGCAAGGGCTCGTACTCCTGACCTTTGCACATGTCATGCTGAAATATACCATTCATTTGCTAATGACACAAATACCTTGCAAGCTTCCATATTATGCCGTATCAAACATCTACAGATATACAATGGGTGTGTTTACATAATCCTGACAATATCATTTGACTACTTTTGAGAAAACAGTACAATTTTCAAAATTTGATAACTTATTTTAGAAATGATTATTTGACACCAAATTCCACCCCAAGGAATTACAATACCCAAGATTGTACGATGTAAATTTGACCTGAATTTGATTTGAAAATGTCGGGTAATTAATTAAGGTTGTAATGTACGAGAACGTTTTTTTTTCTCTACATCCAGAGCAGTTGGGGGCAGCAAAGCTTGGTCAAAAGCCACTTTGATGTGTTTTTTTTTCTTCATGAGAGTGTTTAATATAACCTCTTCCTGTTTGAATTTTTTTTTTTCAGTTTCAATATTTTTATAATGTATAGCCATACCCCTTCCTTCTGACAAATTTGGTCCATGTTGCCTTGAGGGTAAATATTTACCTAATTTTTTAGGGGTCGCCTGACAATACATCCCGACGGAAAATTATCTCAGCTTTTGTGTTTTGGTAATGTATAGTCAAACAAATTCTTTCTGACAAAATTTGGTTCATATGCTAGAATTCGATCCGACAAGACATGGCCCTTTTTGGGTGGCCTGGGGGCCAAACCAGGTGGCTACGTTTAGGCTGACGAGCTTTTTGCGAGTTAAATAGGTGGTCTAAGTAACTTTAATGGGGTGACTATTTCAGGACAGGCGTACCCATGACGTACCCATATCTGATGATAATGCCAACTTTGAAATGGCCTTGGAATGATAGTCATCCATGTCTGACGCTTGTGATTTTTCGTTGTGGTTTCCACAATGTCGAAACAAGTGAATTTGCTAAAATGCTTGGCTATACATTTTCCCCTGTAATTATACTTTAAAATCACATAGTGCCGGAGTCAAACAAACTGGCTTGTGTTTTATCAGAAATTGCTTCACTAGGAAATCTACATAGTGTGTTCAATTTACTGAATTGTCTATTTGGAACAAGAAGGCCGTTTACTCTGTACAAATCGATATGTGTGAAGCCCCTGTGGCCCTAAACAGACAATTTTAAATGTGAAAGAAACACTATGTTAGCCTAGATATATTGGAAGAAAATTGCACATTCTTGGCAAGATCTTTTCTTAGTTTCGCTCTGAACAATGGTAAATACATGAGGAACAGAACTTTATAGACTAAAGTATTCTCTGAATGAAAACACCGATAACATAATGAAAACAAAACAAAAAATAGTATTCTTCAGAAAAATCAGTGTCATTTATATAAATATGAAGAGTGGTAGAGGAGGGATATTAATAAAGAACAGAGGATAGAAAGAAAGGAGAAAAAAGAGGGTAAACTGAATAATGAAGAGAGAAAAAGAAGGGAAGGACAAGTGAGAGTGGAAAAAAAGAAAAGAAATTACATTTTTTTTTAAATAATAATTATAATTATTCTCATTCGATCATCTCCACTTCGATTAATATTACAAGAAAATAAACATGGGGGAAGTGCTTCATGAATCATGTTTATTTAAAAAGGGGTAAATCCAAAGCTTTTGTTTGAATCGTTGATTGTATTGTTATATTTTTAAAGTTGTGTAGAGGGGCAAAGGGCAAATGTATGATTAAAAATAGAAACGAGAGAGAGAGAGAGAGGGGGGGGGGGGGAGATAGACGGTAAAATCAATATTGTCCCTCACTGTGGTTATATGCCTTAAATATAGAAACTAGAATTATTGTTGTAAAGTGCTTAATCTCCCTGAACAAATATAAGCTGTTAGATGTTCGTTTTGCTAAGCTCTGGAAAGACTATGTTAAATCATCCTGTACGCTTTGTAATTTTTTTTAAATTACGAAAAGATTCTTCTTAAAAAGAAAAAAGTTTCCTTACCACACATGTTACTTGTTTTCTCCCCTCCCTCCCCCTTTACACTTTTTTGTTGTTGCTCCGTTGACATTCATGTATAGCTTGTATTACAAATATCATAGTTCTTATATCTTGTAGTAGCGTCTCCCTAACACAGCTCTCCTATCTCTTAGGATGCTATTCGCCTCCTTCATCTACATGTATACAGTCACTTGTTATCATTTATCTTTAGTCTATATGCACCTGGTTTTTCCAAGAGGAATCTTTTTTCAATGTGACTTTTGAATCTTGAATTGAATATCTTACTAGATCTGCCGATTGCTATCTGTTTATTTTGAAAATTACCCGGTAAATTTTCTGCTTTTTCTTTTTTTACTATATAAAATGTATTTGTTTTGTTATCTTTTTAATTTTTATGTGATGTGTTTCCCCGTGCAAAGAAACACCATGGTAAAGTAATAGCGAATATATGATAAAGAAATAAATATTGGGTGTCATTATCAAATCATTAATGAAACTGATATATCAATTAACATTGATAAGTTTTGTCTTTGAAAAATAAAAATTGTTGCTGTTGGTCTGGAAGATAGTTCTTGAATAGGTATCTTGAAAGATTCAATGCTTATTATAAATGTTTTATTTGTTCAATGCACCATTGTCATAAGTATTGCCATAGAAACATGACGTACCCATGATAATGGTAACAATGAAATAGGTAACAATGAAATAGCCTTGGAAGAATTGTCATTCATGTCTGACACTTTTGTTATTTGTTCTAGTGAAATATGCAGAATTGTAGTTTCCACAGTGTAGGAACAAGTGACATTGGTTACACGCTTGGCTAAGAATTTGTCCCTTTAAATCACAAAGTGCCGGAGTCATATAACTTTGCTATTAAAAGAAGCTTGAAGCGTGCATTGAGGATGTTATAGTCTGGATGTGCTAGCACTCTCTTAAACTCAACAATGCTAAGTCTGAATTTGTTTTGTTTGCTTCTAGGGTCCAGCAGTTGTCAAAGTCTGAAGTATGTTCCATCATAGTGGGGGATTCTGTAAATACTGTGTCTAGCAAATTTAAAATTATTGGTGTTACTTTTAATTCTTCTATGTCTATGTGAAATCACGTCTCTTGTATTTGTAAGTCTGTACAATACCAGTTGCGAAACCTAGGGTTCATTAGAGAATACCTCACTCTGTCTAGTACAGAACAGTGCATGCACTCATTAATTCTCGCTTGGATTTCTGTAATGATTTGCTGTATACTATTTCAAAAGTGCCCGATTCAAGGATATTTTTGAACGAGTTAAGCTCAACAAGGTTTGACAAATTTGTGGCAGTTAACTTTGCACAACTTGAGGGTAAATATTTCCCAGAATTACTTGTTAAAACAGCGTTGGGAACTTTTTAGCCACTAGTTGTACAACTTCGTCAGATTCTACTCTTTAATTGTTTAAAATTAGTCAGGCAATTACTGGTTGGTCAAATATTGGTTACCAAACGGTTTTGGGCAAAATTACCCAACCTGCTACGGGGTTAATAAAATATGTAGACGTTGAAATATGCTTTTTTGTTGGGAAGTGAATGATTGTTCATCATAACTGAATTTTGGCAAATATTTTAATGTGTAAATGAATATTGGTCAAATCCTGTCTCACAATTGAATTTGTAGTAAACCTGGATTAAAGAGAACTGTTGCTGTGCTAGGGCCATGAGCGTTCTTGGACTGTTTGTGCGCTCTAAAAGTTTTCACCTTTATTATTATTATTGTTATTATTATTATTTGTTTTTAAAATGTACGCAGACGGGGTGATTTTGATATGATTGTTTTAATGAAAATTCAGAATCCGGTTATATGGTTGGCTACAAAGTTTGCATTGCCACCAGGGCTCTGGAGATCCAACCATTAGTTTTCCATTTAGTGGATTTAACAATAGAAGAATTTTTTTTTTATTGATCTATACATTTATGTTTCTCTATTTTTGTGTCACAGTACAAAGTCCATTTGTCGTTGCTATGCAACAGAAAATTAGTCTTCTCATTTCAGACCTACACCTCCCCTTTTTCAAACCTTTACAATAAATTCTTAAACCCGGTTGCATATAAGAACATGCAGGCACATTCTATAGATTTGACATGTTTCTGTGAAGTGTAATTGCATTGCAATGATTTGCCAAGGTTACTGGTAACACTCTAAAAGGTCTGGGTGAAATTTGCATAAAATGTACAAAACAATGGGTAAAAATTCAACCAATATTGTGTAAAACGTTATACCTAATAAGCATGCATGTTCCCATTTGACTAATCTTGGGTGAATTTTAAGCAGCATTTTTATTTTGTTATTGAATCTTTGGATCATGGAATAAGTTAATCTATGCAACATCGTAGATTGGTGAAGATTTTGTGTAATTATCAAGTCAAATGTTAAAAGAACACGAGGGAAAATATTTGTCAGGCATCTTAACCAAATCTGTTCAAAGGAAAGCTCTAACCTAATGTAGGAATTCTTCCTTCACTAATATTTCTCTCTCGCTCTCCTTCTATCACCCTCTTCCCTCCTTTTAACATATCTTTGCATTATGTAAATCTTGAAGGCGTACCAAACACATGTTCCGTGCTCCAAGGGATCTTACGCTTTTTTCCATGTAGTGCAACACGTACCATACCTTTGGTCTATACCCACATTACTCTGTACATATAATATTTAAATTAATTGTAAAATGTGAGGGAAAAAGAAACTATTTTATGAAGCAGGCACTTATAAATGTTTCTTGTCGGGAAAGTACAAATTGCCAGTACTCTTTTTAGTTTGACCATTTTATTACACACATATTTTTCAGTCCCGAACTTGACACATGGTTATGGAGAGATAATCTTTTAAATACTTCCAATTTTCTATGTAACTACTTGATATAGATATTATTTGAGAATTACTGGTTACTCACACTTTTAGAATATTGGATAAATGAAGTGTAATGAATGTAACTACTGGTTGCTTACAAATGTCCAGTTCTAGACTACTCTGTATCCAATTCAGCTCAACAGGGTTTGACCAATTTTTGGCAACTGACTTTACACAACTTGAGTGTAAATACTTATCAACATTACTTGTTAAAAAAAACATGGCGAACTTTTTAGCCACTAGTTGTACATTTTCGTCCGGTTCTACTCTCTAATTGGGTAAAATCAGTCGCGCATTTACAGGTTGGTCAAATATTGTAAAACGGTTTTGGTGACGTTTACCCAACCTGCTACGGAGTAAAGAAAATACTTAGACGTTAAACAAATTTTTTTTGTTGGGAATTGAATGTTTCTTCATTATACTGAATTTTGCCAGACAATTTAATGGACAAATTTGTCATATGCATTATTTGTCATATTTGTCATGCCATGTTTAACAATTTTGTTATTTTCTAAACCATGTAATTCTCCAATTAAAAAAAAAACATGGGGAAAATAAAGTTAGGCAATTCTTATCCAACAAATGGTGATTTACTCCAAGTACTACGTAAACAACATCACCGGAAAAGGTATATTGGGTGTACTGAACCAGTTGTTTAATAAAATATACCATTTTGGCAAACAAAAATATGAAAATTCATGAGTTTCTAGCTTCATATGGGTTGGAGTAGCCCGATTTACTGTCACCAAACGCAATACAAAATCTAAGAGGCATATTATAGATTCCAATTGAAACTAATAAATGGATAGAATGGGTAAGAGTGATACGGTATATTAGGATAGGATAGGTTATGTTACAATAATAGATATATACATTTTAAGGATTGGGCAATTGAAATTGCAAAACTGCATATCATTTATCAGTTGGGTAATAATTTGACAGCTTAAGACTTAGGCAATTTACGGTTGGTAAGAAGCTGAATTTCTATTTGACAAACCACTTAGTATTTCAATTACCCAACATCATTTGTTACCTTTTAAACAAAAATGCAGTGGACAGTATGTAACCCAGTGTTGGGGGGGGGGGGGGGGGGTCCTCGCAAACTCTTTTTAGCAGTGTTTAGACTGTACTTTTATTTTTCCCCCATTTAATGAATATATAATATTCTTCCTCTGCTCCTTCCAGCCTTTTTTATCATTCCCATCATTGATCTTCCTTTCATCTTATCTTGTACCAAAGTTTGCCATTGCATATTTATCCTGATTTCATTTCACAGTGTTATTCAAATTGCCAGGACAAATGCAATATTTTATTATACTTGCAAATTATAACAAATACATTTAGCCAAATGCAAAGAGAATGTAGAGTTCTAATAAAGGTAATAAAAATGATTTGTGAGCTTTCGCATTAGTTTTATGTCATTGTAGAAAAGTACCATAGTACAAATGTCCTCTGAAAAGGACTGCTCTTCAACTGGCATGATATTCAAAATATGAGGTAAATACCCTAAAAGTTTGGACCAAACTGTCATGTGTTTAGTCCTTCATACCCATCTTTGTGTGCAGCTATAGTGATGATCATTCTACGTGATTTTCAGCAAGATCTAATCAATTGTTGTTTTAATTTGATGATTGCGAATCGTCAATATAAATAAAGTTATGTATTACATAATCTACGTGCTGCCCAGTGCTTTTTCTCCGATCTTGAGAAGATGATTAAAAGGGAAGTTGTTCATAACGAAATTTAAAATGTGTGACCACCTTCATCTTTCCATTTTTTTTTAAATAATGTGTAATATAGCTTAGTAAAGCTTCCTTGGTGTTTAATTTCGTTAATATGAACCTACGTGCAGAAATGATTTACGCAGGAAATATTTTCACGATGCATTATTTCTTTTCTAAAATCCATGTACAGCATTAATGTTTAGTTAAAAAAAAATATTCATGACGATTTTACTCTGTAATACATTTAGAAATTCGGCACGTTTGCTGCAAGTGATTTTTAAATGACCCTCACTATTATAATACTACTACATACCTAGGGGGCAAAGCAGGTTTTTGAGACACGGGTTGTTGTCAAAGGTTGTTGGCTATCAGCTTGTTCGGAAGACCACCCTGCACAAGTTCCAGGTGGACTACCTCGGAAATACGCTGCTGAAAAAAAGTGGCGGCCATATTTTTAAAATGGTCGCCATGTATTACTAGCATTGAAATTTTTAATATAACCTTTTAATAAAACCTTCAAATACCATGTATGAGGCAGCAAATTGAAGAAAATTATATTCCCCACAACATGGTAGCACATTCGATTGTCTTGGTAATAATATGGAGCCCTTAGCAATCAAGTTTTCACTCTAAAGCCAATATCAAAGCGTATATCTTAGACCGCTGTAACTCTTTTGCCAGAAAAGCAGCGTAATTTTCATGGGATATTGACCATATGTTTGGGCAGGTTTTTAAAAAGTTTCAGGTCATTAATCACAAAGGCATTAGAAATATGGAGAAAATGTATTTTGGTACAATTCATATTTTGGGGAAAATGATAAAAATTCACATATTTGACCAAATATTGTTTATGTAAATTATCACCAAGACAATCGAATGTGGTACCTTATATGTTGTGGAGAATTTAATTTTCTTCAATTCGATGCCTCAAACACGGTATTTGAAGGTTTTATTAAGAAGTTATAATCAAAATTGTCAACGCTAGTAATACATATTTTGAAAAATTTGGCCGCCATGTTTATTCAGCAGTGTATTTCTGAGTTAGTCCACCTGGAAGGATGATTCCCCAAACAAGTTGAAACCCAACAACCTTTTACAACAGCGCGTGTCTCAAAAAAAACCAAAATGAGGTTTTGCCTCCTAGGTATACAGGAAACAACCATGCTAAAAATGAATATAAACCTCTCAAAAAAGTTTTGCAATTCAAGTTTAAGCATTTATATCTCTCTAGTAACTGTATGACCATCATCAAGTTTGATATCATTGTAAAGCTTGTTTATTCACCTTCACAATGATACCACATTTGTATTGATTATGTAATCACGGAATGTGCAGTGCACCTAAATATAGGGCAAAGTCAAAAGTGAAAAGTTGCAGAATGCATTGTTATTGTTCACACTTAGTTCTTAACTGGAATGAAAGGTTTTGTTTCTTTGTTTTTGTTCCTTTTGGTTTGTTTAATTTTGTATTTGGTGTGGATGTTTCTGCTGTAATCCCTTGTTTGGTGGACAAATATTGTTTTCAGTGATTTTGAAGTGGAATTATTCTTTTGTTTTAAGATGGAATGTGTTTTAATCGGCAACTGATTGTGATAACATTAATATTGTGTTTTGGTTTCATGCAGAATATTGCAAGTTTCCACCTTAGCAGTACACAACTGCGGTGGGGAAAAAAAGTCTCCCCTCAGCAAATTATCTCATTTTCAGCCATGTAACCCTATCACAGAAACATAAGCAACACAAACTCTCCTCTTCTCTTGGATTGCTTTTCACTTCAACAAACACATTCCCCTTTCTCGATGTGAACTCATGTTCTTTAACTCTCTCTCCCCTCTCTAACGAAACAAAAACAAACACAAATACACAAATTTGCAAAAGCCGCCAAAAAGATATCAAGGCTCAAAGTTGAATTGCAGAACTTTTTTTGAGGGGTTTATGTATACACTCCAGACTCATTCCCCTTTTTCTGATGTTGTGAAACTTCACACAACGGTAAGAGATTAGTCATTATTTTGATCTCTAATGACAGCAAATAGAATGATGATAATGTATTAACCCGAGAGTTATCTTCAATTAAACCTGAGTTACCGAACTTTTTGTCAGGTTTATATTAAACATTTTTCCACCGCATTTACAACGATACTTATAGTTGTTTCACTTGCCGGCGATGACAATACCTCTCATATCTTCAAATTTATCCAAAGACAATTCAGACTCGAGAGTTCATAGCTTTATCAACAACGTCTACACTTGCTATTATAAACATTGATACAAAAGTCATAATATATAAAACATATGTAGTTAGGCATATATAGTTAGGCATGTTCAACAAACACAGGTATGTTCATTATCAATCTTTATATCACTTCAAGCCTTTGTTGTTTTTTTAATAGTAGTTTGCAGTGGATTTGTATAGCAATAATTTGCTGCACAGCTGCAAAAGCTATTCTATTACTTACATTTTGTTATCTGTCCATGTATCATACCGTTGTAGGAATGAATGTAAGAGGTAAACTTATTAGCTGAACGCTAAGGAATAAGAATTGGAAAAGAAATAGTTTATTCAATAATACAAGATACACAAAAGAGTTTCATGAGTTGGTCACAGACGGACATTCGACAAGTTTGGTGAGTAAGAAGGCTTGTAAATATAGGAATGAAATCAAATTAAAAGCGAGTTCACTCCGAAGTTATTTGATAACGGGGAGGGGCTATTTTTCAGGGGCCCTGTTTGTTTTAAATCTGGTAAAAAAATCCTGCCGGGGGCACATGGAGGTCACATATTCTTTTTGTACTTTATTTGTACTTAACACGCCCTCCATGCGCCACCAATGTGGAATTCCCATACACAAGATAGAAGAGAAAGAATAACACACTGCCTGGAAACACGTGACTGGAAAGAGCCATCACGCCCTGCATGCATGTTAATGACTCAGCTAGTATTTGTAACGGAAATTGTGACAAATAGCGGGAGGTGAACACACTTTTTCCCTAAAATATATGGAGCACAGCGACTACATATTTTAGGAATTATCTTGCGAGTTAATCGCATTGTCAATTTCATGTCACACCGTATAATTATAAGTTTCTCTTCTATATTAAATATAATTTAAATTATTAAATTTAATAGCAACGAATATGGTAACAAGATGGTTAGAGAAGGGGAATTTCGTTACAGGTTTGTACGATCCTTTTTTTTTTTAATCCTAAATCTGCATTGCCATAGCTTTTTCATGTAACGTTGCGTTGGGAGAGTCAGTCATAAGTGAAACTAAAATTGTAACGGTCCATAAATATACTTGCCTTAAGCATCGATGACAATCAGACATTTTTATTCTATATTGTAAGAAAAAAGTTGAAAGGTTTTGAGAAATATTGTATATATGTGACCCGCCGCCTCAAAACCTACAATAAGTCGCACGGACCACAACGTAGCAAACAGCCCAAAATAGTAAATTTGCTTGGATCAGTCGATTTTCTGTTTTTGGTAGAAATGTGTAGTTTCATTATCATTCTATCATGTCTCAAGTTTGTGAGTCGTAATTCGACTTAGAAATATGTTTTGGGGGCATTTTAAAATGACTCCTTTTTTTCACCCGTCGAGCTAATGAATGTTTGGAGAGCTTTTGTAATACTTTCATTCAATGCCAACTTACTACTTTACCTCTAAAGGTATTAAATTGATTTTTGGAGTGAGTAATGAATAGGTCCTCTTGGAGCAGTGAGCCAAAAATCAGCCTAATCTGATAATCCCTTCATACAGGTTGCTATGGCCATTTGAATACCCAGTTTTACTTGGGCGCACACAGAGAGCGAAGGTTTAGCGCTCTTTTGTTCCGAACTTAAATAGCCATTTTCTCTGAATAGGAGTTATTGATTGCTGGTTACATACTGATTCTAAATGTGATATTTAAAGGTGTTATCATTGAGTAAACTAGGCAAGTGATATACCATTGGAAAGCTGAGAATCTCTACTTTCAGAAAATGTATATAAAAAATTAATTTTGGCGACTTATTGCAGGTTTTGAGGCGTCGGGTCACATATGCAGTTTTCTGTTATTTTCTTTTTTAAAGTATGAAAAGTGACTTCTATTACATTCAAGCGCTTTTAAAGGGCAATCCAACCCTTGTTTTGTAAAACGCTGAATGTGTGAAAGGGGAAAAAATAAGAGAAATGGGATGGTGAAAGTTTTTAAAGAAATCGGACAAAGAATAAGAAAGTTATGAATAGTTTAAAATGAGGTCACTAGATATATATGCGAATCTCAAATTGGCTATTTGGTAAACCGATTGTGACGTATTCACGGACAACACTCCCATTTGTCATACACCAAAATATCATTAAATCCAGCTTTTATCCTGAGTGCTTTTTTAATCAGGGCAGTACTCAGAATATATTGTAGATTTCAAATTGGTATAGGTCCTCCTAAAATAAAAAGGATCCTACTGAGTTATATATTTTGAAAGAGTTTAGTCATTTTGTGTGTTGGAGCGAATGGAAAATGTCACCGCCGCTTTTACAGTGACCGTACCGATACGGCCACTTTGAAATTTCCAAATGTATAGTGATTACAACTTTTTCAAAATCATAAGTTTCTTATTGCTTGTCGTTTCACCAATCTGCTTCTCTGATCTTTCTGCTTTTACATAAATCGAATGTTACAAATGTTGGATTGCCCTTTAATGTAATATTCATAACTGGGATGGTCTAGCGCCCCCATATGTACACAATGATCAGAATAGTTTTAATACAGGCAGACTGAATTAGAATGAAATTCTAATTGGATTTTTGCTGCTGCTACTATTGCTACTGGTGCTACTTCTGCTACTACTACTACTACTAATATAACTGATAATATTTAGAACAATGATGGTAATAATAATGAATATTGATAACAACGATAATAATAATGATGATTATAATATTTACAAAAAATGAATAGTAAAGATAATGATAAAAAATAATAGCACTAAAAAAGATAAATGACATGACACTTACCAAAAGTCTACGACTAAGTGCTCTAGGACTAATTGTTGTGCTTGCTATTTGTACAATATTTGCACCGTAAGAGATAAATGCTAGTTTTCTGACATAGTCCTAGTTTTTTCCTCACGTATAATGTATAACTGTTTTAACAGATCATTTTGCAATATTCCAGCGAATTAAGTATAGATCGTAATTCCGGAACGTCCAGTATTTTACGACAAGGCACCAACGAAAGATCTTCAACCTATTTTAAATAATATATAGGCAGATGAAAATGACTTTCCAAGGTCAATTGGATAAAACAAGATTAAGATATTCAAATATGGGGTAACCTCGCTAGTCATAAGGACCGCTAGTCATAAGGACAAGTGGTTTCATACTCATAACGTGTAATTTCCTATAAATGAAGGGTTGCTATTCATAATCGAAAAAGAGGGTCGCTGGGGACTCCCCCGCCCTGCACACACCCCTGTTACATACAGTGCAATATTGCATTTTGTATCGTTTTCGACAGACCTCCAAAATTCGCTCAGTGGAGGGGTTATGGGGTCCAGTTTCCCTCCATAATTCCCTGACAAGGAAAAAATAAAAAGTTCATTGTAGAAGGAGGGCACATTCGGAAAAAAAGGGTGTGTGTGCACAATCCATATTTTTTCTTCCAAAGGGGGAGGGGGTGGATTCACGGCCGGATGTGCCCCCCCCCCCCCTAAATCCGCCTCTGCATCGAATAAGAAATGACGTTTTTGCAGCTTAAAAATGCCCCCCCCCCCCTCCCCAACAAAAAAACAAACAACAAAAAAATAAATAAATCGCTTTGCTCCATAGCATCCCTTATGGAACAAACACAGTGTTACCACAGAATGAAAGACACTGTGGTACATAGTGTTCATACCACACGGTGACATTGTGTGATTTTGGGACGTGTGGCAAATATGTGTTTTTACCACACTGTGACAGTACCCTGACAGCTCTCACACACACCGTGACAACATAGTGTGGTAATGCAAACACATATATTCGAATACATCACATAGTCTACCACACATTATTCACATAGTTGCAAAAAAAAATCAACATGACCACACTGTGGTACACACAACATTGGTACCACACTGTGGTACATAGTGTTCATACCAAGTGTTCATACCACACCGTGAAATTTTGTGATTTTGGGACGTGTGGTAAATATGTGTTTCTACCACACTGTGTTGTCACGGTGTGTCAACGCTGTGACAACACAGTGTGGTAGAAACACATATTTACCACACGTCCCAAAATCACAAAATTTCACAGTGTGGTAACTAATGCAAACACATATACTCGAATACATCACATAGTCCACACCGTGAACCACACCGTGGTACACACCACAGTGTGCCACACCGTGGTACAAACCACACAGTGTGCCACACCGTGGAACACACCACATAGTCTGCCACTCCGTGGTACACACCACACAGTGTACCACAGTGTGGTTTACACCACATGAGTCACACTGCGGTATTCTCCAGTGTGCCACACCGTGGTAAAATGCATACCACACCAGAGTAAATTACTAAATAGCCAATGGCTAAATAGGAGTCCACCATCATGGACATCCAACCACATGCTTCAGGACACGAGTACATACCTACTATACACCAGGAACATGCAAAGTTAGTGTTCATTCATTCCTCAATTTTCATTTCAAATTGATGCTCTTTCTTTCCCAACCAAATGTTATAATATCCAGCATCACATTTCGGGATGTAATTTCCCTTCGCTTTCCAAATTTTAGACTTTATTCTGTTCATGTCAATTTCAAAATCTTTTGCTGTACCTAGCAGCAATGCATGTACTCGGGTCATTACCTGGAGCACATGGCTTCGTTCCATTCCATGGATGCAACAGCGCAATCACAAGAATCTAAAAAAAAAAAAAGAAATAAATATCTATGGAATTAAATTATTTGAAAAACATTTTATTCCAAAAAAAAACACACACATGGAATATGATCCTTTAAAAATATAAGTGGTAAAACTTTTTGAAAATATGACAAGGTTTGTTCATAGAAATAATGCCATCTAAGAAGGGAAGAATAAAATAACACGTTAACACTTTTGAAACTTGGACAGTCTTCTCCAATATCACTTTCTGAATACAGATACTTTACAATGGTTTTACAACATAGCAAAAAACATTTTTAAAAAGCACACAACTATACACCAGTAGCTTCCTTGAAAATACCTAATTTCTCACATCTAAAAATTATTAAATTACAGTATTCGAAAAACAAAAAACAAAAAACAGAATAAAAAGGAAACTACCAGTACTTAATTCTGCACAATCAGTTGGTTGATAAATGTATCTATGAGTTGTTGGAATTTGTGAGACTAGTATGAGGAGTGTGAAGATTGTTGATCTGCAACATTATCATAAATTGGGCAGCTCATATGCGAGAGACAACATCTAACATTTTTGCACAGAGCTGAGGAAATATTATGCATGAATCAAAATTATTGCTAATCAGAACAGACGACTGAAGGGTTAAAAGTTGCATAACATGTTTTACTTTAAGTCTAAGCAGACTGGCTCTCAGACATACACCAATGTTTTTTAAAGCTTGCATGGCAGTACATGTACATGTAAGTCCAATAAAATTATGACATCAGTATCCTATAAAAAAGAAAAGAAAGAGCTTATCAGAATTTACCAAAATTCCCTTCCAAAAGATAAATAAAATGCATCAGAAGTACACACATGTTCTTTAGCAATGAGGTGAACTCAAGAAGGCAGAAATTTAGATTTATCAGTCGATTTCACATCAATTGAATAACTGTTCAACCAAGCAAACTTGCAAACAAACAAAATTGCAATTCAGATCCAGTTAACAGCATACATCAATTACCCCTCTGAAGACGGAGAATAGACTTCACTCTCAGTCTCGTCATCTTGCTCCGGAGCTGGACAGACGATGTCGCGGGTAGATGCTGTACAAAACTCTCGGATGTGGCTGTGCAGGTAAGCTGCTCTTGCTCTTGTCAGTCGAGGAGATGGCACTGACTCAGGCAGCTGAAATGGAGGGAGCTTGGTTGGTGAACGAAGGAGATGGATCTTCGTTTCCTCGTCAGAAGGCTGCAACTTTACGAAAGCTACACCAGGGTGGTCACGGTGAAATCTGCAAATAAAACAGGAAAAAAAAAATACCCACTTGTAAACTCTGTCAGAACAGTAGACCTTTCGATTTAATGAAAAAGAGCATGATCATTTGGGAAAATATAGAAATTTGAAACTCAGTTTA
The DNA here is from genome assembly GCA_025617745.1 of Heliocidaris erythrogramma. Taxonomy (NCBI): domain Eukaryota; kingdom Metazoa; phylum Echinodermata; class Echinoidea; order Camarodonta; family Echinometridae; genus Heliocidaris; species Heliocidaris erythrogramma. The sequence continues at coordinate 7,311,517 of CM046854.1, read as the reverse complement.
CTTTCAATTCACAATGGATATGAAATATTAACATAGGAAAAAGGACAAAGTTAATGACCATGGACTCAATTCATGTTTATCCTTCCGTTGTCTAAAATATGATTTTTTTTTTTAACCAAAACTGTACATGGGCCATAATAAAAAAATATTCAAAGGTCATAAGTTTGGAGCAAAAAGGTATCTTATACTTGTGGCAGATTATCCCCATGTTTAAAAAGTTGTTCAACAAAAAAAATCTACAAAAGACTTATAAAACCTGGTAGAAATATCCTTTAATAATATTGTAACGTCATCTTTTGGTTTCAAAGTGTAATTTCTTATAATTTTGTTTCATATAAACATGAAATGATTTTAAAACTCATTTAGTTTTGTTTTTACCTGATGTGATGGTACTGCTTGATACCAGGGAGAGGTGAGAAGAAGGGACCAAGGAAGTTCTGCCAGTCGTATGATGGTACTATCACAGTACCCTCCTCCAGTCCTACAAGACGGGGAATGTTGTGCCCGTTCACAGAGCTCTGCTCAACAAGATCACCAAGGTCCTTTTGTACCGATGTTTGATGAGGCCAAATGCTCGATCAGGAGAAAACTTGGTGTGTCCTGAGACCATGAAATGCACGCTGATCTCGTCGTGGAGTCCATGGATTGTACGCCAGGCAAGGTACGACATGACGAAGCGATTTTTATTCTGTCCCCCACAGTTGTCACAGTGTAACTGCAGCACACGCTCTCCTTTTCCATAATGCTTGAAGTAGTCGTGTAAGTAGCTGATCACCGAGTTAGAACCTTTGCTGGAGGACATGCCTTCATCGATCAAGTAGTTGACCTGCTGGTTGGTGCCATCACATGTAACACCGAACAATACGCATTTCCTCGGGCACAAGAAATACATGGGGCCAGGCTGGTCAGGATCGGTGGGAAACTGCATCTTCTTCTTCTTCTTCTTGTTTGTTCTTCCCCCGATATTCGAGGATCAGCGGTTACCCGCAGGTTGACAATTGAGTTGCAGAAGCTTCTCAAGACGAATATGGTGAATTTTGAGGATGTATCTGAGGCAGTGGGTCGTTACGGTAGCAGAAAGAGTAGAAGACAGGTGGGAGGAGGGTAATAAGATATTAGTGGCGAAGATCATGGGATCAGCAGTGGTAAAAGCCTGGGAGACTGTGGCAGGGGGATTTAGTGACAAAACTTGATGAATGAGAGCAGTCCGCTGGGAGTGCAGGGATGGGCAGGTTGCAAGAAAGTGGATGGAACTTTCATCCTCTATTGAACAGAGTCTGCATGTGGCACAGGGAGATTTGCCTATGGTTTTCAGTCTGTGTTGTGTTGGATACGTGCCAGTCAGAAGTTGGGAGCGAAGTCTTGATGCAATTCGGAGGTGTGAAGGTAGAGCAGGTGGAAACAATCTGCTAGGGTTTGGGAAAGTTGAACAATGCTTCCAGAAGGCAAGAGTATGTTTTTCCCGAATGGCTACAACCAGGTCAGCGTTGTGCTTCTGAAAGATGGCCTGCCGGCACAGCCTTTTCCAGGTGAGGTAGTTGATATTCGTGAAGCCGGACAGTATGGAGGGTAGGCTAAATTTGATAATCAACTGCTTCCAGTAAGAGATGGAGGGTATGTCAGCTGCAAGCGCATTCAGGAGGATCCTGTGCTCATACCTATCGCTGGGTAGAGTAAACAATTGCCCAAGAGTCAACAGGGTATGAAGATCAACTTGCAGAGAGAGAGGGATAATTCCGGTCAGAAGGAAGACTGCCTCATTCGCCGCACTTTTGGGAAGACCAAGGAGGCCTGTGCAGAGTCTAGTTTATCCCTGGATCTCTTTGTGACTCTTAGGACAGCGATTCCATAGAGCATTCTAGGAGTACAATAGGTGGTCCATAACTTGGCAATGGTTGAAGGCCAGAAGTCGTTTCTAGAAGCTGAACCACCTAACAAGGCGATGGTGTTGTATCCCTTGGAAATGATGTTCGGGGCAGGGTCTTGAGGGCATGATGACTTGGTAACCCCAAGATGGGGATGCTGAGTTACTTCCTTAACCTCCTCATCGTCTAGGTACCAGGTGTACTTGGTGTGGCCTTGACCATTGAATACAAGGATGGCACTTTTTGAGGGGTTGATTTTATACTTCCATGTGGTTGCATAAGTATGGGTGACATTGAGCATGGATTGCAGATCTACAGCCGAGGATGCTATGAGGGCCACATCATCAGCCAGAACAATGACCCCGCATACAGATTTTGGAAGTGGCATCCAAGACCTTCATCTCTTAGCGCCTTTATCAATCCGTCAATGAAGATGTTGTAGAGAAGTGGGGAGAGGATTCCCCCTTGTCTCACACCCTTCTGAAGAGGAAAAGAGCAGCTGGCAGCCCCTTTCCATAATACCCTGCTGGACGCATCATTATACATTTCCACAAGTGTAGATTGAGCTTCGGGGGGTATAGGAGTGTCTGCAAGCTTTTGAAAAAGGCCAGGGTGCCAGACACAGTCAAAAGCTTTGGCAGCATCTAAGAGGGCAAGATATGTTGGCTTCTTCCGAAGTGTATTCAATTCAATGAGCATCTCAAGGGTCATTGAAGTTAAAACACAAGACTTGGAGGCTTGGAAGCCGAACTGGAGTTCGTCTGGTGTGTTGCCTTCAGCCAGAGATAGCTCAATCTTTGGTTTCAGAGTAATTTCCAGAAGTTTTGACAAAGTAGGAGTGAGTGAGATGCCTCTGTAGCTTGTGGGTTCACTGACAGGTTTGCTCCCTCCTTTGTGTAGTGGGATGATGATTGCTTCTTTCAGCGAGGCAGGAAGGTGTTTAAGCCTGATGGAGTTTTGGAAGAGGAGGAGAAGAAGCCGGCGGAGGATTGGGCCTGCGTAAGCCAGGTGTTCAGAAGTAATGTTGTCAAGGCCAGGAGCTTTGTGAGGCTTGAGCTTCCTAATGGCTTTGTCAAGATCTTGCGAGGTGAGAGTGAGAGAACCAGCTTCCCAGTCCTGTGACTGACTGGATGGTAAATCAGAAGGTTGCTTATCCATGTGTCGTGATGGGATGTCAGGTATTTCCACATGATGGTTGGCTGCAGTAGGGTCTGATGAGAGATCTTGGAAGTAAGACTTCCAGCCCCTGATGACATCCTTGCCCTGGAACAGAGTCTCTTTATAAACCAGGAATGGAGGGTCCTCTGTCAGAGTTTTACCAGCTTTGTTTGATTTTATCAGGCTGTAGAATAAGGTGCTATTCATTTCATTTGCTGTCTCTATCCTTCCTTGCACTTTCAGTCTGTTGAAGGCTTTAGATTGTCTCAGTGCTTTTCTGAAGGTTTTTTTTTGGCTTCCAGGTAGGATTTCCAGGTGGGATGTCCATCTTCTGGTTTACCAGCTTGTTTCCATTTCTTCCAGCAGGCTAAGGAATAGGAGTAAGCACTTCTGACCTCCTGAGTCCACTCTGGTTTCCCTTGTTTTTTGTATTTAAGTGCTTTGTGAGGAAGTCTCAAAGAGAGCTCTAGCATCATATCTTGAAGGTGAGCGAATAGCAGGTCCACAGTGTTATGGTCTAAAGTTAGCGAGTGAAGGCTTCTGAAGATGGAGGCAGCTTCCAGATCCAGTGGGTTAGTGTAGAGTGAGACAATCTCATTGCGGTCCCCGGGCCAAAGGATGGAGTATCTTCGGATTGGCTTGGAATGGTTTGGAGTTGCTCCCGGCATAAACTTGAGTCCAGCTGGAGAGTTGGGTGGTGGAAGAACTGCAGTGACAAGTACAGGGCGGTGATCAGAGGAGTTGAGTGGATGTTCTACAACAATTTGGTGCTGGGAGTATAGATCTACGTCCTGTGTTGGGATGATAAAGCCATCGATCCTGGATTTCCTGGAACCATCATCAGACATGAAGGTATAATCGCCAGGAAGACTCCTGAGAGAAGTGAGGTTACATAAGTCTTCTGAGGCGAGGAATTGAGAATCTCAGCTGTGCATTTCCTGGGAGGGGTCTGCAGGGGGTTGGCATTGAAGTCTCCTGCAACAATCTTCAAATGGTTACACATGTCAGGGGAGTTAAGTAGTGACAAGATAGCAGATAAGCATAAATGATACTCGTTAACTTCATCATATGAGGTTCCAGATGGAAGGTAACAGTTGATGATGAGAAGCTTCTTTGAGGCTGATATATGTTTAGTTGAGATAGCTTGGACCCGTGGAGTGGCACATCTAAGAACTTTAGAATCTATGAAAAGTGCCTTGCGCAGGAAGATAGCAAGTCCTCCCTTGCCTCTACCAAACTTGGGAATGGCAGGGTATGACTCTTCTTCATGTGCTTTGGCGAAAGTGAGGAAGTGGGTGTCTAGACAGGAGAGAGTATGTAGCCCATGTTGGTTGGCCCAGTGTTCTTGGACACATGTGACATCTGAGGTGGCTAGAAGGTGCTTGATGAAAGGAGTGCTACTGGTGGTGCCTCGCGAGTTGAATGTGACTAGATTGATCGAGGGGGGGGGGGGGGGGGGGGGTAGGACACTCAAGCTGCTTTGAGCAAGGTGAATTATTTGATGATGAAGGGAGTGCAGATTGGACAGAGCAACTTGGTCCTGTGGGAAGGTTGGGTGTGAAAGGAGGTAGAGAGCTTTTGCTGTTGCAAACTGGAGTGACTCTAGAAGGGACGCATGCGTCAGTGCTGAGGCTCTGCCCTGGTGAAAACCCGTCAGGAATGAAGTTGGGAAGTGCATAGATGTTGCTGGAGCTGCATGGTTAGACATGCGATAGGTAGGTGGACGTTGTTGTGGTTTCTGCATGGAGACTCGGCTACTAGAGGGCGACAGGAAATTATTTGTGGGAAGCTGTGATGGGGGGAACCTAGGAGGAGCCTGGGTAGGATTGGTGGCTACTGAGAAGGGATGGCGAGAGGATCCTGCATTAAGGAGAGGTGAGGTGGTGGCAGACAGGGAGCTAGTAGGCGCCAAAACATAGCTATTGCCATGTTGAGGAATAATGGAGTTGCCCACCTTACTTAGCGGGGGTATCTGGCCTGGGGTTATTGAGTATCTTGACGAGCCCGAGTGCGAAAGAGTAGGACTAGTAGGGTGAAAGAATTCAGGGCTGTTAGCACGGCCGTAATATGGCAAAAGGGTGTATCTGAGCTCCGCAGCGGAATAAACAAAATCGAGAAAAATGGCTTTAAAGTTTGGGTATTTGGATTTGATGTGGAAGTCACAAGAATGGATGTTCGATGATGGAGTTTGTCTTAATTTTTGCTTTATACCTTAAATTATTTTTGTATATGTTTTATTTTTTGAAATTAATTATCACCAGGATTAGAGTCAGTTTTTTCTAGATACACCCTTCCGCCAACAAAACCTGACAAATGGCGCCTTAGTCTCTTTATGGCAAAAGGGTGTATCTGCAGATACACCATACAAATCCTATCTATAGATACACCCTTTTGCCATATTAAGTGTACGAAATATATCTGTTGGTTAATTTGACGAAGGGCTGTATCTTAAGATACACCTTTCTGCCATCAAAGCATCAGCGTTACTCAATATTCTGAGGGCTGTATCTATAGATACACCCTTTTGCCATCAAATTTACAACCAAAATGTGAAAACGACTCAAGATAGCTCCTATTATCTCAGAAACGAAAATTCTACCACATCTGAGAGTTGGCTAAATGAAAATTTCGACCTCAAAGACCCCCCAAATGGAAAAATCTATAAAACCCACATTTTACCCAGATACACCCTTTTGCCATATTACGGCCGAGCAGATGGGGTCACTGTTGGAGCACATCTCGGACTGGGTGCTGCTTGTGTTTGAGTTCCAGTAGCAGGACTCGAACATGCTCCGGACACAGTGGACTCTGCATTCTGCCCAGGGATTCAGCATTTTCAGATATCTTCCATGAGAAAGTAGGATTTCTTTTTTCCGTAGAGGCCTTATTTTGTCCTTTCAGAGTGGAGGTTCTGGTCTCTGAGGAAGTAGCGGTGCGGTTTGTGGTAACAGGAGAGGTTGACGTAAACGATTGATGCTTCTGGGGAGAATAAGAAAAATCTATCTTGCTGGTAGGGATTGCTTTCTTTCCTGGGGATTCAGAATCTTTGGGATCCACTGGAATAGGCCGACTCTGGGGATCTCTCCTAGGTCGAGGAGCAAAGTCTGACGTCTTTTTGCGGCTCTTATGAATAGATTCAGTAGGAAGGTGTACTTGGTCAGATTTAATTGGCTTTCGTCATTTGTTCGACCACTCGGAAGTCGGTCTCGCCAAGGTATATTGATAATGTTTCAAAATCATATTGAATATGTAAGAAAACTTGCCTACATGTACGTTATAGGATGGATGGGCCGGTCACATATCAGTTCCCTATAACCGAATTGCAGTCCAAATCTGCCCCTGGCAGTGTCCAACTATTTTATTGTAGTGAAAATCGGTGAAGTCTGATCGGGCCTTTGCTGTCAGAGACACAGAACGTATGGATGCTTAAAACCCCTCTCTTTTAACATGTTATGTATGCAGGTTGATGCTAATGAGGAGCTTATTATCAGAGCAACAAAATACTATGGAAGTACACTAATATATCAAGTTCAAAAAACGAATGAATAAATAATAAATTAAAGTCAACAAATGAAATGATTATACTCATTCTGCAAAATTATTCAAGGATTAATCATCAGTTTTTAACATTATACTTGTAATTATTTAAATAATGCTGAATCAGATTTACCCAAAGATTGTAAGTTACAATTTGCGATATTGCATACTAAATTAATGGTTGAAAACTTCTTTGATATCTGGGTTTTTCTTTTAATTTGTCGTGCAAAAGCCAAACTTTATTTCAGTTTTATAATATAAGTTATCATTAACTATAACTGGAAAAATGATATATGTTATATGAACATTATAACATTTATATATATACCATTATGGTTCATTATAAATTCACTGTGCTGTCCACAAACATAGAATTTTCCTCTAAAAATATATAAAGTCATGTGAATGCCATGGATCAATCTCAAGGAAGTGTAACATCATATCAGAAAGTGAGAGAAATAAACAATAATATTCAATGATGATGTGTCATGTATCCATTTAGAGATAATAGAATTATACTCTTGGGAAGAGCAGACTGAAGTATTAAGACGGTTATGTGAGGACAATACTCTGACAGCACATTTAATCTTTGTTGGTGTATGATTTAATGTTTTCAGAATGAAAGACAGAGATGATTTTTATCTTGTATTAGATCGTATCTATTACAAAATAAATCCTTAGTTGTATGCATGGAATTTTATTTAAGGTCATTTATTATAACTTTCCTTTGGAACAGGGGTGTCGATCTGTGTTCATGATTGGGGGGTGACCGGAGAGGGGAGGGTGAGGGTGGGGGGTGTTGGGTATCCCCCTCCCACACCAGGGACCTTTTGAAAAATTTGTCTATAAAACTTGCATTTTAGAGCATCCCGAAATGATTTTCTGTGTGATGAAATGTTGTAAATAATGAATTTGGATAATTATTAGTTTTAAGTTAATGTATCATAATTCTCACTTATTTTATCCAAAAATATTGGGCGAGGTGGGGGGGGGGGGGGGTGATAATACCATATTGGTAAGATTTTACGGACCAGTTTCAGATTGTTATTACCTCTTTGGAATATGGAATAAGTTAATCTACGACAACATCGAAGATTGCTAAGATATAATTATTTTAGATCACCTGCACGGGGATATACATTAGCAGGTCAACTGTATATATTAGAAGAAACACGAGGAAAAGGAGTGTTCAAGCATCTTAATCAAAACTTTTCAAAGAATAACCCTAAGCTAATGTAAGAAGTCTTCCTTTTATCACTCTTTCTCTCTCTACCTCTGTCATCCTTTTCCTTCATCTTTTCAACATCTCTTTGCATTATGTAAATCTTTCAGGCGTACCTAACACATGTTGATTGGTTCATGGGATACCTTTGATCTATACCCATGTATATCTTTACATACATTATCTAAATAAATGGTAAAAAGTGAGGGATATTTACAATATTTATGAAGCAGGCACGTATAAGTGTATCTTATCAGGAAAATAAAAGTTTTCAGTACATTTTAATTTAACCACTTTATTACACATATTTCTCAGTCTCGTTACTTGACACACGATTGTTGGGAGATAATCTTTTAGATACGTCCAATTTTCTATTTAACTTTTTAATATTGACATTGATTAATAATGTCTTGTTTCTCACACGGACAATATTGGGCAAATTAAGTTATGTTTCTACTGGTTGGTTAAAAATTGCCTTATGCTAGGATGTATCTTAACCAGTTCAGCTTAAACACACCGGACTAATTCCCATATCTCCTGATGTTGTGAAACTTCACAATTAGGGGAAGAGATGAGTCATTATTGTGATCTTTAATTGCAAGAAATGGAATGGTGATAATCTACTAACCTGAGATATATCTTTAATCAAACCAGATTTTACCGAAATTTTTGGCAGGATTATACATTTTCCAGGCCCCTGGGAGCCGGGGGTGCTGGGGCTGCTCGCAGCATCCCCTAGAAGGATGAGGATGCTGGGGGTGCTGTAGGGGGTGCTGGGGGCTGTAGCTAAAAAGAAGTTAAAAAGAGACCCGAAAAGGCTGTGGACCTTATTTTGTTTGATTGTTTTTTTGTTTGTCATTGAGTTTCGACTGAAAAAGAGACCCTAAAAAATTCAATGCCAATTATATCTTCAAAAAGTATCCAAACACAATTCTGACTCCTGAGTTCATAGCTCTATCAACAACGTCTACATCTTGCTATTACAAACATTGATACAAAGTCCTAATATATGAAATACATTTTTATAGTTAGGTATATTCCACAAACACCGGTATGTTCCAATCAATCTTTATATCGCCTCACTACGCTTTGGAAAATGTCAGTACTCTTAATACGAGGTACTTTTCAATTCAACTGGATTCACCTCCCCCCCCTCCCCCCCCCCCCCCCCCCCAAAAAAAAAAAGAGGGAAAACGGTGAAAAAGGGAAATAGTGTTGGCATGTCTAATCTATGTTAGCATACGATGACGCAGTGATTTCTATTGTTATAATGGAACTCCAGGGCTGGCTACAGAGTTTACATTGTCGTCAGGGGTCTGGAGATCTAACCATTATATTATCATTTAGAGAATTTAACAATAGAAGAAATTTTCTTTTATTCCACAATAGATTCATATTTCTCTATTTTTGTATTATGGTACAAAGTTCATTTTGTGCTTGCTTTGCAACATAAGATTAGTCTCGGTTCAGGTTTATCCCTACCTGATTTCAAAACTTTACAATAAGTTTCTAAAACGGTTTGCACATGACAGGTAAATTCCATCATGTCAATCGAGAACGTTCAGACATATGGATTGGCATGTTACTATGAAGTGCTTTTTCATTGGAGTGATTTTCAAAGGTTGCTCGTTACACTCTAAAAAGACTTGATTAAATTTTACTCAACATTGGGTAAATGGGAACATGCATATTTGTTGAATAAACTATTACCCAATGTTCGATAAAAATGTTTAAAAAAAATAAAAACATGGGAAAAATTCATCCCATATCACGTAAAACTTTATACCTAATAAACAGGCATGTTCCCATTTTAAAAATCTTGGTAAGATTTTACGGAGCAGTTTCAGATTGTTATTACCTCTTTTGAATATGTAATAAGTTAATCTAAGACAGCATCGAAGATTGCTAAGATATAATTATTTTAGATCACCTGCACAGGGATATACATTAGCAGGTCAACTGTATATATTAAAAGAAACATGAGGAAAGGTAGTGTTCACGCATCTTAATCAAAACTTTTCAAAGAATAACCCTAAGCTAATGTACGAAGTCTTCCTTTTATCACTCTTCTCTCTACCTCTGTCATCTTTTTCCCTCATCTTTTCAACATCTCTTTGCATTATGTATATCTTTCAGGCGTACCTAACACATGTTCCTTGCTTCGTGGGATAACTTTGATCTATGTACATATATATCTTTACATACATTATCTAAATAAATGGTAAAAGTGAGGGAGAATGACAATATTTATGAAGCGGGCACGTATTAGTGTATTTTAGCGAGAAAGTATAAGTTTTCAGTACATTTGAATTTAACCACTTTATTACACATATTTTCTCAGTCTCGTTTCTTGACACACGATTGATGAGAGACAGTTTTTCAGATGCTTCCAATTTTCTATTTAATTTTTTAATATTGACATTAATTAATAATTTATGGTTTCTCACACGTAGAATATTGGGCAAATTAAGTTATGTTTCTACTAGTTCGTTAAAAATTCCCTAATTCTAGGATGTATCTTAACCAGCTTACAAAAGTTTAATTAATTTGATGCCATTAACTTTAAATGGAGGGGAAATTGAGGATAAATATTGACAAAAAATACTTCTCTATACAGCGTTGGGAACTTTTTACCCAACCGTTGTACAGTTTTGTCCGATTCTACTTTACAATAATTAGTCGGGCAATTATTGGTTGGTATATGCCACAAACACCGGTATGTTCAAATCAATTTGCACGTCATCCCACGGCTGTTTATTATTCTTGGTACTGTGAAGCGGATTTGCATAACAATGTTTTGCTGCACAGCTGCAAGGTTTTTTATTGATTATACTTTGTTACGACTTCTATGTAAGGAACTGGTAATTCGTATATCATATTTCATATAAGGTGAAGTATTGTTGGGATACGATTGGTATTGTATCATACCGTAGTAAGCTTGCTGAAATGAAAGAGGTAAATATCTTAGCTCAAGGCAATGAAATGGGAATCAGAAATGAGAAAATTATGTTTAATGATATAAGAAACACATGTACACAGGAGCTAGATGAGATAGGCATGGACGGACATTCGACAAACTTGGAAAGTTAGAAGTTATAAAAAGTAATGAAATTAAATGAAAAGAGAGCTGCGTTATGTTTCACTCTGAAGGGTATCACGATTCTGAAGTAACAAAGTGATTTTTCTTTGATATAATAAGCCAATTTCCACGCAACACCTTTAGGCCGATGGAATTAAAGTAATAAAACTAATTTTTCTGATGGTTTTGTAAACGATGTAATTAATCAGGTTGAGCTCGATACCACTGTTATTCTAAGACTTATCAAATGATTTTTTGTAACAATTATCAAGTGAGGAAATATAAATATGTATACCAAAGTGGTGTTAAATTGACACTAGCTTTTGAAGTGTAATGTGGCTGAAAGGTGATGAAACCCAATGCCCTAGTTATCTACCAAAATTAGAATCCATAAAATGACGAATGCCATAGACAGGAAAGATGCTTACACTTCACCGATCATGCAAAGTATAAGCACTTTAACATTCCACCAGGCGTGATTTTACTTACTACAAAGTCATGCTCTACCCCAACCAAAATGTACATTATGAAAGCTACCAGATAGAAAACTCTACCAATTACATGACATTGCTACATCCGTAAAACGTTATTAATTCTAAAATGAACTCCTATTTTTCCATGAACGTGTAGGTGTGACTATGAACACATATTGCCTTTGGGGGACTCATTTGACAGTGGCGGATACAGGATTGTCTTACACTGGGTACGAAGAAATCGTTCAGAAGCAGAACATCATCAATAACAACAACGACAACACACATACATGTACATACAAACAAACAAACAAACAAACATAAATTAAGGGTAATAATATCTTTCTCACTCCAAAGTTCTTTCTTAAAGGGAGGGGTTTAAGATTTTTTTCAGGTGCCTTCTTTGGTTTAAAGTTGTTAAAAGTTGCTTTAGAAGGGCACATATTCTCTTTGTACTTTATTTGGACTAAGAATCGTTAAATTGCCCCCCCCCCCCCCCTTCTGGTGGGGAATTCCAAGAGGGTGGTATATAATACCCCCCCCCCCCCCCCAGGAAGAATAAAAAAAGAAAACAACAAAACAATGTGTGGGAACAAGAAGAGCCACCACACACTGCATGCATATGACTCAGCTAGTACATTTAACGAAAGTTGCGACAAATAACTGGAGGTGAACACACTTTTCCCAAAATAAATTTATGATTTCACTTGCATTCCTTAGATTTATATTTAGAGCAAGTATATAGTCTCAAAGTCAACTTATTTTTACGGAGATTGGCAACATATCAGTAATTCATTTAGCGATATGTTGCCAATTTCATGTACCGTATACAAGCCATAGAGATCCTGTCTATAGATGGTATGTCCCATGCCCTGCATTGCATGCATGCACGTATTGCATTGCGCTATGCTAGCACGTGCCCCGTATAGAAGCACACGTGTGGAGCTCGAATTCTCCATTTATACTGTATACGTATAACCTTTTGTAGCTGCATTGTGCATGACCACGTGGTTATGCCTCATGGTTGTGGCTCGTGACCACGTGGCTATGCCTGCACGCCATGGTATTGGCAACTGATACTGTACATCAATCCGACTAACATCAAATTGGCAACATATCACGAAATGAATTACTGATATGTTGCCAATCTACGTAATAAGTTGATTTTGAGACTATTTACTTGCGTTAAATATAAATCTAAGGAATGCAAGTGAAACCATAAATTCTTTGTACGTGACATGTTTAATAAAAACAATTATATATAAATTAAACAATGAAAACTCGAAAATATATGAAACAGCTTGGCGGGTTTCATTTAAATTGACAACATATCATTAATTGAATTCTTGATATGTTGCCAATCAATTTACATGTATTAATTCATCTAAAATTATTTTAAAATCGTTTCCAGTGAAGGAAATGGATGCGAAAACTCTGTTGCTATTTTTTTTTCAAATTTAAACTACATTCTGCACTAAACTATAAAGCTGGAATAACAAGTGAATTCGAGCACTAATAAAACTAACGCTCGAATACACAGCTGAATTTCAGCACTAAACTAACGCTCGAATAGACAGCTGAATTTTTGCACTAAACTAAAGCTCGAATACCAAGTGAATTTCTGCACAAAACTAATGCTCGAAATCAAAGTTATTTTTTGCACAACATGAGTGCTAGAACTCCTTTGCCATTTTATGATATCACTAATTGGAATTAGTGATATCACGAAATGGAATTAGTGATATTACAAAATGGAATTCGTGATATCACAAATTCAATTCGGGATATCACAAACACAAACCATGTAATAAACTGCCTTATTTTGCGTGTTATGTCTATTGGAAAGTAGTGTGCAGTAGTTTATATACAACCCTATGGAAAATCTGATTCCCTGACGTGTATTAAAGCTATCCTGCAATATCATTAGTCCTATTTGATATCACAATTTCTCGAAATTGGGTCACTCAATTATCTTCAAATTTTCGTCAGTCATCGGTCCTGATAAGGTCAAGTTCCCACATTTTTTTCAAGGTCATCAGGTTATCGTGGCGTCATCTAGGCGCCATTTTGTACAAATTAACTTATGGTCGTATCTTCTTCACTAAATGTAATTTCTCTTTCATATTTGGAAGGGCTAAGATGTGATTTCAGTCATGGTCATCACCATTATCATCATCATCATCATCATCACCATCATCATCACCATCATCATCATTATATCATTATCATGATAATCATCAACACCATTCTCATCATCACTGTCATGACATTCATGATGACGATGATGGTTATCATCAACTTAATTATCATCATCACTGTTATGATAATATTCATGATGATGATGATGACGATGATTATCAACATCGTTATCATCATCACTTTCATGATGATATTCATGATGATGATGATGATGATGATATAATATCATCACCGTCATGATCATCATTGCTATTATTATGTCATCACCATCATCATTATATCACCTTCATCATGATAATCATCACCATTATCATGATTGTTATCTTGCACAAATATTATGACATCTTCCAATGACCGTTGTACACATTTTTCTACATTCCTGTCCTCAAGAAGCATTTCCATGCTTGGCATTCTTGACTTCCTATCTTCAGTTTAGTATTTCCCCATTATTATGATCATCCTGAGTACAATCATGATCATACAAATTGAAAGACAGACCACCTAATTCGTCCTCATGACGAATTAAATTCTAGTTATTATTATTATTATTATTATTTTTTTTTTTTTTATTTTTTTTTTTTTTTGGGGGGGGGGGGGGGGAGGTCTCTGGCAAGCACAAAAGAAAATCAGTATTTTTTTATTCGGGGGGGGGGGGGAGTCTTTTTATTCAAAAATTATCTTGACCAGCCAAAAAAACAGAAAAAATTATCAGGAATTCTAAGTGGGGTGTTTTAACTTCAAATAACACCAAACGAGGGTGTTTGAACACATAAAACACCCAAACACCCAATTGGTACGCGCATGTGTCAGAGTATTATTATTTTATTAATTATTTTGAAGCCCCCACTGCAGTAAGTGCCTCACTTGGTTTCTTATTTTCAATACACCTGTATTCATTTTCTATTCGATGGTAAATTCATCTTATTTGAGTATATTCTACATCTATTTTGTTTCTTTAAAAAAAAAATCGTTCTATGAATATTATCAGTTTGGGGGCAAATATGCTAGGAGCATTATTCCATTGAAGTAATGGGCGTAGATATAGCGCACAGGGGGTGGGGATATGTGAATGCATCATTCATTTTCTTTTTCATGGTAGAAAAATAAACTCACAGTGTAGGGCATGACAGGGCCTGCCTTCACCATCCACCATGTCCAACGGCGGATCCATGATTTTGTGAGGGAGGAGGCCAGCGCCGGATTAATGATTTTGTGATGGGAGGGGGCCCAATATTCGGAAATTCATACTTCTATTTTTTAATACTTTTAATCTGTATTGTAGGATGTGATTGAACGCATTTATCTCTATTCCTCTCTCTCTCTCTCTTTCTGTTATGTTTATATTCTCTACATCCATTTCTCACTATTCCTATCTCTCTACCACCACTCTTTCTCTCCCTCTCTCTCTCTCCCTCTCCCTTTATGTCATAATGATATCTAACATAGAATTAAAATATATTTTGTACATTACATAACATTATACAATATTTTTAACTGAGTATGTGGGTATGTTTGACAGAGTAATTGTGATCATGAGCACGTATGCGTGATAATTTCATAAACAAAAAATAAATAAATAAATAAACTCACAAGAATGTACGATTCGATTGTGAAAATGTTGAGAGTGTAATGTAAAAAGTGAACCCGTGGATTTCCACGAGTCCCGCTAGTTGTAAATTTAATATTCATGTTACTGGAAATGGTCTAGCGCCCCCATCTGTACATGACGAATAGTGCGCAATTATCAGAACAGCTTTAATTCCAGCAAATGAATTTAGAACTAATTCATTACAATGCAGAAATTGTAGCAACTTTATGGATTTCCTTCATCGCAAATAATATCGAACAGTTTTATAATAATCAAAATACAAGTAGGGTGTGCCTAGTGTTACTGCTACTACTACTACTGCTGCTGCTACTTCTAATACTGCAAATGATGATAATTAGAACAATGATCACACTACCCATAATGACGATAATAATAATAATGATATTAATAACAACAACAATAATGATGATGATAATAATGATAATGATAATGATGAAGATGATGATAATGATAATAAAGATAACAATAATAATAATAATGATTAATAAAGTATGACAATAATAATAATAGCACTGACAAAGATAAATTACCTGACACTTCATACCAAAACTCGTCATTTGAATATTTGCTATTTGTACCATATTTGCACCGAAAAAGATAAATGCTAGTTTTCTGACAGACACTTAACCTCATGTATAACGAATAACTTTGACCAGATCATTGTGCAATATTTTTATCTTTTAACGTTTTTTAACTAAATGACCTGGGAATGCCATTTTTATCTGCCTATACCTAATTTCAAAACGCTGATGATCTTCCGTTGGTGTAATTACGTAAAATACTGGAAGTTTCGGAATTACAATCTATACTTGAAAACGGCGTTGAAGTGGGGCATACTGAAGCTTTTCGACTTGCACTCATCGGAGTATACCGCAAGGATGAACAGAAACCGAAATCGAACAATATACCGGAAACTATAGGAACAAATCCCGCGAAATATTTAACAGATTTTGATTGGCTGCCTGAACATAACGGTGGGGAAAGTCAGGATTGCGTAAGCCCCATTCACTCGTACACAAAGTTTGCGCGTCGAACGCGTCATTTGGACTAAGTGGGATTACATTTCGACTGCACGAAGCCGACCGAATCTCGCACGAGAGCTCGAGCTCAGGCGGAGCGTGCATGTTTGTACGGCGACCAGTCTATCCGAGGTTTGCGCCCCGCGGGGCAACGGCATGATTAGGTAACGATCACGGTGCCCTCTCACGGCATTAAACGTCCACAATCTGCTGTTGAGTATCCCTTTAATGCCAATAAAATAATAATGGGAGCTAAAGTAATACGAGCGTCCTCAGGAACTCTTTCTGTCGGCACAGAGAGCTGAATGTATGTGACTTCGAGCATGCGCAGATGTGTAAAATGGCTATCCTCACCATGTTATCGAATGCCACGTTACGCGGAAATTGAACAAACCGACAAAGACGCCGGTTTTTGGACCATACAGCTCATCTTGGTTTTAAATTCTTAGCAGAGCGAGAAACTTTACACATCTGCGCATGCTCGAAGCCACGTACATTCAGCTCAATGACCTTCTTCTGTGACATAACACCCATAAATAGCAGTACGTCCCTTGTAAAGGATACACAAATGAGCAAAAAAAAAGAAGAATTTATTGTCATTTTTCTTTTCAGGCGGATTAGGGCCCCCTTATATGGGTCTTGGGAGGACCGGCGGATTGACTTTTCCCTACTATCCTCCCGTCACCCCAGCGCGAGGGGAGACTTGTTTTCATTTTGGGTGGCTTGGGTGTGTTGATACGCCGTATACACTGAAGCCATTTGTCACAATGTAAATAGTTTACCCCCCCCCCCCCCCCTATCATTTTGTTCCTGGAACTGGACTAGTGAGCCATGTACAGTTTACATATTAATTGGGTTTGCCACCAGTCTTAAGTGGATAGGGTAATTTACATATAGCCAAGATTGCTTGCATACCTTACATAACTTGTTATGGGTTACACAGCTTGTTTCTTTTGTATGGGAGGTTGGCTCTTTTGTGTTTGTGCATGAGAGGGAGTGTTAGTGTATTGATTGTTAGATGAAGCTAGCAAGATTGTAGGCAGTGGACACCATGATTTTATAGAAGCAGGTTGCAAAGTTTCGGGAGCTGCCACAGGCTCCTGTGTGAGTTTTGTTGTGTGATTGTTGGAGGCACTGAGGATGAGGCACACTGATTTTGTGTACAGTTTTGTGAGCCAGACAAAACTACTACTTTGTGCTTTAGTGCAACTTTTGGTAGCCACAGGCCAAGAGAAACCTCCGCTTTCCCCAGCTTGAGTCAACGCTTCATGAACTGGATGAGCTGGGCTCATGATCGATCTCACCGTTATCTTCATGCCAAGGACACCATTCATAAATATGGACAGACGTAGTTCGATACACCTCGTAGACATCTGCCAGTTTGTTTTTTTTTATTGCATACGTCCATCACCAGTCTTTACTTCACGCCGTAGACAGCGATCACATCTCTCATTCTTCACTCTTCAAGACAATGGCCACATCACTCTGTGTAGTTCAGCACCTTGGACTTATGAACTCAAGGCTTTGGGACGGATGTGCTGAATCCTAACTCCCCCTTTTTCAGGTGCTATACAACCAATGTAATTATCTAATTTATAATCAATCTGTTCAACTGTTTTGCCACAACCTAGTATTTTCTGAATTAATGATAGTTTGTTGCGACTCGTATAAATGAATTTTCAACAGTCGTATACGTTATTGTGCAACATGAAGTTTCGTATTGATTTTCCACATGTATATATTTATTTGATTTTGAACAAGAGCAGGAATTCGACGCTCTAATAAAAATTATTAAATGTATATTCTTGTGTGAAGTCGCCCTTATTTGCAGTTACCCTTTCACTTTATCAGAACGAAATCTATTACAGTGTTACCTAGATAAATTCCAGTAACTAGAGTTGACATAAATGGCGACCACGAAGGGACTTTATTTCTTTGTGATAGGTTAGGTTAAATAATAGTGAATGGTTAACCTGTCAAATCAAGATTTATATATGAAAACTCAGTGATTTTGTTTCACCTGTCTAATTATTTTTTTCTCTCCATTGAGGATTGTTACATGCAGGTTACACTTCATAGAGGGCAGTGACTCAAGTGGGGAAAGGAGGCTTCACCAATTGCTGATACTTCAGGGCAAGTCTTCACTTGATTTCTGCACAGCAAAAACCGAAATTTATTGGTAGGTGTGTAATCTCATCCTGTGTGTGTCTAACAATAATTATGGAGAGGGAACAGTTTATAGCTCAGGGTGAAAAATTTGGTTTAAGTGGGCAAGAATTAAAACAGTATGTTGATGAGTGTGCGCGAGAAGCTAGAGAGGAAAGGATAGAAGCTAGAGTTGCTAGGAAAGTAGAAGCCGAGTTGGTGACTAAGCAAATAAAGTTAGAAGAGATTAGGAAAGAGATTGGGTCGGGACCAATACCTAGGTTAGGGCATACTCAAAGGCCAAGTATACCTCCTCTTCCTGTATTTCAAGAAGGTAAAGATGATATTGACAGTTATTTGTGTAGATTTGAACGACATGCTTCCAGCGTAGGTTGGGATGGGGCCGATTGGGCATTGGCACTCTCTGCATTGTTATCTGGGAAGGCACTAGATATAATTTCTAGGCTCACATCTGAGCAAGCTAAGGATTATGAAATTGTCAAATCATCACTCTTGAAGGGGTATGACTTAACAGAGGAGGGGTATAGGTTAAAGTTTAGGCGGTCTAAACTCTGTCAGGGTGAGACATTTGTGCAATATGCATCCAGGATTGAGAAATATCTTGATAGGTGGGTGGAACTTAGTCCATTTAATGATGATTATCAGGGACTTAAGTCGTTATTGATTCAGGAGCAAATATTTGATACTTGTAGTAAGGAGTTATTGATGTTCATTAAGGAGCGAAATCCTAGTAATTTGAATGAGGTTATAACTTTAGCTGATCAGTATCAGGATGCTCATACAGATATAAGATTTCGGGGGATGAAAGCCCAGCAGTCCAGTTCTAAGAAGTATACTAACAGTAACTTCAATAAGAGTCAAAGCCATACTAATCCAACTAATAATAATAATAAAGGATCAAGTGGTTTTGAAAAATCAAGTAAGCCCCAAATTGATGGTAGGAAGTGTTACACTTGTAATCAATTTGGACATCTTTCTTTTAATTGCCCAACTAAGAAAGGTCGACGTGAGATGGGCTCAAGTCTCGTCAACGGGAGGTCAGAGGATTCATCAGTCAGAGGCGATGCTCCAGCAGGATCTACTGATGCGAAGGAGATAGCTCATGAGAACCAGAAGGGTTTGAGTTTAATCATAGAAGAGAACCTCACCGAAGACGGAACCGGAGTGAAGTTAGCATCAGGCGATACCCTTCCAGTACTGTCAGCAGCAGCGAGCGGTTCACCAGTGGAGATGCCAGTCATCAAAGGAATGGTGAATGGAAAGCTGGTTGATGTTCTTCGTGACAGCGGGTGCACAACTGTCATCGTTCGACGTGACTTGGTTTTGGAGGAGCAGTTCACTGGAGAACAGCGGACATGCTTGCTCATCGATCAGACGATGAGGACCTTCCAAGTTGCCAAGATCGATCTGGACACTCCCTACTTCAAGGGTAAGGTTGAAGCCTTATGTGTATTAACCCCTGTTTACGATATTGTATTGGGTAACATTCCTGGAGCGCGACAACCGGCTGATCCAGAAGAAGACTGGACACCGGAAGAGCATCAAGCCAACGCAGTGGAAACAAGAGGGCAGAAGCAGCAGGCAAGACGAACAAGGCCTCCTCTTCGAGTACCTGAGCCACTGGAAAGCAGTGTGTCTGTTAATGATCTAATGAAAGCCCAAAGGGAAGATGAATCTTTGAAATCTTTGAGACAACATGCGGACGGGGAAGATCAAAGGATGTCAAAGAAAGGCAACACTACTTCGTTTTTGTACAAGGATAATGTGCTGTATAGGAAATTTGTTGATGTAAACCCTGGATCAGATGTTGTAATGCAAGTTGTAGTGCCTTTACCGTTTCGTAATCAAGTCATGAAACTAGCACACGAGTCCATCTTTGGAGGTCATTTAGGCAACAAAAAGACTTGTGATAGGATACAATGTCACTTTTTCTGGCCAGGAATGCATGCCGATGTGGGACGATACTGCCGTTCATGTGGGCCATGTCAGCGAACAGCTCCAAAGGGCAAGGTGACGAAGGTGCCCTTGGGTTCAACGCCCCTCATTGATGAACCTTTCAAGCGTATTGCCATAGATCTTGTTGGACCGATTGAGCCAGCGACTGCGAAAGGAAATCGCTTTATCCTTACCGTAGTTGATTACGCAACTCGATATCCAGAAGCAGTAGCTCTTCGTCGAATCGATACGCAGACAGTCGCTGAAGCATTGGTTGACATTTACTCAAGAGTTGGTATACCCAGAGAAGTGTTAACAGATAGAGGAAGCCAGTTCACATCTGACGTGATGAAGGAGGTTAGCCGATTGTTGTCCATTCGACAGATGACGACTACACCATACCATCCGCAGTGTAATGGCTTGGTTGAACGCTTTAATGGCACATTGAAGGCCATGCTTCGCAAGATGTGTGAAGAGAAACCCAAAGACTGGGACAGGTATATTAATCCTTTGCTTTTTGCATACAGGGAAGCAGTCCAGGAGAGTACAGGATTTTCACCATTCGAACTTCTATATGGAAGGACAGTCCGTGGTCCTCTCGCCATTCTTCGGGAGTTGTGGACAGGAGAAGTGGACGAGCCGGATACTAAGACAACGTACCAATACGTTTTGGATTTGAAGGATCGGTTGGAGGCAACGTGTCAACTGGCACAGGAGAATCTGTGCAAGTCGTCTGAAAAGTATCGCAAGTCGTCTGAAAAGTATCGCAGACAATACAACCGCAAAGCAAAGAATAGGAAGTTTGAAGTTGGTGAAGAGGTTCTGCTCCTACTCCCAAGTGACCGCAACAAACTGTTGATGCATTGGCAAGGACCATTCAAGGTAGTTCAGCGAGTTGGATACCTGGATTACAAGATCGACATGAACGGAAAGGTGAAAACTTTCCATGCAAATCTTCTGAAAAAGTTTTTCAGAAGGAACGATGACGATAGTGATGTCGCTTGTGTATCAGTTCTTGATGAGGGCACAATGGGAGAAGATGACAAGGACAATCAGCCTGCATCGGAGAAGAATCTTCTTCATCTCCCAACCCTAACTCCAACTGAATCTCTACAAGATGTGCAGATAAACTCCCATCTGGATGAAAGTCAGCAACAGGTAATCAACTCTCTACTTGAGGAGTATCAGGAAGTCCTGACTGACATGCCCGGATTGACCAATTTGGGAAAGCACGACATCAAACTACTAAACAAGGAACCAATCAAGAGCAAACCATACCCATTACCCCATGCCTTGCGAGGTGAGGTGACAAAGGAAGTTCAGAAGATGATTGATTTAGGAGTAGTCGAACCATCCTCTTCACCGTATGCATCACCTATAGTCATGGTCAAGAAGAAAGACGAGACTATCAGATTTTGTTGCGATTAAAGGAAGCTGAATCAAGTCACTGTGACTGATGCAGAACCAATTCCAGATCAAGAGGAAATCTTCGCAAAGTTAGCCCGCGACAAATACTTCACCAAGATCGATTTAGCAAAAGGGTATTGGCAAGTGCCACTCACTGATAACGCTAAGGAACTCACAGCCTTTGTGACGTCAGATGGTTTGTATCAATTTTTGACTATGCCGTTTGGGTTGGTGAATGCGCCAGCAAGCTTTAGTCGCATTATGAGAGATTTACTCCGTGGCTTGAGTAATGTGGATAATTTCATTGATGATATCCTTATTCATACAGTTACATTTGAGGATCACGTAGTCATTCTCAAGGAAGTGTTCGAAAGGCTGAAGAAGGCAAATCTCTGACGGCAAGACCAACCAAGTGTTTCATTGGGTATGGAAATATAGAATTTCTTGGTCACTGTGTAGGACAAGGCAAACTTCGACCAGTACAAGACAAGGTCAGCGACGTCCAGGAAGCACCAAGGCCGAAGACCAAGAAACAACTTCGTTCATTTTTGGGACTGGTAGGCTATTATCGTAGATTCATTCCGAATTTTGCCGCAATAGCAGCTCCATTGACCGATCGCACGAAGAAAGGAGAGCCTACAGTAGTTATATGGGGAGATGCGGAGGAGATGGCTTTCAAGGCATTGAAGCAGAAACTGGAGAAAGAGCCCATCCTTCACCTTCCAGACCTGACTCTTCCTTTTATCTTGAGGACAGATGCCTCAGACGTTGGTATAGGGGCAATACTGCTGCAGGAGAGAGATGGACGGAAATTCCCCATCGCCTATGCCAGCAGGAAGCTTCTTCCACGAGAACAGCGATACTCAGTCATGGAACGAGAGTGTTTGGCAGTTATTTGGGGAACCCAGAAATTCGGAGCCTACTTGTTTGGGAAGCATTTTCAACTGGAAACTGACCACCAACCACTCAAGTGTATAGCGAAGTCGAAAGTGGCAAACGCAAGGATCCTACGATGGGCGCTTGCTCTACAGCCATATCGATTCACCATCATTGCCATCAAGAGCAGCGAGAACGTTGGTGCAGATTATCTCAGCAGGATTCCAGATGACTGAACACTAAAAAGGATGTTTTTTTTTTTCCTTGTTGATGTAAATTTAAATTTGCTCAAATGTTTTTCTTTAAGTATAAACTAACGGATAATTTCTCCCTAATTTAGTCCCATTTTGAAATTATAGAAATTTCTTGAAGGAAGGGGAGATATGTCACAATGTAAATAGTTTACCCCCCCCCCCCCCTATCATTTTGTTCCTGGAACTGGACTAGTGAGCCATGTACAGTTTACATATTAATTGGGTTTGCCACCAGTCTTAAGTGGATAGGGTAATTTACATATAGCCAAGATTGCTTGCATACCTTACATAACTTGTTATGGGTTACACAGCTTGTTTCTTTTGTATGGGAGGTTGGCTCTTTTGTGTTTGTGCATGAGAGGGAGTGTTAGTGTATTGATTGTTAGATGAAGCTAGCAAGATTGTAGGAAGTGGACACCATGATTTTATAGAAGCAGGTTGCAAAGTTTCGGGAGCTGCCACAGGCTCCTGTGTGAGTTTTGTTGTGTGATTGTTGGAGGCACTGAGGATGAGGCACACTGATTTTGTGTACAGTTTTGTGAGCCAGACAAAACTACTACTTTGTGCTTTAGTGCAACTTTTGGTAGCCACAGGCCAAGAGAAACCTCCACTTTCCCCAGCTTGAGTCAACGCTTCATGAACTGGATGAGCTGGGCTCATGATCGATCTCACCGTTATCTTCATGCCAAGGACACCATTCATAAATATGGACAGACGTAGTTCGATACACC
Source organism: Heliocidaris erythrogramma (assembly GCA_025617745.1). Lineage (NCBI taxonomy): Eukaryota > Metazoa > Echinodermata > Echinoidea > Camarodonta > Echinometridae > Heliocidaris > Heliocidaris erythrogramma. Next base: position 7,287,987 of record CM046854.1, on the reverse strand, counting down.
TCGTAGACATCTGCCAGTTTTTTTTTTTTATTGCATACGTCCATCACCAGTCTTTACTTCACGCCGTAGACAGCGATCACATCTCTCATTCTTCACTCTTCAAGACAATGGCCACATCACTCTGTGTAGTTCAGCACCTTGGACTTATGAACTCAAGGCTTTGGGACGGATGTGCTGAATCCTAACTCCCCCTTTTTCAGGTGCTATACAACCAATGTAATTCTCTAATTTATAATCAATCTGTTCAACTGTTTTGCCACAACCTAGTATTTTCTGAATTAATGATAGTTTGTTGCGACTCGTATAAATGAATTTTCAACAGTCGTATACGTTATTGTGCAACATGAAGTTTCGTATTGATTTTCCACATGTATATATTTATTTGATTTTGAACAAGAGCAGGAATTCGACGCTCTAATAAAAATTATTAAATGTATATTCTTGTGTGAAGTCGCCCTTATTTGCAGTTACCCTTTCACTTTATCAGAACGAAATCTATTACAGTGTTACCTAGATAAATTCCAGTAACTAGAGTTGACACCATTTATTTACTGCATGTACTACATGTACTATGTCTGCACCGTAGTAGACATTGAATGTGTATACACACTACAGCATGTTGAGCTATGCCTACGGCCAAGGGCCTCAATCGCTCCTCAAACGTGGGGGGCGGTGGGGTGACATATTTTTATATTAATTATATCATAAAGAAAGTAAATGTGAGAAAATTACAATGCCCCGACCGGGATTCCAACCCGGGACCCTGGATTACATAACCAGTGCTCTACCAACTGAGCTATCCGGGCTCCCGTCGAAGCAAAGTAACAATCTCACATATAGCCCCTCTCTTTCCATCGAGCGTAGGGGGTACATCCATACATCCATACCAAGGGTTAAAAATGGAAAAATTTCCGCTCGGTCGCCTTGCGCCCTCACTTAAATAGGTTTGGGGACTCGGGGGTTGGGGCGCAACTTAATTGTTTGCCCCGGGCGACATAATCCCTAGATACGCCACGGCCCAGTATATAGTTCTTAAATAGCTTAAAGGTGGGGGGGGGGGGGGGGGGGGGGGGTGGGGGGATACGCCACTGACTTCATTTCCCTCGCCGGCCGTTCACCCCCCCTCCCCCCCCCCCCCCCCGAAATCTTGAACACGGATCGGCACCCCTGGTTTGAGGTGATTTAATCTATATATAAATCAGTTTAATTAAATTCAAGATTACTTTTTCAAGGTAGCTTCCAGATTTTGTCCAATTTTCAACCCTTATACAGGAGTCAATGTGTGTGTATGTGATGTCCTTACAATGCTTTACGGCAATTGATAAGGAATTCAGACTAGCAAGCAGGGCTGTTGAACCATGGACATTAAAGCAACATGCATAAAGATAAAGATAATTATATTGTCTTTACTAAGCAACAATGAATGAAGAATTTTCACAAGGCATTCAGAAGAGAGGAAATGTATGGAAGTTGATGACGGCATTTAGCTGTAGAAAAGGGCAATGTATATATAATAAATATCATAACTGATAGGATTGAAGCGACCGAACCGGGGGGAGGGATACCCCTCCCACACCAGGGACTTTTTCAAAAATCTGTCTATTAAACTTGCATTTTAGAGCATCCCAAAATGGTTTTTAATGAAAAGAAGGAATGCTTGGATCTACGCCAATGGACGGAACCCCTTAATTGAGTGAGCGAACAATTTTTCTTCGATATTTTCGCATTGAAATTACGGCGTTTCTTATTTCCTTAATTCTAATCATTAAATAAAGATAAAACATAATGAGTTTGGATAATCATAAGTTTTAAGGTAATGTATAACAATTCTTGTTTATCCAAAATATTGGGGGATGATAATACAGGCCATCCCCCACCTCTTTTGTTTTTGGGGGATTTATGTAGAGCTCTGCCCCCTCAAACAAATAAAGGGCTTCCAAATTTTTGGGACTGGCCCAACCGCCCAAAATGTCCTTATTCTGCCGCTCTTTGAAGGGGCCAGGCGGCCTTATCAAGAGTGATTTAGCACTAACCTTATATAGAAAATAAAGCTTGACATCTATGTGTGGCCGGCCCCTTTATTCAATAACGGCTTCAAAGGCCCCATGAATGACAATCTCCCCCTCCCCCCCCCCCCCCCCCTCGATCTGCCGATTGCACTTCTGTAGGTTCTGCTCCACTTTGTAGGGGGCCGGGCTCGACCTTACCATAAATGTTTTTACATATCCCCCATACTTTTGCTACACTCCTACTCACAGCATACCCCCCCCCCCCCCCCCCCCCATTCCCTTATCCAAAGCTGCCGTCACGGCCGGCCCCCTCTTTTCAAATAAATTCTTCAGGAATGGCTCGAAATTTCTTTGGAGGGGCATTATCGTCAGCGCAATTGCACTAAGCATTTCAGACACTGCGTTTAGGTGTAATGTGACACGAGCAGCGGCATTCTGTAATTTTTGTAATTTTGCAAGTAGGTTGTGAGGCAAACGAAACAAGAGGCCATTACCAAAGTCCAAGCAAGATGAGATTAAAGCATGAGTAATTCTCAGTGGAACTACGGTTAAGGTATTTCCGAATAAAACCTAAATTACGTAACTGATAAGAACTGTTTTTCTATTCACTCACTTCTACAATCGGAGCAGAACAAAAACCCTATAGGCTTGAGAAAGAGTCGAGAAAATCAGCAAGGGGACCTGAAGTTGAGATTTCTTTCAAAAGTTGAACCTCTGCAAATGCTGCTTTATACACTTTATCCTATATTGGTAGCGCAATATTTAGCAGAAGTATTATATCGTTATTTAGCGAGCAAAGCAATTACATCTTTATTTGTTTTTAAACTTTTTGAACCCTTTAAGCTATTAAAGAACTATATGCTGGGGGAGCGAAATTACGAGATCCTGAAAGAAAATAATTATGCGAGGAGCAAAGCGACCGAGCTTCGGAAAATTTTCGCATTCCAAACGATTTGTTTTCATTTTCTTCGATATTTTCGCATTTAAATAATGGCATTTCTTATTTCCTTACTTCTAATCATTAAAGAATTAATGTAATGGTATTTCAAGATCAAATATCATGAGTTTGGGTAATTATTAATTTGAAGTAAATGTATCATAATTCTTATTTTATAGACACCCATGGTAACAGGGATGGGTGCAGGGAGAGGAGAGTTATTTTCCCCCTTCGCGAGAACTTTGACGTTTTAGCAAATTTGGAGAGCCAGATAACGGCTTGTAGCGTCTTTTTATTGCTTTTATTGGCCCTATTCTCTCACTTCTCCCGCTTTTTCGCTCTCGCTTTTTTTTATACATTTTTTTAAGTGGCTGAATAGAGGGGGGCATGGCCCCCGGTGCCCCTGTCTACGCCAGTGTTCATATACCTGTAACTCTTTCATGTTTCTTGCATTAGCCTACGACTTGATAACAAAACAAATAGAACAGTAGAAACTAATACTAAGTGATCTTCATGAATAGCCTCATGTACTTGGACTCCACCGTTAGTGGAAACATGAACATTTAAGTCTAATGATCACATGTTCACTTTACATAGTCTAATTTTTTTTGAACAATAGTGTTTTATATTCAAACACTTTCACATTCAGGCTTTTCATTTACATGTTAATTGCATAATGAATATATACCAGAAACTTGGTTATTTAAGTATGAACATTTAAGGCAGTGAAAGCGCATGTGTTTTACAACCATTTGTTTACTCCTCTGGGATGGCCCATATCTGGATAACAGAAATTTCTTCATGTCCAGATTTTACACAGAAATGCAGCATTGCATTGCACTATCCGTGGGTATTAAAATAAATCATAGCAGCATAAAGAACATAGTAGACAATAAATATATGTAATGTACACACACTCCTATTGTATTTTGTACCCCATGGAATAAAGGCCATCATTGTGCTCCTTTGTTTACTCCTCCTTTTCACAATTTCATTTTTCCCTTTAGTACAAAACTAACCAGGCACTGGAAACATGCTCTATATTTCATTAATGGATAACAGAAATTTCTTCATGTCCAGATTTTAGACAGAAATGCAGCATTGCATTGCACTATCCGTGGGTATTAAAATAAATCATAGCAGCATGAAGAACATAGTAGACAATAAATATATGTAAAAGCACACACACACACATCCACACACACATAATATATATATGGTAGGGTCAAAATGCTTAAAGCTTTAACTTTAGGGCACTACACATACAGGTATATACACACACATTCACAAAATAATCAAACGGCAAAATATAGAAATATGCCATGTGTGCAACACAAAATTACTGAGTATTTCAGTATTACATGTGATTCTTATTTATCCAAAGCTTGCATGAGTTCTGAAGAAAATACATTTTTCATCTTGATGAAGATTAATGATAGGGATATAATAATGTTCCAGTACAATATCCATGCATAGACCTAGATGGAGCGATTTGATCTTGCCATGTTTCTGTGGTTTAATACACAGACTTTTCCCTCCTACCCCCCCCCCCCCCACCCCCCCCCCCCCCCCCCCCCATTGCAATGTCATCCCATCACCCCCAGCGCGAGGGGAGAAGGGATTAATATCATTATACGTATTCATATCATAGTAGAAATAATTTCGAAGTTTTTTGTTTTTGGTTGTTTTTTTTTTTGGTGTTTTTTTGTTTGTTGTTGTTGTTATTGTCGTTGTTGTTTTGGGGGGGGGGGGGCTCCTTCTTTACACCTTTGCAACCGATATTCCTAAGTGACGTGATCTCTTACACCTCCCCTCCCCCGAATGATGTCTACCCAGGTAGCAAGCCCATATGGGGATCATGTAGGCCCCATATGGGTTTGCATATGGGTCCCACATGGGAATGCCCATATGGGCCCCATAAGATTTTGCACCCAAGACCCATGTGGGTCCCATATGGGCCATCCCAGATGGCCAATATGGGTTCGGCCTCGGGCCCATCTGGGTATAAATGTGGGCAATATGTGGGTAAAATATGGGCTATCCCATATGGGTATTATATGTGGGTTCCCATATGGGTCCCACACGGGAATTAGTACATGGCAAGTTGAAAGGTTACTTAAAATTTTCTGTAGAATCTGATTTTTTGTGCTATATCCCCTATTTTGGGGGTGCTGAACATGAATTTACTTGTTGCCATTTTTCTAAATGACGTCTTCGGCCGTTGCCATGGTAACGAAATATTTTCTAAAAAATAACATATATCTCTTAACAAATAACATAAAAATATAATGTTAGTGATGAAGTGTATCAATTTCAAGCTACCTGTTTGATTAAAATCAAAGTCTCATTTGTCAAAGGGCATGGTTATGCTCAAAAAGGGCCGTTGCTATGGTAACGCCTAAAAAATTTCAGAAAACAGCATAGTTCTGTCATGTCTGTAATGAAAAATCATAAACATATTAGAAGTGTATAAATATATCTATTTCATGCCAAAACTTTGATTTCCATCAAATTCTTGGTCGTGCAAAGTCATATTTATGCCACAACATGGTCGTTGCTATGGCAACGACATGGTAGAAATTGGTATTTAAAGAAAAAATATAGCTTTTGTGTATCAAAACAAAACATAATAAAATGTCTAAGTACACATACTTTCCACTTTCAAATTTTTCAAGTCTAGATGTAGATTTTGAGGCAACAGTCATGCCTGATTGGACAGTTGCTATGGCAACAAAATGATGCAAAAGTTAAAGTAGGTATGAATGGCTTATGAGATCAATAACAAAAGTGTATAGGTTAATTATATACCCAAAACGTACCCCATCCTCTTAGACACAGTTTCATCCATTCTGTTATTTTTTTGTTACCCAGATAAATCAGCAATCATTATGTGCCCATTTGCCATCAAATTGGTGGTGGATGACAGTGCTAGAGACGTTGCCATGGTAACAAATTACTTTTCAGAAAATAACATATTTTTCATAAATATAAATATATACAACATAAATACATGTCGTTAATGTCTCAGAATATCTCTTTCAAGCTGCACCTTGCCTTGCAGTTAACATCTGACTTATCCAAGGTCATGGTTATGCTCCAAATTGGCCGTTGCCATGGTAATATCTGAATTTCTAAAAAATGCCATATATTTGTGATGAAACAACGTATAAACATAACAAGTGTCTCCGTTTGTCCGTTTCATGCTCCAAATTTGATTGCCATCAAAATCTTGGTCATACAATGTCTTACAACAATGTATTTATACCATTATGGTCGTTACTATGGCAACGACCAGGTTGAGACTGACATTTTGAGAAAAAAATAGGGTATTTTTCTATCTTAACACTTACACAAAAAACATTGTCTAAGTAGTAAAAATGTCAAAGTACACAAATATCCAACTTCCAATTACGTTCAATAAAGATGTATTTTAGATATGTTTTTAAGGTAACGGTCATGTCTGATAGAATAGTTGCTATGACAACACATTCAGGTGAAAAAAATAAAGTATGCTTTGACTTATGATATCAATAATAAAAGTGGATGGGCTAATATGTAGAAATTGTACTCCCGCCCGTGACACAGTTTTGTCTAATGGGATCTACCAACAGACTCTCTATGATATTCTTCCCTGATTGCTGTTAAACTGGTGGTGAGTGATAAATCCAAACATTCCAGAGACATTGCCATGGTAATCGATCAGTTAAATCTTGAAACTGTAAAAGAAGAAAAATGTAATACATGTATAGCCTTTACATATATGTAATTATAACATACAAAAGCATAATACAAGTGTCCAAGAATATATAAAATGTAGTTCAACGTACCTCTTTGATATTCATTAAATTGTTAGTTATTCATAGGCAGCTTTATGGCAAAACATGGCCGTTGCTATGGCAATGTCCTGAAAACAAGCGAAGTACATCTACTGCAATACGTACCTGTCGTATTAATAGACACCTTTTTCCTTTATCTTCTTCTATTAGCCTATTAGACTTTTGTAGCTATCATCTGCCCGTTTGTTATGAAAATATTCATGACCTGAATAGCCTGCCTCGATAGTGTGGGCTTCAAAGGAGGCTCTTTTGATATGATTGATGTGATGATTGTATTATTACTTACTAATAACAAGAGGCAATACATTTCAGTATTTACAATATTTATAGCAATTTTAAATACATAGATCATGGTTAAAAACAACAAAAAGAATGGTAAAATGAAACCAGTTTCCGATGCCAGTTTTGAAAATATCTGGGCAAACACAAATAATGCCAACAAATCCTTTTTCTGAAACTCCAGTTTCAACCTCCCTTGAAAATAGCAGACAACTCTTTATGCCTGAGAAGATGTCACACAGCCCTGCACAACCCAGATGCTTGCATGAACCTGGAGGTCTGGAGGCACCCTATGAGGTCTCAAATTCTGCTCTGACCTAGCTACATGCGTATAAACTAGATCTAGATCAAGTCCGGCCCAGAAGGAGACTAGATCTACCAGTTCCTCTAGCAGTTTTCATCCTGTGTTCATTGATACTCAGGTTTAACACTGTGTAGAACTCAGCTGTGACATTGAAAGGGCACTTATCGGTTGCAGATAAGACCTTGCTAGCTGGAACATGCAATAGTCATCCTCTAGGCCATTTCGATAATCTGCAGGAACTGATAAGCCTCTATTGACGGGCAAGATCTACAAGTTCATATCCTACAACAAGTCATGCATTAAGATGTTACATACGAGAGGCAGGAGGATAAAGCAGCCAATATTACCTTTATATCCATTCATTTTGTAGGCCTAGCACGCATACCTTCTGACTTTTTCTTTCAAGTCTTCCACATCTTGTGACATCATGTTTTAAAAAATCGGTCATACCGTTACCAAGTCACATGACCTTTTGTGACCTCATGTCAGCCCGACAATGGATAATTTCTGAGTTTTGTGTACAAAACGAATGGGGAATGCCTTCCTCATGTTCCTACTTTATCAACTATAGTTTCTTCACTTCACTACTGCAGTAGCAGAAGCTGGAGAGGTCTTGGTGCCGAAGAGGAAGAGGAAGATGACAGATGACTACTCTGAAGATCCCAGAGTGTGTGTAGCCAGAGAACACCTAAGAGCTGATATGGACGAGTTCCGTGCTGATCCTTCGGAGGAGAGGAAGAAGTGTGTTGAGGATAGGAAGGAAGAACTCTATGCCAACTACACTAAAGCTAGGGAGGAGTCGTTGCTGATTGAGAATTAAATCAGGAGAGTTGAGAGAGCAGCAGACAGTTGTAAGAGCATAGAGAGTTGGACGATCGTCAACGAGATCACAGGAGGAAGAGAGGGAGTTCGAGTCAGATCCAAGGAACAGGCCCTGAGGATAGGAAGGGGAGGTGCACCGGGGGGGGAGGATCAAGGAGGGTAAGGGGTATGGAGATGACGGAGTGTCGCTGGAGGTGATGAAGAGATGTGATTTTAGTGATATCAGCCTGGAGTTCTGTAATCAGGCACTGGAGAAGAGTGTTGTCCCAGATCAATGGAGGATAAGTAACACTGTCCCAGTACCAAAGAAAGGTGACCTCACAGACACCAACAACTACAGGGGCATCTCACTAACGTTACTTGCTGCAAAGACCCTCAACAGGATGATTCTGAACCGAATCCAGCTCAGAGACAGCCAGAATGGCTTTAGAGAGGGAAAATCCACCACTAGTCAGGAGGATTCTTGAGGGTGCCAAAGCAAAGAGCCTCCCTGCTGTCATGGTGTTCAATGACTTCAGAAAAGCCTTTGATTCTGTAGACCGAAACTGCCTGATGAACATCGTACGGGCTTATGGAATTCCCAAGAAGATGGACCTGATATCCCTGCTGTACACAAACACCAAAGCCCAGGTCATCACACCCGATGGGCTGACAGAGATCTTTGAGATACAGAATGGACTGGAGTACTCCAGGGTGATATATTAGCTCCATATCTTTTTGTGATCGTAAATGATCCTGGCACAGGAGAAACACCAGGACTCTGGCTTCACTGTAAATCCGGCTTGGAGCAGGAGAGTTAAGGCTAAGAAGATCTCAGATGCTGAGTTTGCTGACGACATAGTTCTGTTGGCAAACACAGTAAATGAGGCAGAGGAGTTACTGAGAGAGGTGGAGGATCTGGATCTATATGGTGGATGGATGAATGTAGGACTGCGGATAAATGAGAGCAGGACTATCTTGTGGAGAACGTCTTGGAGCCAGAGGGAATCGTGAGTGCTGGTGGGAAGCCAGTTGAATTGGTGGATGACTTCCTGTACTTGGGAGCAAAGATCAGGAACACAGAGGATGATGTTGTGGATAGGGTGAGGAAGGCCTGGGCAGCATGCCACAGCATGAAGTCAATATGGGAATCAGACCTCCGCAAAGACCTAAAGATAAGTCTCTTCACAGCTGCGGTGGAGTCTGTTTTGTTGTATGGGTCAGAGACCTGGACCCTTACAAAGAGACTTACTCAGATGGTTGATGGGTGCTACACTAGAATGTTAAAGGATGGCTCTGAGCGTCAACCAATACGCAACGAGATTGAGGAACTCGGAGCTGTACGGAAACCTTCCAAAGGTCAGCTCAAAAGTAACCCAGAGGAGAGTGAAGCTTTCAGGTCATGATCAAAGGCATCCAGAGCTCACACTACACTGAGTGGTCCTGTGGGAACCCCTTCATGGAGATTGTTCCATTACAAATACATACTTTTCTGAATATTCAGACGTTACCATAGCAACGGCCATTTTAGAGCATAACCGTGAAGTGGGATAATTCAGATGTTAATTGCAGCCTAACTTGTAGCTGGAAGAGATATTCTTAGATATTAACTTTATGCCTTTACGTTGTTTACTCAAAGATATTTTACTTTATGAAATTAATTTGTTACCATGGCAACGTCTCTGGCACGTTCATCCACCATCCTTTTTTTATGGCAAAGAGGCAGATAATGATATTGATGGCCCAGATATCTGGGTAACAAGAAAGAACAGAGTGAGGAAAAAAAATATGTCCAAGGGGAGGGGGTAGATTTTAGGTATATTAACAAATGCACTGAAATTAATTTCATAAGCCACGCATACCTACTTTAACTTTTGCATCATTTGTTGCCATAGCAACTGTCCTATCAGGCATGACTATTACCTCAAAATCTACATCTAGAATGAAAAGAATCAGAAAGTGGACGGTATGTGTACTTAAACATTTCTTATTATGTTGTGTGGTTTGTTTTGATAGAGAAATGCTATATTTTTTCTTAAAATATTAATTTCTACGATGTCGTTGCCATAGCAACGACCATTTGTGGCACATGTATGACTTTGCAAGACCAATATTTTGATGGAAATCAAAGTTTTGGCATGAAATAGATATATTTATACACTTCTAATATGTTTATGATTTTTCATTACAGACATGACAGAACTATGCTGTTTTCTGAAATTTTTTAGGCGTTACCATAGCAACGGCCCTTTTTGAGCATAACCATGCCCTTTGACAAATGAGACTTTGATTTTAATCAAACAGGTAGCTTGAAATTGATACACTTCATCACTAACATTATATTTTTATGTTATTTGTTAAGAGATATATGTTATTTTTTAGAAAATATTTCGTTACCATGGCAACGGCCGAAGACGTCATTTAGAAAAATGGCAACAAGTAAATTCATGTTCAGCACCCCCAAAATAGGGGATATAGCACAAAAAATCAGATTCTACAGAAAACTTTAAGTATCCCTTGAAATTGTGACGAGGAGCCGTGTACTAGAATGCCCATATGGGCCCCATACTATTTTGCACCCAAGACCCATGTGGGTCCCATATGGGCCATCCCAGATCTCCAATATGGGTTCGGCCTAGGGCCCATCTGGGTATAAATGTTGGCAATATGTGGGTAAAAATGGGCTATCCTATATGGGTATTATCTGTGGGTTCCCATATGGGTCCCACATGGGAATGCCCATACGGGCCCCATAAGATTTTGCACCCAAGGCCCATGTGGGTCCCATATGGGCCATCCCAGATGGCCAATATGGGTTCGGCCTGGGGCCCATCTGGGTATAAATGTGGGCAATATGTGGGTAAAATATGGGCTATCCCATATGGGTATTATCTGTGGGTTCCCATATGGGTCCCACATGGGAATGCCCACACGGGCCCCATAAGATTTTGCACCCAAGGCCCATGTGGGTCCCATATGGGCCTTCCCAGATCGCCAATATGGGTTCGGCCTGGAGCCCATCTGGGTATAAATGTGGGCAATATGTGGGTAAAATATGGGCTATCCCTTATGGGTCGCACACGGGAATGCCCATATGGGCCCCATAAGATTTTGCACCCAAGACCCATGTGGGTCCCATATGGGCCATCCCAGATCTCCAATATGGGTTCGGCCTAGGGCCCATCTGGGTATAAATGTGGGCAATATGTGGGTAAAATATGGGCTATCCTATATGGGTATTATCTGTGGGTTCCCATATGGGTCCCACACGGGAATGCCCATATGGGCCCCATAAGATTTTGCACCCAAGACCCATGTGGTTCCCATATGGGCCATCCCAGATCTCCAATATGGGTTCGGCCTGGGGCCCATCTGGGTATAAATGTGGGCAATATGTGGGTAAAATATGGGCTATCCTATATGGGTATTATCTGTGGGTTCCCATATGGGTCCCACATGGGAATGCCCATACGGGCCCCATAAGATTTTGCACCCAAGGCCCATGTGGGTCCCATATGGGCCATCCCAGATGGCCAATATGGGTTCGGCCTGGGGCCCATCTGGTTATAAATGTGGGCAATATGTGGGTAAAATATGGGCTATCCCATATGGGTATTATCTGTGGGTTCCCATATGGGTCCCACATGGGAATGCCCACACGGGCCCCATAAGATTTTGCACCCAAGGCCCATGTGGGTCCCATATGGGCCTTCCCAGATCGCCAATATGGGTTCGGCCTGGGGCCCATCTGGTTATAAATGTGGGCAATATGTGGGTAAAATATGGGCTATCCTATATGGGTATTATCTGTGGGTTCCCATATGGGTCCCACATGGGAATGCCCATACGGGCCTCATAAGATTTTGCACCCAAGGCCCATGTGGGTCCCATATGGGCCTTCCCAGATCGCCAATATGGGTTCGGCCTGGGGCCCATCTGGTTATAAATGTGGGCAATATGTGGGTAAAATATGGGCTATCCCTTATGGGTCGCACACGGGAATGCCCATATGGGCCCCATAAGATTTTGCACCCAAGACCCATGTGGGTCCCATATGGGCCATCCCAGATCTCCAATATGGGTTCGGCCTAGGGCCCATCTGGGTATAAATGTGGGCAATATGTGGGTAAAAATGGGCTATCCTATATGGGCATTATCTGTGGGTTCCCATATGGGTCCCACATGGGAATGCCCATACGGGCCCCATAAGATTTTGCACCCAAGGCCCATGTGGGTCCCATATGGGCCATCCCAGATGGCCAATATGGGTTCGGCCTGGGGCCCATCTGGGTATAAATGTGGGAAATATGTGGGTAAATATGGGCTATCCCATATGGGTATTATCTGTCGGCTACCATATGGGTTCCACATGGGAATGCCCATATGGGCCCCAAAAGAATTTGCACCCAAGGCCCATATGGGGCCAATAAAGACCGTCCATATGGCTAATACGGGTTCAGCCTGGGGCCAATCTGGGTATAAATTTGGGCAATATGTTGGCAAATACTAGGCTATCCCATATGGGGCCCCATAGTATTTTGCACACAAGGCCCATTGGGGACCCATATGGGCCATACCCGATGGCCCATATGGGTTTAATCTGGGGTCCATCTGGGTAATATATGGGAACAGTATGATTGATCCCATATATTGTGTTCCCCCATGGGCCCCCTCATGGGCCCGAAATAATTTAGCAACTGGGATTTACAATATGCCTATTTTGGTCTATTCATTCGATACAAGGGGACAACTCCTAAATCGGTTTTAAGGAAAGTCATGGGACACAAAGACTACTTGATCATGCAATCATCATCAGCCTCTCACCACAGCTATGCCAGTACAAAAAACAACAACATTAAAATGAAAAATGGGGGGTACTTGAAATATAAGTTGCCGGTGACCTGCCATGCAACCTGTGTACATACATGTATGTCACAAATAATGAGTATTGCCTGTGGAATTTTGTCTTGAAAACAGACCTGTTTGCGCGGTCAACAAATTTCTGAGCATGCCTATATATGGAGTACCCCCACCAAACTCATTCACGCTGACATGTGTTCACTTATTGCTACATACCCAATAAATTTACTCCAGAGTAGTAATTAGATTATCAAAGTATATAAACATTTTTTATTATAAATATGCATGTATAAATGATGTTTTCATCAAACAAAAATTTTACTTTTAAGTTGGGAATAGGCAACGACATACATGTATTTTATATTGATCTGCAAATATATTTTCACTTATTCGTACATGCCCATGAAATTTACTCCATAGCAGTAATTAGATTTCCATGAAGTACCCCATAAATCCAATTCATGCAATTATGTATTCACTTATTTCTACATAGTTTTACCCATTAAATAGTAAGTAATCATATTTCAAAGTAAACCTTTTTAATATTAGAAATTAATACTGTGTAGTTGGTAAGGAATTAATCCAAGTCCCTCGAATAGGACTAAAAGATTTCTTTCCCCCGGTTGCTTGCTTACAAACATACGCTAACTTGCTTTCTTAGCTGTCAGGTTAAATAAATTATCAATCATTTAACCACCATAATGTTCATCTTACAAAAAGAACTGGAGATTTTTCATTTTAAGCTTGGGGATATGCAACGACATACATTATTGAAGTGAAATGAGCTAAGGAGTCTACCATTAAAAATGATAATGGGATTTTGATGGAATCATTTCTCATACAATTCATTTTGTGACACATCACATGGTATTGGAAGTGTGTTTAGATACTGTAAGTACAATTTCTAAAGAACAGCCTTGGCAACACACTTAAAACAAACTTAAAAGAAAAACACATTGTGAAAATAATAAATAATGGAATATTGTATTGGTTAGGTAGTTTATATCACGGCTCCTTCTCACTATTGAAAAAAAAATATGCATCTGTTCGGAAGGGTTGACTCCGGATTATAGCTTGCCACTACATGTGTCATGGTTAAGGCGATACCCCGAAACAATTTCACACTATCCATTTCTCGCCATTAGTTCCTTCATAACGTGCAGGCTAGTGGAGTTCAGTGTCAAGCCCCATGAGTTTAGAATGTTCTTTCAGAAATGCATGTATCTTATCACAAAGAGCTGAGTAAGTAATATTTTAATACCCAAAGGCCCAGTTGGCGAATTCATCAAATAACAGAACGGCGGTCAGAAGTAGAATGAATTGATATATATACAATAGACTTTCTCCTCCAGTTGTAATCTCAGGCCTCCTTCACCATGCATACATTAAAGATGATTAATATGCAGTATTTGTTATTACAATCACATCATGCTATCCAAACGATAAGGTTAAACAATAGTTGTTTCCATCTGGCACTTCCTCATAATTATCCAAATTACTGGTCAACATCTAATGAAGCTGCGGTTTTTGTTCATCAGTTGATTGTGCATTCCCCCATAGTTGAGATGCATACACGACCAGGGCATGTTGAAAGGAGTTTTCCCGGCCTTCATAGTATTCATAGTAAACATTTCTTCAGTTCCGAATACTGCAAACATTTTCCTGCAGGTACTACTTATGGTGCCACCTTAACAGCTTCATCCAGTTTGGATATAATCATGATATAATCTTAACACGTGCCAGAAGTCTTCTTCATTTTGTCCATCTAGAATATACGTTAATTTCTTTTTTTAGTTGTTACGTTACTGCTTATGCTGTTTCCTTGTACCGTTGTTGTTTTTCTCGTCTATTTGCTGGATCTGAAACGACAGAGTGAGATATGTGACCCGTCACGACAAAATGAGACAGAAGTCGCTGGGCTAGAACTCGAGAAAATTGGGCAAATTTTAAAAAACTTCAAATTTCGTCATTTTTTTTTTCTTAGCTGATTTGAATCTTCAATGTTTCATGAATGCTCTGTAAAAAAATTGAGTCCTAAATATAACGGGAAAGGGTAGAAAAAGCAGTTTTTCTACGAGTGTTTTTTTCGGTCAACTCTTCTATTTTTTCGGACAGCTGGCTCGTCCCAGAGCGAAAAGAAAGCCATCCGCTAGGCCCCGCCCCTAGCGACGCGTGGCTTTGTTCATTGGACGTTCGCAGTCACGTGATCTCTGTAAAAGAATTTGCAACATGTACTTAATGCTCGATCGCGCTGGCTTGCTCGTGCCGTCTCGAATTGTTCTGAAGATTAAGATCAGATATTGCTTCTGTTATCATCGCATTCGTACTACTTTGGTCCCGTTATAATAAAGTACAATATTATCAATATTTCATTAATCTTAATTTTTGGGAGTCTTTCTTGTTTCGTTTTGAGTGCAGGCGAAACAAAAATCTTGTTCTTCTTTCTCTGTTTCAGTTATCAGCACCTCCCCTCTCTGTCTCTTTTTCTTTACAAGTTGATTATTTTGTTACTTTGCTCAGCCTAGTATCACTTTAAAGAGAGTCTGAAAGTGAAATAAGTCCCAAGATCCCTTTGAATGGGGGGGGGGGGGGGGGGGGGGGGTGAACCAAATGAAATTGTGACGGCGAATGAAAATGTGTTAGAATGTGATACATGTTCAGAATGAGAGAGAGAGAAGAATTCACTAATCATCTGGTGAGGGTGCGTGTGAAAATAATAGACAAATTATTTAGCTCTATTAAAAGCAAAAAGTTGAAATTGAGAAGGTGGTAGATTTCGTAAAGCAAGACTCGACTAGCGCAGAGAATTGTTAATCGTCAATGAAAGATCTCTTCATTACGAAGCTGGTTTAAGCCATCGCTGTTTAATCTATTGAAAGTAGAGAGGGAATAGAAAAGAGTTGGCTTTCAAAACAGAAGTAAGAAGAACTGGAAAGATGACTTACGAACAACGAAACTATTGATACGCGATAATAATAAGGGGTAAATTCTGTAACCCTTTGAAAAGCCGAAAAGAAAATAAGCCTTTCAAGAAAGAACAGTACACGTACCTGTGTAGAGATTATGAAACAAGCGCGCGATTTAGGACAAAGAGAGAGAGAGAGAGAGAGAAAATCAATAATCGTCTCTTGCTGGAGGTGACTTAATCCTTGTTCTTTGAAAGGGGCGAATTCTCTACCTCTTTATAACATGGCGAAGAAGAAAAGAAATTAGCTATTAGTAAACTATAGCGCGGAGAGAATCGATGACTTTCAAGGTAAGACGCGCGTTATCTTCATCATGTTCATACTGCCAGTTAGCCAGGGGCGGATACAGGATTTTCAGAAAGGGGGGGCACACACTGAGGAACCCTCTGGGGTCTGGGGCATATTTTGTCAAACAAAACAGGGGGGGGCGAACGCCCCTTGCGCCCCCCCCCCCCCTCTGCTTATTCTCTTATTCGTTAAAGCCAAAATTAAGAAGAACTGTCGAAATTATCATACAGGTGAAAGATTTAGAAGGAGAGAGAGAATTGTCTGGGTGTCAATTTTTACAAAAAGCAGTTGTCATTATTATTTATTTTTTAAGCTCTAGTTAACTAGAGCGGCGCTAAGAAGCAATTTATCTCTATCCCGCTTTTGAACATGACGATAAAAAGCGGCCAATTCTATAACTCTTTTTAACAGACGAAAATAAAAGAAAATTATTTTGTAAAACTAGAATGAAAAGGCCCTCGGTTGCGATAATGAAACAAGTATCTGATTTGTTTTAAGCTTGAGTTAACTATTGGGCGGGGAGAAACGATGACTTTCATGCTAAGATGCAGTTTGTCTTCGTCATGTTCATACCGCCAGTCAACATGATGATTATTAGCGGCAAAATCTCTTATTCGTTTAAAAAGCCGAACAGACAAGAAAGAGTTAGCTTTCAAAATAGAATTAAGAAGAACAGTCGAAATTATGATACAGGTGAAAGATTTAGAAGGAGAGAGAGATTGTTCGGGCGTTAATTTAAAAAAAAAATAAAGCTCTATTAACTATAGAGCGGCGCTAAGAAGCAGTTTATCTTTATCCTGCTGTTGAACATGGGGAATTGATGATAAAAGAAATGAAGTTTTTTAACCATACAGAAAAGGACCTGTGTGGAGATTATGACACAAGCTCGTGATTGAGAAGCAGGGACCGCGGAACCGGGGGCTGGGGGCTGCAGCCCCCCCCCCCCCCCCACTTTTTTCAGTAAACACGTGCAAACGTATGGCAGTGCAAAAATGTGGTTATACACGCAGCCCCCCCCCCCCCCTCCCCCCACTTAGCCTCTCCACTTTCCAAGACGTTCCGCGGCCCTTGAGAAGGACAATGAGAGAGAAGAAAAATCAATCGTCTCGCGAAGGCAGGATGTGACTTAATCCTTGTTCTTTGAAAGGGGCGAATTCTATACCTCTTTGACATGGCGAAAAGAAAAGAAAGACGCATTTATAAACATTTTTAAAGGTAGAACTAACTAGAGCAGGATACAATTTCTTTATTATGATTCTGTTTCATTCCATCGTTGTTTAATCTGGTAATAAGTAAAGAGCGAACCGAAAAGAGAGTTAGCTTTCAAAAGAAATAAAACCGGAGATTATGAAACAGGTGCGTGATGTAGAAGGAGAAAGAGAAAATCAATAATCGTGTGTTAATTCTTCAGCTTAAGAAAGCGGCGATTTCTATTGCTCTTTCACAAGACGAAAAGTAAAAAAGTAAGATTCATATGCAGACATCAACGATCTCTGTCAATATTATTCTTGGTAAAGACTATAGTCTAATCAGTAAATTTGCCAAAATTGAATGACTTTGCGACAATCGAATCCAAGCTATAAAAAGAAAGCAAATAACATTGAAAGAAATCAAGTTTACATGATTAATTTAGAAAAAGATATGACATAAAAACCTCTGAAAGTTCGAACCATAATCTAATACATTTCCCCGCACAAAATGACAGACTTACAAACCTTTTGACTATAGCTAGGTTAATCAACCCTTTAAGAAAATCATACCGGCATAGGAAAGGCTCAACGAAAAAAGCATGAAGTTGATGCGGGAAGCTTTTTCAGTGCCGTAAAACTACTTGATTTGTTACCTTTAAAGCGATAGAATTCATGGCTTAAATGAATTAAAATTCATGTTTTCATGAGAAGAGATCCTAAAGAAACATAAGGACTAGTTTTTATTAGAATTAATAAACGGTTGCTAAGGGCTTTATAAAAATCTATTTGACATTACAAACGGAAAATGCTGCATGACTGCAAAACGGAAGTCAAACTTTGGAAGCGTTTTTCTCGAAGAAATACTTTGCCACAGTCCTACTTTACTCAAGATTCAAAAGCTATTATCTCCACTAATACTCACTCTCTAGAGTTGAACTATATACCAAATTAAAGCTTATGAAACGGAGAATAATAATCAATAATAAAATGCAATTTCAAAAAATGCGACTTCTGTCTCATTTTGACGTGACGGGTCACATATATGTACATGTAACAAATTTCACAAAAAATATTATACTAGCATATTTACAATATTAAACTTTTGTAGTGAAATTTGTACCGATGTGTTGGCTCAGTCAGTAGAGCGTCCGCCTCACAATCGGGAGGTCGTGGGTTCGAACCTCGGCCGCGTCATACCAAAAGACGTTAAAAGATGGGAGTTGCTGCTACCTTGTTTGGCGTTCAACAATTGAAAGGATAGAGCAACGGTCGATCTGGCGCTGCACAGTGGCTGCCGGGCCCACGATCAATTGGGCAAAAAGAATTTTCATTTCGGTTAATAAAATTTGGAATGGATTATTATTATTATTATTGTTATTATTAAATATGCTACAATTTTTGATTACCAATGCAGCTATTTTTTAAAAAGCAAATCTAAATGTTAGCTCGTTTTTTCTCTCTCCTGCCCCTCCCCTTCTCTCTCTCACTCTCTCTATATACCACATATACGAGACATCATCCCGTTTCCATAAAATAAAAAAAATCAAAGAGAGTCGGGTCCCACCCCCCCCCCAAAAAAAAAAAAAGAAAAAAGAAAAAGGAAAAAAGAAAACATATAGAAATATGGATAATACCTATTGACCCATGCAAAGGGAAATGACAAGAAATATAGCAGAAAATAAAATGGTGTATGGAATAAAGGTACAATACTGATACAGAAATAAGGGGAGGGGAGAGAAATAGAGTGCAAGAAAGGCAACTTTATAAAGATATCAAGATCATCTGTATATTTTGAGAATGGTAGTAATGACACATCAATTATTCATTTATGGCAGATGTTTCTCACATGAAGCGAACAATAACATTATTATGACATAATGAACTATGACATTCATCTTGTCTTGAAATTGAAGCTGCATAATTATGTGCTCGATACACACTTGCCTAGTGAAACGATTTTGATTTCTTAGCCCATATACATGGAAAGCCAGACCACTAGTTAAACCAAGGAGTTACCACACAACCCCATGGTTATAAACAGACCAGTAGGGAATGTAAACTATCACGCGTTGGGTGAACGATATGACCCAGGCATACTTCTTTCCTCTTGGGCCTTGCAACTTAAACAATGGGAGTATTAAGCTAAGGTAAACTGCACTATGAACATGGCGAACAAAGAAGCGGACAAAATATACAGCTCCTCATTGTACCTTCCACAATTGCCCTGGAAGACAAAAGAACATCCCTTCATTGCTATTATGTAAAAATATGTAGAACAGGTGTCACATGCATATTCACCTGTTCTGCTTATTTTACATAATAGTAATGAAGGGATGTTCTTTTGTCTACCAAAGCAATTGTTCTTCGTGTTCATAGTGCTGGTATCTCAACTGAATTAACATTTCTCTATCAATTCACTCATAATAATCCCACAAAAGACAGTCATGGACCAGAAAATGTCACTGGATGGTACATCTCAGGCTATATATGTACTTTTAAATTAATAAACAATATCAAAGCGAAAATGGAATTTAGAAAGAAATGATAAGATATAAAAAGCAGCTTACCTTCAAAGAGTAGGGAGGCGGATGTGTAGTGCTTCCTTCGTAAGTAGTAGCAATGGAATGCCGTTTCCTCAAAAGGTGGCGCAGGTTTGAAAAGTGGACTCAACCATTTGTACTAGGGGTCAAAAGCACATGGGGTTGGGAGGTGCTTTCATTTTCTCTTAAGCACTTCTCACATTCTTTAGGTCTGCATAGATTAATAGAGTACCGAAGTGCTGACGTCATATTCGCTCGTCGTCCAGGTTACTATAGTTCTAAACAACAAAGCCCGTGCTTGAGGTTCACCGCGAAATCAGTCAAGCAACGGGCTGGAGCAGGGCAAATTCAGTGTTTGGTGCCGGTGTGATCACCACGCCATTGTTCAGCACAAAATTGTTTAGAACCAGCAACCTTGACAACTTGGGCGGTATGACGTCACACTTCGGTACTCTATTACCGTTTGATAAGTTAGGGCCAGTATAATGACAACAAAATATGAATTCAGTTTGCAAATGTGTACAATGTAGATCTTTAATAGATATTAAACATACTAAAGTGTTCAGAATTCACTAACTGATTGAAATAATTCAATGTGTTTCGAGTTATTCATTCTGAGGCATCTTCTGAGGGTATGAAAAATTTCATAGGAAATACCACAAAGAAAAACTATACCACAAATTACCATACAGTGGTGCTGTGTTATTTATATACATGTAGTACAGTGGTATGAAAAATACCATAGGAAATACCACAAAGAAAAACTATAGCACAAAAATACCATACAGCAGTGCTGTGGTATATATATAGTACAGTGTAATACCACAGGGATGAAAAGGCCCACACAGATTCCTGTGGTACTGCAGATGTGATCGCCTGTGGTAGTCATGTGGTAAAAGAAATACCACAGGAAATACTACAAAGAAAAATGTACCACAGAAATATCATACAACAGTACGTGCTGTGTTATTTATGTGGTACAGTGTACACGGCTGTAAAAGATACCACATAAATCATAAATAACACAGCACTGTCGTATGATATTTCTGTGGTACATTTTTCTTTGTAGTATTTCCTGTGGTATTTCTTTTACCACATGGCTACCACAGGCGATCACATCTGCAGTATGCCACAGGAATCTGTGTGGGCCTTTTCATCCCTGTGGTATTACACTGTACTATATATATACCATACAGCGGTGCTGTGGTTTATTTATATAGTACAGTGGTATGAAAAATACCATAGGAAATACCACAAAGAAAAACTATACCACAAAAATACCATACAGCAGTGCTGTGGTATATATATAGTACAGTGTAATACCACAGGGATGAAAAGGCCCACACAGATTCCTGTGGTACTGTAGATGTGATCGCCTGTGGTAGTCATGTGGTAAAAGAAATACCACAGGAAATACTACAAAGAAAAATGTACCACAGAAATATCATACAACAGTACGTGCTGTGTTATTTATGTGGTACAGTGTACACGGCTGTAAAAGATACCACATAAATCATAAATAACACGGCACTGTCGTATGATATTTTTGCCCAGTTTATTCCCATGTAATATCCATATGCGCATTTACATGTCATTTCCATATCGGTTTGCCCAGCATATTCCCATATGATACCCATATGGGTATTTACAGTTGTTTCCCTAAATGGGGTTGCCCAGCTTATTCCCATGTGATATCCATGTGGGCATTCATATGTCTTTCCCATATGGGTTTGCCCAACTTACTCCCATTTATTACCCATATGGGTATTGACATGTCATTCCCATATCGGTTTGCCCAGTTTATTTCCATGTAATACCCATATGTGCATTTACATGTCATTCCCATATCGGTTTGCCCATTTTATTCCCATATGATACCCATTTGGGCAAATATATATGTTTCCCAGGTGGGTTTGCCCAGCTTATTCCCATATGATACCCATTTGGGCAAATATATATGTTTCCCAGATGGGTTTGCCGAGCTTACTCCCATGTGATACCCATATGGGCATTTACATGTCTTTCCCATTTGAGTTTGCCCAGCATATTCCCGTATGATTCCCATGTGGACATTTGCATGTCATTCCCATATCGGTTTGCCCAGTTTATTTCCATGTAATACCCATATGGGCATTTACATGTCATTCCCATATCGGTTTGCCCAGTTTATTTCCATGTAATACCCATATGTGCATTTACATGTCATTCCCATATCGGTTTGCCCATTTTATTCCCATATGATACCCATTTGGGCAAATATATATGTTTCCCAGATGGGTTTGCCCAGCTTACTCCCATGTGATACCCATATGGGCATTTACATGTCTTTCCCATTTGGGTTTGCCCAGCATATTCCCATATGATACCCATATGGGCATTTACATGTCATTCCCATATCGGTTTGCCCAGTTTATTCCCATGTTATACCCATATGGGCATTTACATGTCTTTCCCATTTGAGTTTGCCCAGCATATTCCCTTATGATTCCCATGTGGACATTTGCATGTCTTTCCCATGTTGGTTTGCCCAGTTTATTCCCATGTAATACCCATATGTACATTTACATGTCATTCCCATATCGGTTTGCCCATTTTATTCCCATATGATACCCATTTGGGAAAATATATATGTTTCCCAGATGGGTTTGCCCAGCTTACTCCCATGTGATACCCATATGGGCATGTACATGTCTTTCCCATTTGGGTTTGCCCAGCATATTCCCATATGATACCCATATGGGCATTTACATGTCATTCCCATATCGGTTTGCCCAGTTTATTCCCATTTTATACCCATATGGGCATTTACATGCCATTCCCATATCGGTTTGCCCATTTTATTCCCATATGATACCCATATGGGCAAATATATATGTTTCCCAGGGGGGTTTGCCCAGCTTATTCCCATATGATACCCATGTGGGCAAATATATATGTTTCCCAGATGGGTTTGCCCAGCTTATTCCCATATAATACCCATTTTGGCAAAAATATATGTTTCCCAGATGGGTTTGCCGAGCTTACTCCCATGTGATACCCATATGGGCATTTACATGTCTTTCCCATTTGAGTTTGCCCAGCATATTCCCGTATGATTCCCATGTGGACATTTGCATGTCATTCCCATATCGGTTTGCCCAGTTTATTTCCATGTAATACCCATATGTGCATTTACATGTCATTCCCATATCGGTTTGCCCAGTTTATTTCCATGTAATACCCATATGTGCATTTACATGTCATTCCCATATCGGTTTGCCCATTTTATTCCCATATGATACCCATTTGGGCAAATATATATGTTTCCCAGATGGGTTTGCCCAGCTTACTCCCATGTGATACCCATATGGGCATTTACATGTCTTTCCCATTTGGGTTTGCCCAGCATATTCCCATATGATACCCATATGGGCATTTACATGTCATTCCCATATCGGTTTGCCCAGTTTATTCCCATGTTATACCCATATGGGCATTTACATGTCTTTCCCATTTGAGTTTGCCCAGCATATTCCCTTATGATTCCCATGTGGACATTTGCATGTCTTTCCCATATTGGTTTGCCCAGTTTATTCCCAGGTAATACCCATATGTACATTTACATGTCATTCCCATATCGGTTTGCCCATTTTATTCCCATATGATACCCATTTGGGAAAATATATATGTTTCCCAGATGGGTTTGCCCAGCTTACTCCCATGTGATACCCATATGGGCATGTACATGTCTTTCCCATTTGGGTTTGCCCAGCATATTCCCATATGATACCCATATGGGCATTTACATGTCATTCCCATATCGGTTTGCCCAGTTTATTCCCATTTTATACCCATATGGGCATTTACATGCCATTCCCATATCGGTTTGCCCATTTTATTCCCATATGATACCCATATGGGCAAATATATATGTTTCCCAGGGGGTTTGCCCAGCTTATTCCCATATGATACCCATGTGGGCAAATATATATGTTTCCCAGATGGGTTTGCCCAGCTTATTCCCATATAATACCCATTTTGGCAAAAATATATGTTTCCCAGATGGGTTTGCCCAGCTTACTCCGATGTGATACCCATTTGGGCATTTACATGTCTTTCCCATTTGGGTTTGCCCAGCATATTCCCATATGATACCCATATGGGCATTTACATGTCATTCCCATATCGGTTTGCCCAGTTTATTCCCATTTTATACCCATATGGGCATTTACATGCCATTCCCATATCGGTTTGCCCATTTTATTCCCATATGATACCCATATGGGCAAATATATATGTTTCCCAGGTGGGTTTGCCCAGCTTATTCCCACATGATATCCATATGGGCATTTACATATGTTTCCCTGATGGTTTTGCCCAGCTTATTCCCATATGATACCCATATGCTCATTTGAATATGTTTCACAGATGGGTTTGCCCAGCTTATTCCCATATGGTACCCATATGGGCATTTACAGATGTTTCCCAGATGGGTTTGCCCAGCTTATTCCCATATGATACCCATATGGGCATTTACATGTCATTCCCATATGGGTTTTCCCAGTCTTTTCCCATATGGTTCCCATATGGGCTGGCCCAAGTAGATCTCAAAATGGGTTAACCCATATGGGTCCACAAGGGATACATATGGGATTTATATGGGTTCCCTTTTGCCCAGATGGCCCAGATGGCCCGATGATGCCCATATGGGCCCCACATGGGCCTGTTACCTGGGTACATATCAGTTTAGTCTGTCATAATTATAAGGGAATGAATTGGGGCGATATACCATAACATCTTTCCAAAGGTATGAAGGCCATTTTCCCCATTCGTGTCATTTCAGAGGTTGGTGGTTGTCGCAGCGACAACCACCCAAATGTGTGGTTAGGTAAAACCATAAACACTACCATAACCCTAACCCTACACTCCAAAGCCTCCCCCCCCCCCTTCCGCTGATCTTTTTCTTATCATCTCTGACTTTGATATCCATTTTCTTGATTTTTTGGATACCATAAACGCGTCACCCGGGTTATGTGCTTCAGCGAGACATGCCCCCCCCCCCCCCCCCCGCCAGAGACCACCGTGAACTCATAGTTACATACACATAAAACTGTGTATGGAACTATGAGTTCACGGTGGTTTCTTCAGCGAGACAGCCCCCCCCCCCCCCCCCCCCCAGCGACCACCGTGAACTCATAGTTACATACACACAAAACTGTGTATGTGAAGCTACAAAATAATGATGTAACTCTATATGCGTGAAACGTAGTACACGCAGTTGGCCTACATGTAGAAGACAGTGCGCTGTGCGAACAAATTACACGTGTATTGTTGCGCCGTGTACATTGAAGCCATACATGCGCTATATGAACGAATAACACGTGTGTTGTTGCCAATGCATGCGGATATGGCCACGATGTTCTAATTTGGCATACCTCCCCTTCACAGGCAAAGGGTATGGGTTGGGCTGGACATGAAGCTACATACCCGCTTCATGGGTTGGCAGAATTATTAGGCCTACTCCCTGCGGAAATTCAATGTTTAAAAATGAATTTATGAAATATAGAAAGCACGTCAGCCCTTAAGAAGTGCCTCCCACCACTCTAAGAACCATTCCCCGGCCGTGGGAACCAAAAGGCGGGGACCGAAAAGGCCAGGGGAGGAGCCTATTTGAACCAAAGAAAAGGCCCCAAATCGTAATATATTAATAGATGAAGATGTTCTAGTCATCATCAAGTTAGTTTCCTGGGGAGCGTTCATCAAGTGTCTTGTCAGTGAAAAATTTGCACTCATCAGATGCCAATCAGATGCAAGGATTTCAGTAGCTTTTAACAGTTGTTGGTAAAAATCACTGACATAACACTTGATGAAATTCTCCCCCTGGAGTCAGAGGGAAAGGCTCACAGGTCATTGGTATTTCACAATCCTTTTTTTCCTCCAGGCAACTTCGGGAGGCGCAGCAGGGGAAGCCAATTTATTCGTTCTATCTTTGTATTCCATGCTAACATTCAACTGTACCCTTGAAATGCCAAATAAATAAATAAATAATGATAATAATAATAATAATAATAATAACCAACACTGACATTTTTCACATCACCAAATCCATACTTTTTCGGTTTCTGATATAATTCAATTTTTCTAAAAGTTGATCTGTTGTGATTTAACAACATTTCACCTTCCACACATTACAAAATTTAAACAAGAGCAAAATACATGATCTCATATTTCTTCATAGTTGTAGTAAGTTTATTTCATCAATCATGCTTATAACATTATCTTTTCGTGATAATTTATCTTTGACGAAAGAAGGCACGTCTTACATATTAGGTTACATTTGAGAAACGTTAATAGAATGTGCTCATGATAATTATGCTAGAAAACTGTGTGCACTTTTGTGTAATCAGTTGTTCATGTAGGGGAACTTATATAACATTACATTTGTTAACCAACATTACTTTTTTCATATACGAAAACATATATCAATGATTTTTGTCATTTTAAAGAACATATACATAATACCCCAAAATTATAGACATTCATTCGTTCAAATTAGATTATAATAATAATAAATAAAAATATATAAGATTTATACTATAAGCAAACGTACGGACATGAAAGGTAATGGTAATCAATTATAGGCCAAATTAAGCAGATACTTTTTAAGATTATTTTTGAACACTTCAACAGAACTGCTATTTCTAATCCCTTGAGGGAGAGTATTCCATATCGACGGCCCAGCATGAGCGAAGGTTCCCAAGTAAGCAAGTAAGCCAGAGTTTTGAGAACGTAGCGGTCTACAGGGAATGTAATGCTTGATCAAACCAATGTTGTACTGGGGAGCAGAGCCATGTATACAGTGAAATAATAACAAAAGAATCTTGAAAACAATATGTTCTTCCACAGGCTACCAATGAAATTGGTTAAGATATTTACGTATAAAACCTAAATTGCGTAACTGATAACGAACTGATTTTGAGACATATTGAATTTGTGTAGATATTGGAGTGATGGAAATCTTCTCTGAGTCTTAGAACCGTACATTACAAATTCATATTTAGCAAGATTTAATTTTAATGAATGTGAGTTCAACCAATTATAAACATCTTGTACACATGTCTCAAGATTATGGATAGCGCTGGCTGCATTGCTCTGATTGGGTTTGAAAGAAGTATATATTTGAATAGCATCAGCATAAACATGATAAGAAAGAGAGTGGTGATGAAAAATGTTCTTCAAACCAGTTAAATACAACGAAAACATGCTGGTCCCGCCCACAGAGCCTTGCGGAACTCCACATATAAGAGGTAAACAATCTGAAAGGCAACCGTTTTATCATGACAGCTTGAGAATGACATGACAGGTATGATTTAAACCATTCCAGGGCCTGACATTTAACGGTTCGGTGTAAAAATGCCAGAGGTAAAAATGCCACTGGTAAAAATTCCAGAGGAATAAATGCCAGAGGTAAAAATGCCAGAGGAAAAAATGCCAGAGGTAAAAATGCCAGAGGAAAAAATGCCAGAGGTAAAAATACCAGAGGAAAAAATGCCAGAGGTAAAAATGCGAGAGGATAAAATGCCAGTGGTAAAAATGCCAGACGTAAAAATGCCAGACGAATAAATGCCGGAGGAAAAAATGCCAGAGGTAAATATGCCAGAGGAAAAAATGCCAGAGGTAAAAATGCCAGAGGAAAAAATGCCAGAGGTAAAAATGCCAGAGGAAAAAATGCCAGAGGTAAAAATGCCAGAGGAAAAAATGCCAGAGGTAAAAATGCGAGAGGATAAAATGCCAGTGGTAAAAATGCCAGACGTAAAAATGCCAGAGGAAAAAATGCCCGAGGTCATTCTCAAGCTGTCATGATAAACGGTTGCCTTTCAGAATTTTCCCTGGCACCCATTTAACACCTAGAGACATGAGGGTATTCACCAAAAGAATATGGTTAACAGTGTCAAAGTAATTTAGTTTCACCCAACAAAAAAGGTTCAGTTAACTAGAAATGTACAGAAATGTACAGAAATATTTTTGTTTTTTAATACAAACTTGAAAGTAACATAGTCATGTTCCCTAAATATCGGATGTCATGTGACATATGTGACCCTCCACCACAAAACGACAGATAAGTCGGAAATTTGGGTTAAATTAGAATTTCAACACAGTTTGAAAGCTTAGATTCTAAGCTTTAAAATGATATATAACTTGTCTTGTATGGACTAAGCAAGCCCTTGTAAATTACAATGAGAATGTTGATATGTCAGACAGGTTAATGACCAAAACAATAGAGAAAACGGGGTCTAAAGAAGAGTGACCATTTAAGAGAGCCTAATCTGTGTCCTATTGTTTGTCGCACAAAAGGTTGAGTCAAAACTCCCTAACATACACCGTGAAGTACTAATTGGATTTGGTTGAAACTTTCTGTAAGATGCCTATTTTGTCATTTGTATTTGACTTTGTTTACTCTTATGTTCTGGAATTTAGTTCAGTTCAGGTTAGCTTTCAATAGGTGTTTTGTTGTCATGCATCTCATCAGAGACTGTCCTACTTCTCTTGTCACCTTCATTCCTTTCCTATTCAGATGTGCCCATTCCCTCCATCCTCACATCTGGTTCTTTTGTTGAACATTCCTCATTACATAATCACCCCAGACATTGACTATCTTCATTCTAGTTATTTCCGATTGGTTCTTTTATTTAATTGGGTTGATAAATTTTAGTTAAATACTTCCATTTTCTTTATGTTCATTGGTTAAAGTATGTTTGAATATTTATAATGTTATGTTGTCTTAGTTACCAAGTTGATGTGGGCCAGGCAGCCCTGTAATATAAAAGAACATGATTAAAAAGAGAAAAGCTCAGTCAGACAGATAGATCAGAGAGATCACTACCAGTTTGAACGTCAAGAAAAACATGGTCATTTTGAATGAGAGGAAAACATATTTCAACAAGGTATTTAAACCTGAAATTTTGTCAGATGGTATATTAATAAATGAAATTTCAGAAACTTACAGAGTCTGCAGGACCCAGTAGGTAGGGGAAACCAAGACCACACTCAAGGGACGCTCCTATGGGCACAGATCCACTGTCAACACAGTCAAGCTTGACACTCCAGTGGGCCACCATTTTAACCTTCCTAACCATTCCATCACCGATATGATTCTACGGGGCATTGAATCTTACCCGTCCCGACACAGTCCGAACCAGCAGGGAGAAGTACTGGATGAGACGACTTTGCACCATCCAACCTCATGGCCTCAACATCCAGGAGGGAAATGATTAATACATCTTTTTACTCCCCTTCCTTACATTATACTTTCCACTCCCACTTCGTTTATTTTACTCCTCCCATCTCCCATGCAGGCCCCATGCCCAATTTTTATTACATATTTCTCACTGTATGCACACCTCACATGCATATACATATATATATCATCAACACAGGTACCTGTCAACTTATATTATTATACTTACATACGTATACTCAGATACTGTATAATTATAGTTATGTTTCTATGTATTTCCGTTACCGTTCATTTGTCTATTACCCCATTCACTTTATTATGTTAACTCTCAGTGCCTTTTGATTAGGTTATATTTCGTTCGTATTACTTTGTATTATTTGCTTGTTTTATAGCCGAAAGCTGGGCACTAGCAACGGATATAGAGCTACGTCTCGTGTCATCATTCGCTTTTGCACGTCTTACAAGGTATAGTATTTCTACGATGACACAGTCAATGAGTGCGAAGATTGTCAAACTTCTCTCTCACACACACACACACCACATATATATATATATATTATATATATATATTATTTATATATATATATTATTTGCATTTACCTCCTCGTTGGGTTTAAACACATATATTACAGACTTTATATGCACATGTAAGTATTTTTCAGTATATAGTTTGCCTTTCATCTTGTATACAGTAGATAGCAAATATATATATTTTCACTACATTTTACTCTATATGTCATATATTATGCACATGGTGTCTGACAACTCGACTCCCTCTTTATTTTCTGCCCTACCACTCCACTGTAAAGGACTTGTACAGTACTTATTCCTTTCTCTCACCCCTTGTCTTTGCATTGTTCCTTATCCTGTTTGTTGCCCCCCCCCCCCCATTTATCCTTTGCATCCACAGGTTACCCACACTTGAGCTTGGGGCTCATTACTGACCTTGCATCTCCACGCCTTTGTGTTTGTTTTAATCCCCCTCCACACCTACTTGACTCATGGCTTTTGACTCCCCACACTCCCTTTTGCTCCCATTGTTTTGTGTCCCCAGCCCCTACCTTACAGTTCCTGTTACATGTATACTGTTTTGTGTCTGTAGTCTATATATATGCTTGTCTTGCTTTTTATGTTTGTCTTTTTGCCTCTGACGAAGATTCTGCTAGGATCGAAAGCTCAGGCCCCTTTTGACTCCATTTTACTCCATTGGCTCGCCATTATTGGATAAGCAGTTTTCAGCAGCTTGTTTTCCAAAATATAAAAAACTTAAAATCAAAATTTCCACCCCAAACCACGTATTACAGCTATACTCTTAAACTCCCATTGCGACTTATTGGACGTTTTGTGGTGGAGGGTCACTTATAATGACACATTAGTTCCCCCAAAAATATTAATTTTGACTAAATGGTAACTCAAGTTGCAGGGTGTGGACAAACCATGCCCTATGTATCCTGCCTCCTGCACTTTGGACAACATATGCCCTACAATGGAAAACCAAAAATCAAGTCCATTTTGTAAAGTAGTGTCATTTTTAAATATTTAGGGTAAGCCAATCGTGTAGCAAAGGATTCCACATGAAAATTATATTCTCTATCATTACCAGACCTGAGGCCTGTAACATAAAGAGATACAATCAATCTTAAGATTGATATCAATCGTAAGTCTATGAAAAACCATGTACAATTGACCGTAAGACTGATTGTATCTCTTTGTTACAGGCCCCTAAACCTTGTCATTAGCATATAATACGCCTTAAATTTCGTATGCTCTTCCCTTTCCACGTGAGACCACTTAAACCGTGTATCCATTAGGGGTAACAATTAAGAGGTGGAGTGACCGAAACTGATACCGAATTTCAAGTGTGACCACCGTTCTCAGTTGTCCTTGAAACCAATATAGATACACTAAAGAGAAAATGTTTTCTACATTCACTATTATATTTCTTGAAGCTATCTATTTGATTAAAAAGAAACAAAAAATCCTGAACAAGATATACTAATCGCAATAGCATTACGAGATTACACAAAAAAATAATTTTCCTCGCACTTGAGACATTTCATGTTGTGTTTAATCAAACTATTCAATTTTTCCTCCATCATGCGACGTTTTAAAGTCAAACTTCTGAAGTGGTAATTGATAAAGATATTTCCTACGTGCATATGTTTCAGTTTGTTTAATTTGTCTATAACTTGTCTATGATATTTAACGTTATTGATTATTGGTTTGTTTTTGGGGTTTGTTTTTGTTTTTTAAGTAAATGTTTGTCTATGTACACATCTCAACCTGTCATTTGCGTCAACCTCTTTTTTCGATGTTAACCGTCTTGTTTCCTTTTCACCATGGAAACTATATCATGGGTGATAATTGAACGTGTTATATTACAGTTATGGTTCTTAAAATGAAACATTTGATAAGAATTACATTGATATGATATAAAAGGTCATATCTCAGATATATCGAAGAATATGCATACACACACTTCATAATATTTACATCTACCCACAATGTGAAGTTTAATTATATATCATATATAATTTTCTGATTGCATTGACTATTTCGATCTTTCACCAAATTACTGCCGAACAATAAAGATAGAAGTGAGGTTTTCCTACTTTTAAGTTTCAGTGAACATTTGGTGCAGATATATATGAGACTACGATTTATAAGATCTTAATTATCAAGACTGTAGTGCATGCGACAATATACATATAATGTAAAATGTTAAAAACACACAAAGTGGTTCAATGAAATAATAATTTCTCCATGAATCTTTTTTATCGGGAAAAAGAAAAGAGTATGGTAATGTGCTTGTCAAGTGAATCACGGGCCCGCATTATTGAGCAAATGATTTAACAAATACAAATTATTTCAGATATATCAAACTGATTATCAGTTAATACTTGGTTTTCATTAATTGAGCCAAAGAGACTTTGCAACTATATTAAATAATCGCTCACACAACAACCACAGCTCCATTTTATTGTATTTCTTTTTTTATTATTATTCATGCCCCTTCACTATATGAGTGTCAAGATAAAATCCAGCAGATTTTGAGCGTGTCTATATCGATGTTAAGAAACAGATGAATACGATGATGCATGTGCTTATTGTTTACAGTCAGAATTCACTGCTCCCGGATCATCTCAATTACAGTTGGTCCTTACCATCCATGGAATATCATTTGACAATGTTTGTAATTTCTATAATTTAGTAACGTACATGGGAAAAAAATCATTAATATCCAATGATCAAAGATAGATGTATCTGCAACTGTGCAAATAACTTTGGCATAAAACTCTGGACATTGGCACATGCAGCAAAGGCTCAAAAGCACAATCATCATAGCATTGGCGGATCCGGGGGGGGGGGGGACTTCCGGCCCGTGCCCCCCCCCCCCCCCTTGGAAGAAAAGTATGCATTTTTACCATAGAGGATCCCTTTTGTGGATTGTGCCCCCCTTTTAGAATGAAAACCTTTTTTTTTTTTTTTTTGCTTGTCAGAGAATTATGGAGGGAAACCGGACCCCTATTACCCCCCCCCCCAAACTGGGCGAATTTTGGAGGTCTGGCGATTTTTTTTTGTCGAATTAGAATTGTTATGACTTTATTTTTGTCAAATTAGAATTTTAATGATTAATGATTAAATCAGTCCTGGACTCCCGGCTCCGAAAGCTATACCTTTTGTTTCCAATTTGGCAGTCGTGACTTGTGACACTTCGTTGGACTTGATATATTTTTGATGTTCTTATTTAGAGTGACAACCTTCAACAAAACACAGATGTCTGGATCATAACAGTGATCTGTAAAGACAAAGAATTTTCTTGAGGGCTATATATTGCAACGTACTGAAATGAGCACACCTCATATCGAACTCTTACAAGCATGAAGTCTTGCATCAGGATATGAATACAATAACATAAATTTCCACTTTCATTTGCCAGAACCATGAGAATCATTTCAGTGATCAAAGTTGTTTGAAATGGTAAGTAAATGTAGTGCAGTAAAATTATCAAAATGAGCAACAAGAGTGGATGACAATAATAAGAAATAAACATGAAAATGCCCAAAGCAACATTTGATAACACTGGCAGGACTGGCAATAATATATTTCATGTATTTTCGAGAGAAACTTCCCTCTCTTTTTGTACTCTTGGGTCATTTGGATACTAGCATTAACAAAATCTAGCAATTTCAGTAAGATTTCATATACCGGTAACCCTAGTGTTGATCAAACAATTTGTACTGAATGAATGCCGTTGACGCGACGAGATTCCGGAGCTGGAGAGCGAAGGACTAACCAACATGGCGGATACACGTGATCACGTACGAACAATGCCTACAATTTCGCACCCGCACGAGCCTTCTACGTCTTTAGGAGTTCTGTGGCAACTCCACGCACACGCACTAATTAACATTATAGGTTAAAAAAAAAATCCCCTACGAAAAAAAAAATATATGTAAAGGAAATGAAAAACAATTACGAAAAACGTAAATTATGCAAAGATCACTTCTTGTAATTTTCATTATTCTTTCTATTATGAGACCCATTTCAAAGCTCAGATTCTCCTAGGCTTTTGATGCTGTCGATTCTTCTTTGATTTGAAGTCAATCTCTGCGTACTCTATTCCAGGATTGTTGGGTACCTGTAGTGTTGGATGGAACCAGCAGTGAAGAGGGTAAAATATAAGAAAATTACCTTTATATGTTTAGAATTGTAAATAAAAATTGTAATATTTAAATCAAAATCCAACAATTATATATATTCCAAGTAGTAAAAGCAGACAGTAAAAGACATGAATAGTTGCAAAATAGAGACCAAAATTTTCTTCATTGCCCCCCCCCCCCTCTCTCTCTCTCTCTCTCTTTAACGCTCGTTTTTCTCTGCCGCACTGGTTTAGTTGTTGCGCCAGCTTTTTGATGACTTCTTACAACTTTCTACGATGCATAGAAACTTCGAAAGGCTAGCTCTTCAACGACCACTACGACCAAGAGCATATCACGACAAAGTCCCGTGTCTACTTACTTCATTTCTTTTTCTAGAGAAAAGCGTCTGTTAGCATAAAGCAAAGCATAATTTAAAATAGGTGGATATCAATTAAGCTGTTTGTATATAACCACTAGACCACGGAGACGGGTCAGTGGTTTCGGCGACACCAGATTCAATAGACCGGTTTACTAAGTGATTCAAATTGTATGCATACTTTTGAAACAAAATTTGTTCTTGACAACCTGAAAGCTTGCCAGAGGCTTGTCAGACATAGCAACAAGTAATGTATGCAAACTGGATTCCACGTATTGTAGTTCATTCATTAATAACAGGTTAATGGAATACCTCGTTAATAGGTCCCCAGGAAAGAAACATCCATAAATTTGAATCACTTAGTAAACAGGTCTATTGACCGACAGATTGACAAATCTTCAACCTTATTAATGAATTCCTTTGTCGGGGGCAGGTGAGTTTTGAACAAAGACAAGCCGCGTGCCTCAACTGGATCCAAGCGAATGCTTTGAGATACATGACACATAAGGAAATAACATATATACAGCAGCTTTGGCAACTCTCGTGGAAATAAATACAATGTGAAAGGAAATGAGAGAATAATGGTTGCGTAACTTACATATATATATATATATATATATGTATATATAGGAGTTATATATATATATATATATATATATATATATATTTGACTAACGGGTACATTAAGTCGACACCTAACAATGTAGTTTATTCCGTCATAATAGCGACCCCTACATTAGGTCGACAGTTGAACAAAGAAAAAGAACAAAAACTGTCCTCCTAATGTACCCATTAGTCGTTTATATATATATATATATATATATATATATATATATATATATATATATATATATATATATCCCTGGAAAAAAAATATTAGACCAGCCTCTTTTAAAGGCGTATGAGGGAAGTGATGGCTAGATCAATAATTGAACTTTCAAATTATGTTTTACTGGCTAAGTCATAATGATTAGATGACTACTCCTTAAAACAATTACCCCCTACAATAAACTAACCCTCGGACAATTACCCCAACACCACCCCCACCCCCCCCCCCCCCACAATTATACCCAAAGGACAACTAAATCTAAAAGCATACACCCCCAAATGGATGGATACTTCAGATTAAAGAACAGAATGAAAATATCCTAGAAGATAAGTGTGCTAGGGATATTATCCAGAGGTAGGAAGGTTTTGAAACGTTCTGACAGTAATGGTATCTGGGAAAATCACTTCTCTAGAGGCAGTTTCTTCTGTTCTAGGTGGAAAATTGCTACATGTACATGTGAGGATAACAGCCATGCCTTGTAGCATGCTGTCTATAAGGGGTTGCATTTTTTTCTCTCTTCACAGCAGCTCATTCATGTAGCTAGATTCTTTCTTTTTTGATAAATTCTGGGGAAATTTGTCCGAGGCAGTTTGTACTTGTCGTAGTTATCCTAAAGGTAAGTGTCACAAAGGGAATTGTAATGGGGAGTAGTAGTCCATTAATAATGAATGAGTTGTTAATCATCATTTTCCTAGTTCCATAGACAAGGGAGTTAACACTAACTGTATGCCTCCAAATGTAGCTGGTCTAATAATATTTTCCAGGGCTGTATATATATATATATATATATGTATATATGCATATATGTACGTATATATATATATATATATATATTTATATGTGGAAAGACTGGGGGGAGAGAGAGTTGCATTTGGCCAATTATTGTGCTATCTTGGCTAGCAATGAATTACCTTATAGCGTGGCACCTGTGTTCGGCCTTCTTCTCTCATGTCCTCACGTTTGGGTACCACGGCATATTCGACCTTACAGGACAGGAACGAGATATATACCGCTTTATAAAAGATTAACAAAATAATGGCATGGAGATGGCAAAAGCCTCGGTCACAAATACCAATAAAAAGTGCTATGAACGCCGTACGAACGATTTTTAGATCATTTCATAAGATCATCTTAAGAAGGCCGTACGAAACCAGCGTTCGTAGACCGTTCATATTAGTTCGCAGCCTGGTCGATGGTCTTGTCCAAGATATTTTTCAACGTCGTACGAAACCCCCTCTTCGTAAGGCGGCCGTACAAACATCGTAGGAACATCGTAAGAATCACGCCAGATTTTGTAGGGGCGAGAGACAATTCTAGAAGCCTTAAATTCTTACTATAATCGTAATAACGCCTTAATGTGTTCATAGAGGGCTCTTACGGCGTAGGAACGCCTTACAAACGGAGATTCGTAGGCGCTCTTAGGAACGACTCTTGGCGTTTGTAAGGCGTTTGTAAGGTGCTCGTAATGTGTAGGTACACAATTTGTGCAATTGTTGAGTCTTAGCACTACTGCCATCTTGAAAGTATCAATCTTTCAACAGTCACAGACTTTTTGACAGTACACGGCAGCGCCTTTTTGGAACCCGGCAAAATATACGAAAAGATCTTCTTACACTCTTAGAAATGTTGGGTAAATGCCACTGGGTAAATGAAGATTGGGCATAGGTTGGTTAAATCTTGCTCAACTTTTACATGCATTTACCCAACATTGGTCAACAATAAGAATGAAATTGGTAAAGTTTACCCAAAAGTTGGTCGGACTCATAAGGACCCTCATGTTGGGTAAAATTTGGGTAAAATTTTGCCCAATATTTCTAAGAGTGTACGAATGACTTAAGATTGCCGTGAGTTGCAACGTACGACCATCTTGCGACAACATAAATCGTAAAATGGCCATAAGTCTGACGAAAGAATAACTCAAGTCATTCTTACGAAAAACGTACGAACTCTAGGGCCATTGTATAACCGAAAATCACTTCATTTCTCAAGAAGGTCTTAAGTTGTTCTTGCGAATTAAACGGCATTCGTACGAACTTTGTAAAGAAGGCCGTAAGAATCTATGCCCCATCTCTACGAACTCCGCAATTCGTAAGAACGATGCGAACAATGTCACCGTAGCTAAAGATAATAATGACAGCTGTTTTATTTTGATATTAAAATGAGTTATTCTAGCAATTTACATTATGTAACAAAATTACAGGTTCCGTTTAGGCCCTATTTTTTATTAATGAATATTTTACCATTCCAGATGTTGTAACTTTATGTACATGCGGAACTGCGTCATCAGTTTTGGCTTGGTTGATAAACTGATAGCCCATATCAATATGGAGCATCTGGAATGAATGTTATATGAACATAAATGGTGAATAAAAGTGAGTATATCAAGAGAATATCTTCAAAGTTCAACAGAATATTTTTCTTCAAATAATGAAGTAGCAATGATTTAAAGTGGTTTCTATTGCACATGTGTATAGAACCGCACACTAGGTATAGTCGGACTTCATTAAAACAATTGATATGCATAATTAGATTTTTATTTTAAACTAAGTGAATATCTTTAAATTTCTATCACAGTCATCGGCAGTTTCCATTTTTCTTTTCTCGACTGCTTTCCTCTGTAATAACAGAGTGAAACAAAACTAGAAAGCTAGGAACATTTATCAACTTACACCTTTAACATTGCGATGTTAACAGTGTAAGTTGACAAATAAATGGTGTAGTTCTAATGTAACTATAGGTTTTCCCGGCCGAATTCGTCAAAACAGCAGTCAATTTCATTAATATACATTCGCGTTCAAGCAATTTTTCGTTCCTCCTTGATCCCGTGCTTCAGTTTAACGGTTTACGTGTTCAATTTCGTTTTTGAAAACCTGAAATTCACAAACTTCCAGTCAAATTAAGTGTAGTTACATTCAATTTCGGAATGCATAACCGTCATTCAATTTCGCCAAGTTTGAGTGGAAGGAGGGTTTTGTCCCAAACTGCGCTTTCATTTTCGCCTATAGGCAGCCACATTCGCATTTACGTCATTCAAATTAGAACAACGATAACGGCCTCACTTTTGTAAAAAACATGATGTTATTTTTTTATTTTCATTTTTTTGTCGTCATCATTTATTCATTCATTCTTCTATCTTTTTGTGAAGGCTTTACTTATGAAAACAATACACTTTTTATTCATGCGTTATTCTTTATTAGACTCTACATTATTCATTCTAATGTCTTTGGAGGTGATTTGATCTTCATTGAGTATGTTTGTACAGAGTGTTTCTTTTCATTTTTCATCTTTGTTCTTATCATTATCATGTTGCATTTCTCTCATGTGACTGATTTTATCCGTCGATTTCCTGGCGATTCAAGCACCTGGGCATGTACGTTTGGGAGTGGTTGAACCACTGGGTGCATTTGGCTGGGGTTATGGAGTCGATGCACTGCACTGCAACCTCTCTCAGCAGGTCGCACCGCCACTGCTGCATGTTGACGCCAGCTCGCTCAGCGGCTATCCTGTCTCCGACCCGGTGTTGCCATGCAGGCTGCGCCAGGCATCTCTTCACCTCACCTTTGAACGAGGAATGTGCCATCTCAGTCATGTTCAAGAATGGCGAGTATGGAGGGAGGCGTTTGGTTTCGATGAGAGCGTTGACATCCGCTGGAAGCTCAGCTCTCACATGCGGCCTGGCATTGTCGTAGATCAAGATGATAGGTTCATCCGCCGGAAACAAGTCGTTGCACTCTGCCGCTGTATCGGCGAGGAACCGCTCGAACGTTGTCCGAGTGACAGTCTCGAAGGCTATCTGATGGCGCACAAGGCCAGCTCCGGCAGAAACCGCAAACGTAACATTGCAGTTGCGACCCCTTTGCCCATGTACAACCCTCCTAGCGGGAACACCGCGCATGGCCCTTCCTTGGGTGCGACGCGTCCAGACATTGTAGCCACACTCGTCGATGAAGACGCAGTTGGCGACAATACCGTGTTCGAGGAACCACTCGGCGTACTCTCTGCGTTGTTCGAGTACATGAGGGGCGTTTCTTGCGTCAGGTACATCCTCTGCTTGTTTTAGAGTGATGAGCATCCCGTCTAGAGTCCTTGCAATCGTTGACGTGGAGACGCCCGGCTTCTGTGGAAGATCTTCCAGAAGCTTGTCCTTCATTTGGCGGAGCGTCAGTAGTGGGTTCGTATCAAGAATATCCTGGAGATAAATCTTCATTTCATCATGAATTCCAGATAATCTTGGCCGTTTCCCTGGAAAGCTTCGATCAAGCGACGTCTGTCGACATCGGAGATTCGCATGTACCGTACGCGAGCTGCCATAATGCAGGCTCAGTTATGCTATAGTGTGTCGAGAGACGGTATTGCTGGACTAGAACAAAATTAACAACCTTCTCTGACCACAGTTATCTGTGAAGTGAGAGCTAACTGCTAATTAATGAATCTCACATTTTTTCTTCATGCAAAACTTTAATTCAAACAGAAATACACACTGAATAAACATCATTAGATGAAAAACATTGCACAAATGTCACAAATGTATGCCTATTCATGAAATTGAATACCCGAGTTCTTTCCACGGTCTGTCCAGCGCGAATTTGAATGCTCCTTGCATGTTTTTCGAAATTGAATGCTCGTTCGTCACTTTTATATGTCAAGAAAAGAAATCGCTTGCCCCAAAAAATCAAATTGAACGAAAAAAAAAATCGCCTTTTGAATTGTGATCTACACCATCATTCAATTTCGCGCGAAATTGAACGAACGAACGTGAATTCGGATGCCAAGTCTACGAACTTGGGCGGGAAAACTTATATTACTGAGGAAAAAGGATAGTGTCCATAGCCAGTGGCGGAGAGGGGGGGGGGGGGGGGGGGCTGCCAAGTAAAAATTAATATGTCCAGACCCACACTCCATTGCGCTAGTAGATGCCAGGAAAACATCACTTACGGTGGTTCAAAATAGCCCCCCCCCCCAAAAAAAAAAAAAAAAAAAAAAAAAAAAAAATCGGCTCGCCGCTACGCGGCTTGTGGACGATGCTCCGCATCGTCGTTGGGTCAACCCCCCCCCCCCCTTGGAAAAAGCTAGATCCGCCCCTGACAGCACCTTACTAATCAGACTACTAGATATATCGCACTTCTTGCTGACTGTCGCGTATGTGCAGATTGGTTCGCTAAGTCTTCCTAAAAGAGGTATACGGGCTTTATATTTCCTTTAACGATTATGAAAGTATTGCCCCGACAATGATTTACTGTATTTTCTTCTGCAAATCGTTGAGAGATAGCAAAATTGTTTCAAGCATGGGATCCCGGGCGGACGGGGAGTGCCCCCCGGAAATTTTGAATTTTGTACAGCAACCAAATGATTTGCAAAGGCTAGTCTCTCCCCTCCACCCCCCCCCCCCCCCTTCCCTTACCCCCGGCTGTGACAAGAAATCTCTGCACATGGTTTGAAGGATCTTCTCAAGTATGTGCACTAGAAGAGATAACATATTCCAAGTTTTGAATATCCTCATATCTCATTAGTTGTGTTTCTTAGATTAAAGGGAAGTGTCATCAGTTAACATGTTGACAAACTTTTTTTTTCAGTAAATAAGTTGACGTGATAAAAGTGTCAAGAACCTTTCCACTTTTGGTGATATTTCGCTTGGTTTTTTTCTTTTTATCGACGGTAGCGTAGACAACTGTTGGGTCCAATGGTCCTCCCTGGAACATCAAAAAGCAGACAAATGTTAGTATGCTTATATTTTAATGGTCCAGGTCTTCTAAATTTTAATGAAAACCGTTATAAATACAAACAGCGAATGAACATAATACTCAATTATTGAATATAAAGGGGGAAAAGAGTCTCCTATCAAACAACTAAAGTAATCAAGCACAGTGACCAATGCTTTCAAAATCTAAAATGCACATTTCGTCTATTGAAATTTAAAGTCAGTTGGTAACTTTGTAGAGGCATGATAAAATCTGAGCTGCCTGGCCTTACATGCCATCGTTTACACGCTTTCGTAAATGGGAGTTTTCAGTCATAGATATCTTAATAATTATATAATATTGACTGGCTTGAGGGGGATATCAGAATATATTGCCCGCAACAGAATCATATTGCCCCGAGTCGAAGACGAGGGCAATATGGTTCTTTTAAGGGCAATATTTTCGATATTCACCGAAAGTAGAGCCAGTCAATATTATTATTATTACCTAGACTCTATAATCATCCATATGCGTATTTTGTAGCAATTACAAACACGTCTGCTTGCCTGTCAGTCCTTATGATTTCAGGTTATTCATACATATATGTAATCCGGGCCAAGCAATTGTGACGTAAATTGTTACCGCACGTATCCATTGTTTAAACCATAGACGGTTTAAACCTTTGTACAATTTAACGCGTACGCAATACTGCGCGTATGTACTTTGATTATAAGCGCACTGACAAGAAATGGTGGAATATGGAAAAAGTGTTGCCCACTTCGTTAGTACATTGGTCTATAGCCTTTTGACAAGGCCCTCGTGACTTGGATATTTTTATCGGCAAGTAAGCTAGTAGTGGCTGCATAACAAGACTAGCCGCCAAGACCGGTGAATGCGCGATCGAGCGACGTGAGTCCGAGGGCCTTTTGGAACCTGGCCTGTATTTCTTATGTTATCCTTTGTTTCTAGCGAGGATCTGCTACCTTATAGGTAGGAGCCAATCAGCAAACGTATCTTCGCATGACGTCAGCATACATTTGGTATGCAAATTCGCCTTCATCTCGAGCTAGTGCGGCCCGTGCAAGCTACTAGTACATCAATCATGGAAAGCAAGCCCCGCAGATACCGTTGTGATTGGTGGATAATCCTCGGTAGGCGCGTTAGCATACGAATGTCACTCGTGAATAATTCATATCGGACGATGGAAACCCAGGTTCCAAAAGGCCTCGCGACTAAAGTCGCTCGATTGCGCGTTCACCTGGGCCGTGTTGATTCTTTTCGTCGCCGGCTAGTCTCATCTCAGGCACAGCATGACGAGGAAAATAGCCAAGTCACGAGGCCTTGTCAAAAGGCTAATTGGTCTACGGGGAAAACCCGGAAGAGGGCAATATGGTAAATATTGCCAGCTCCGGTGACGGATTCGGAGTATAGCGTGTAAAATAGGGCTTTTTATTTTGCAGCTAAAAATGCCCTGTATAGGTAATAATAGTATGTATTTATTCTACTGAACATCATAATACAAGACAGATATTAAAATTCAACAATTTATTAAATCAAGCCTCCGCAAAGTTACCGAATCCCGGTAATTTATGTGGGTTTATCAAAGGATCTTTACTTGTGACGGTCCTCGTGTTAGGATTAGATGTAATATTATCAGATGATTCCTAATTTTATCAAAGGCATTTGTTACTGTGCTCAATTTGGAAGCATCATGCATTCTTCAACCTTTCGCCGATACAAATAGTGTTCGGCATCTCAATATAAATTTACCTTTCTGATAATTGTCGTAGGTTTGGAATGGAACCCCCCAGACGTGCCTGAGCTTTCACTGATAGTTCCTTTTGAGAGAGGTTCTACCAAAGCCTCATTGGAAACAGGCACAAGTGTCTGCGTCGGGGCTTGAGGATCAG
The DNA here is from genome assembly GCA_025617745.1 of Heliocidaris erythrogramma. Taxonomy (NCBI): domain Eukaryota; kingdom Metazoa; phylum Echinodermata; class Echinoidea; order Camarodonta; family Echinometridae; genus Heliocidaris; species Heliocidaris erythrogramma. The sequence goes on along the minus strand of CM046854.1, from coordinate 7,245,324 downwards.
TTGTGCGTACTGGTCTAGACACCGGCGCCGCACTTTGGGCCCGGAGAGTAGCAGGCGGTTCGTCTTCATCTAAGTGTTCTCTAGGGGTAACTGTCAAAGCTCTTACATCGGGCGTTGATATTCTCTTTCCTGTGTCCAACATATACAAAAATATCATTGAAAATATTTAATATAATGACTGGGTAGTAATATACACGTAAAAGCTCTCTGATCACTTGAAACATGTCATTCAAAACATGATAATATAATAATATCGCTTTTAATCGTATTTCTCGTATTTCAATAAAGCTATGAATATTTGGGTTAGTGATGAAGTATTGCCTCGACATTTAACGTTTAGAAGAAAGAAGAAAATGAATCGAAATCGTATAGGGTTAATTGTTTTGAACATTTTACAATGAACAACAGAGGGAACAGGGAGCTTGCTACAGTGAGTGTTTATTCAATAAAATCAGACCCCAGAAGGAACATGCATTTTGCATTTACTACATACGAAATACATTAGTATGTCAGCCTGTCAGTGCACTTACTGTTTTGCTCCATCGTCTTCCGTAGTATGACGATCTTAATACTAATAGCAGTGAGTGCAATGAACAAAGCGACTCCAGCAGAATAAAGCAGAATCTGCCAGGTAACATCTAAATGAATACAAGGACAAATACACGCATAATTATACAATCCTTAGTACAGCGGGTATGTTAATCTATCTATCTATCTGTCTAGCTTATTTCACTCCTTTGCTGAAGGAAGGCCTCCTCATCAGTTCTCCAATTCATTATACATGTACATTGTGCAATCTTCTTCCATGTAAGGCTACCATATTCTCTGAGATCATCCATCCACCTCTTACTTTGCCTGCCCCTTCTTCTGGTATAAGCTGTAGGGGTCCAGTCTGTAAGTTTGTGTCTCCATCTATCATCACTTCTTGTGGCTGCATGGCCGGCCCGCCCACCTCCACTTGGTTGATTAAATTTCCTGTACTATATCTTGAACTTCTGTTCTCTTACTCAAATCCGGATTTCTGACTATGTTCCTATTCTGGCCCATAGGAGGTTGCAGGTATGATGCACTTGTTGAAAGTCTCTTTCTTCAGAGTAAGTGGGAGCTTTTCATCCCCAAAAATGAAGCCAGCTGGATCCTTCAATTCATTTGTCCTGCTGTTTCATTTTCTATGGAGATATTTTTACCCGAGTACATGTATATACAGTGGGTCCCCCCACAAAAAAACGAGACCCTAAAACATCGTCTATTGTGCACAAACTATATGCGCTATGGAAATGGTTTTCTATTTTAGATATAGAAGAAGTATTATGCTTTCAAAATAGGCATTAATCCATGTACGTTCACCGAGCAGCATTGATTTGAAAGTAACATGTAAAAATCCATTTGTGCCAGATTACGGTATAGGATCACACGCGAACATGACCCAATGGAAACATGAATCATAAAACCCAAGTGAGGAGACTGTTTTCACATTCTTGTAAAAAAAAATCAGAGTGTGGATAATGCCCTCACCATAGAATAAATGATGGTCAATTATTTTTTGACGGTGGGGGCAAAAAAGGGCATATTTCGTTCTGTAATTGGCACCAGTAATCGTTCCGGAAAGCAATTTTGCGGTTTTCAGAACTGCGACTTCTTTAAAGAACAAAGCAAGGTAATGTTTTCATGATAATCAAAGTAAGTGGCAGTTTACATTGTCATCAAACGGAAAAGTAAGTTATACAGTTCACAAAAGACAGAAAATGTAATTGTTTAAATTTTCCACCTCATGAAAGGCATTTTTCCTTCACATGATGGGCACTTTTCGATCTTTGAAGGGATAGTTATTGATTTTGGAAATTCGGGGGGGGGGGGGTGTAAGCCCCTGTCACCACTCGAATTTGGTATTAGTCCATGGCTTATGATAATCCTGATTGATTGCATGTCGGAAACAATGGGAATCTCACGTATATCTCTTGAAGGTGATATCCCTTAAGTCATGTTCGTATGTGATACGAACTTTTTCACAGTTTTAACAAATTCTGGCACGAATTGACTTCTACATGCCATTTTCAAAAAAATGTAGCTTGGTGAAGCGTGCATGGATCAATGCCACCAGACCAGCATTTAAGAGCATAATACTTCTACTTTAAGGAAAATCAAAAATTATTGTCAAAGAGCACATATTTTAGTCACAATAATCCTTTGTTTCAGGGTTTCTTTTTTTCTGTGACGCACTGTATAGCTCTCCATCTTTTCTCTGGTATTCCCTTGAACTGTGAAGGTGTAGTCTTTAAGCCTGTTGCTCATCATGACTTTTGTCTTCTTGATGTTCATTTTGAGTCCAGCCTTTCTATTTATGTTAATACTTCCCATTATGTTATTGCCTACTATGGTAAAACACGATAAAACAGAATGGCAAATGAAGAATCAAACTTTCAATCTATCTTAGTAATAATAATGATAAAGTGTTACACTTACGTAGTGCATTACTTGAACATTTCAATGCGCACTAGAATGTTAATTTTCAAGCCTGTACACAAGTGTGCACCATCCCCTCTCCTTAGGGAACATTCCTACCATTCTGCACCGTTCACATGCATGTAGGGCAATGGCAAAAACAGCCACAATGACTTTTGGCAGTCCTCTCAGGTACCCATTATCTTCTGGGTAAGAGTGACAATGTAGAATAATGTCTCGCCAAAGATGTTAGTGCATGAGGCGGGATTCGAATCGCGAACCGTGTGATCCACAGTTCGGTGACGTATCCACTAGATCACCACACCTCTACCATCTGAACAGAAAAGAACTTATGAGCATGATCCTAAATAAATGGCTCGTATGCTGAACACGTTTCACCAGTTCTAAATGTGAATTTAATCAGACAATATCAACAGAAAATAGGTATAGCAGAAAAGAAAATATTTTTTTAAAATATATAATTCAGTAAATGCTTTATGTATGGCCACTAGGTTCATTGGAGGGTTATTAATGAGGTTGAAACTGTCAACATAACCTACAAATTTATAAGGCCACATTTCAGGACGCCTTAACCGTAATTTTCATTTAGCATGATTATTTTACTATCAATTTAGGTTTAAAAATAAACAAGATTAATAATGATGAAAATGTTAATCATTTAAAGCTAATTCAACCTTTTTAAATCTCCCAACTTGAGCTTTGCCGTTGTTTGGAATTCCATACCTTATAACATACGCTCACTAAATGCAAAAGCTTATTTAAAAAAGGAAAACCCCTTTAAACAGTCTCTCTTGCTTAAATATAAAGTACTTTGATCTTCTCACTATCTTCTATTATGTGATTTAATGTGTGTGTTTTTATGTATTACTTTTATTTTTGTTTAAGTGCCTATATTTGTATTGCAATGTTTTAGAGAACTTATTCTGACAAGACCGCTGCGCTTTCTTTTCAAGTTCTCTGATCAATAAACATTAATTTCTAGCAAAGGATATATTTCATTCATTCATAAGATTATGATGTAAATGATTTTGTATACATTGTATTCATTGTATGTGCATATTTTTATCTGAAATGAATGAACTAAACGAACCGAAACAAATTTATCATCCTAATGATAATGATAATGATTTTCTATTTACCCATCCACAGAGTTCCATTATTATTTCATCATTTTCACAAATGATTGATACAAGCACTATGATAATAATAGTAATAGTAATAATATAATAATAATAATAATAATAATAATAATAATAATAATGATAACAAAGCTCATGTAACAAACATGTCTAACACCCGCACCGAGAGAAATGGAAAAAGAATAGCATATGTTCAGCACTACTTAGTGGAGGAGCAAGGATTCTCGGGGGGGGGGGGGGGGGGGGGGGGGGGGGGTGACTGGGGCACAAGTCTTTGGTTTGACATCGTATATTCGTAGGTGTCCTTGGGTCGACCTCCAAATAATCACTTAGGACTCTATTAGTGTCATTGTCTGAAAGAATCAGTTTATCTTGTGCAACTGTTTAGTCAAAAAAAAAAATGAGAAAAACATAAAGACGTTAGCATTATCGTTTGTATTGGCTGGTGATATATCATAATTGAAATCAATAAGCATTAGTTTAAAACAATCACAAAATCCACAAACCATCCTTTATGTCATCGGTTGCATTTGATGAATCCGAAGGTTCCGTGGACGTGCTGGGGGTTGTGACGTAGTTTTGCTGAGCTACTGTTGTATAGGTTGTGGATGTTAGAGATGAAATAGCTGAATGTTTGGAGCGAAAAAAAAGATACAAATGGATAAAATGAATAAATACTTTTGTCAAAACGTCCTTTCGTGTGTTAATTTAATCCTCATATTCTGTATTATTTTGAGGAGCATTAGAAAACAAAAAAGCTTTCTCTTTTGTTCTCCTTTGTTAAAAAGTAGTATCAAGACTGACATGATGCTAAAAGGCAGACATGTAGAAAAGGTGACGATTTTTACCTTTCAAGTTGTTGCGCTTGCTGTTAAATACAATACTTGAGAAAACAATAATTCTTTTTCTTTATTTATCCAGGCATTTCATTCATTTTAAAATGTCTTTATACGAACAGGAATCTGGATTCAACACAGTTGTTGACCTACGTCAGCAGACTCCTAACAAACATATTTGAAAATTATAATCATAATCCATAATCCATGGATAACACAAAGTAGAAAGAGAAATACTGGGAAGAAAGAGAAATAGCCCAAAAGATTTTTAATACAAACTTTCTGTTTTAAGATGAACTGATGCTTGTAGGGTTTCTAACGCAATAAAAGTCTTCTTCACAAAGCACGATATAATCTTTCCATGGTCATCGTTGGTTGGAATGAATGATAATATCGTCGATGGCACAACAAGCCGTCTATCATGCTCATCATCGACTTCATGGTCAGTCTTCTCGACGACCTGTAACCCATGAGGGATGATCCACTCCAAATTGACGGTAGGCTTCACCGATGTATTGGTTTGACATCGTATATTCGTAGGGGTCCTTGGGTCGACCTCCAAATAATGATTTAGGACTTTATTAGCGTCATTGTTTGAAAGAATCAGTTTATCTGGTGCCACTGTTTAGTCAAAAAAGAAAACAAAATGAGAAAAACATAAATACATGGGGTATTTTTATTATATTGCCGATATTGCTATAAAGATTCTGTAATATTTTATAATATGCCTTACCAATTCCCTGTAAATGCTGCCAAAGTGATCTCTATGAATAACTAAATAATTTACATTATAACCCTTCTCGCATCCTTACAAGAGTGTTTAAAACATGTTACAACTTCATCTTCTCCTATACTTTGTTATTATAAAGTGGATTACAAGACAGTGTATTGCAAAAAGAAAAGTATTAGAATACCCTGTGTATGATGAAAGCATTAAAAGGTATATTGATAATATACTGGATTTGAAAAGAGAAATTACAGGAACAATAACGTAGAGCCTTTTTTCATATGTAAAGGACACGGAGGAACACAAGGTGAAGTAAGTTTTAAGGAGGAAAACAAGAAAAATCTCACCGTAAATCATTAAGTTAATGTAACATGTCCTAATACTAATATCAGTTGACAAAATACATTTGTATGTATTTTCATCATCCAATGAAACGTTCTGAATTACTAGGACACTCATGTAGTTGAACGTCGCATCCAGTGCATGTATTGAATTATTTTTCCCGCAATCATTTTCTAAACAGGAGAAAAGCGTGTTAGCCTTGACTTTCCAGACGATAGCTTCCAGGATCTGAGATGTCGCAGGTCCAGTGCAGTTTAGTTCCACGTCTTTCCCGGGAGCAGATGTCTTATTCATATGCAAGTCAATCAATGAATCTGCATGAAAGTCAAGAGAAAAAAGTAGCTATAACTCCAAATAAAATTAATTAATGGTTTTTTGTTTGGTTTTTTTTTTGTTGGTCCCCTCCTTATTTTGGGGGGCCTGCCTCCTTAATTAATTAATTTATTTATTTATTGGTACTACAAAATTTCAATATGGCACGAAAAAGAGATATGATAACGAAGCTTTTCGACCTGCACTCATCATGTTATCACGCAGGTAATATAACAAATTACTTGAAATCAACTATATTATACTCGGTGAACCCGGACGCAACCTAGAAGCCGTAATTTCAGAACAATCGCAAAGCTTGGACGAACTCCTTCTGTCTGCACAGAAGAGGTTCGTGCGATTGAATGTAAGCGGCTTCCAGAAAGCGTAAATGCGCAAAAAAAAGCGTAAATTCGCTGAGCGTCTAGGTTGCGTCCGAGTTCACCGAGTATAATATAGTTGATTTCAAGTAATTTGTTATATACCTGCGTGATAACATGATGAGTGCAGGTCGAAAAGCTTCGTTATCATGTCTCTTTTTCGTGCCATATTGAAATTAATTAATTCCTATTTGATATTTTTGTTTTACATCAAAATAAATAAGAATCCGAGGATACTGAGGCAATGAAGTAACAAGAATCATGAAAATGGTAAAATTTTACCATGTTTTGAGCCACTGTATTGCAAATATAAATGAGATAGAAATAAGGACATTTTCCGTTGAAATCTGCCCAATAGCATTTGCATGTAAATCATTAATGGAACCCCCTCCTCATTTAAAATAAAAAAAGAAGAAACGTACGCAAAACTAGGAATCAATTTTACTTGGCCTAAAGAGGTATGGTTCATCTTTTTTAGATGATTTTCATTTTGTCTCTTGGTAGAAAGGCATAGAGAAATCCAATGTACGAACAATGTTCCATAATAATAATCAATTTACTTCTATTTAAAGTTCGAAGTCATCACAAGGCATGGATGTAAAGCCTGACCACACTCATTAGGACCAGATTCGATTACATTTACGCTGTATAGGCAGATGGGCATTTCCACGGTAACCCGCGTTACAAATAATGGGTACATTTACAGGATAATGTGCCTATATCTTTGTAATTGCGAGGATCTACAAGTTACTTTTTCCAACAAGGGTAGGGTAGACAATGACCAACTAATCGAATCATAAAAAGGAATTCAAAGGACAAACTAATGGAGATTCTGGTATCGTCTAATTTTGGTAATTCGCGTTAAAAAAGGACATGGTCAATTCTATGAGAGCCTCTTTTGGCAAAGTCTCCTCATACTAGACAATCTTGAAAACTTTTCCTACCTTGAATTGATAGTAAGTTATAAAATAACAATATTTTAAAGTTGAGAAATAATGAACTGGTAATATGCAGGAAACATTTATATCGGTAACTCGCGTCACATTAGGTCCATTCAAAAAGCCAGGCACAAATTGATGGCATACAACTATTCTGTTGACAGTGTATGGGAGAGCGGGGTAAACTGTAACGCGGGAGAACTGGGACACCACCCCTAACTAAAACAAATAACCTTTTATAAATTATTTGGAATCCCACGAAAGATCTTAACTATCAATGTTCTCAAATACATCCACATATATACTGCGATTTTACGTGTAGGTTTAATGTTCACTTTTTAACCACTATTTTTCTATTTTTTATCATTCATTTTCAAAAACATTTTATGAGTATACCACATTGCTACAGTAAACACCCCACCCCGCATACAGCATATAAGACTTATATGACCATGTAATTTGCAATCACATTTTTAGCGATAAATACCAACACTAATATTTTGCTGGCATTTGTCTTCTTTTTTAACATCGGGGTGAACTGGGACATCTTGTCCCAGATCACCCCGGTTCCTTTTTGTGTATGCAAGGAAAATGTGCTTTTATCAGTCATAATCTATAAACATATTACATGAAAATATCTTTGGGTTTACATAGAAATCGTAAAAATTCAAATCGTTCAATTCATTTTTACAGTTCATTCATACTACTTCAGACAAACTGTTGTGTAACAAAAAGAAATGTATAAGTATTATGAACAACTATCTATCATAATGGTCATTTTGGGGGTGAAACGATAATTTGCCTTCTCTGTGTGTATTGCGAAACGCATAAGCGAACATCACGTGGCTTGTGTGAGAAATCGGTGCGGGCTAAACATTTCACGTGAGCGGGGGAAATCATGCACAGAGGGATCAGGGCTAGTGTAATTTCACGTCTTTCTCTCCTCTGACATCGTACGCTCAAATTTTCGCACATCACTCCTTATTTTTTTGTGTGCACGAAGATGATGTTTAGTAAGCGAAGAAGCTTGATGGGAGGAATTTTTTTAATTTTTAAACAAATTTTTAGGCATTTTACTCCCAGTGTTAAAGATCGTATGCTCGATCTGTAATGAAAAACACAAGTCAGAAAAAATTGGAACCTGCGGGATTCGAACCTGTCATCTACTGCTTGCCGGGCAGCGACTTAACCACCAGGCTATTCTGGTTCACGGCCAATTGTTTCTGACTTGTGTTTTTCATTACAGATCGAGCATACGATCTTTAACACTGGGAGTAAAATGCCTAAAAATTTGTTTACAAATTAAAAGATTATGTTTGCTGTCGGTACTTTCAACATTCCGGAATAATTGACCCTTTATGTAAACATTCACTCATCTCACATTCTCTCTCTCTCTCTCTATCACACTTACATTGTTAGTTGCTTATTCACATCACATGTACGCACCTATAATGACAGTGGCAGGTCCCAAACGGATGATTCGAATGATATCATATACGCCAGCAGAATGCACTCCTTCAAAAAGACATCTACAATTACCTAAATCAGATATTTTATTTATTATGGACCTTAACACTGGTAAGAATAATTATCAAGAAGTAATGTCGTCACATTCAAAAGATTTCAGGCGATACAACGCACTTCAAAATTTGTTTTAATCTCACCATCTCCCGCAAGAAAAGCTCGTTTTGTAGTTGGGAGCGGAAGGAAAATGTTTAAGGAAAATAATATGAAAACTTTTATTCCGATATGCCTGATTCTCATTTTATAAGCAATTAAACTATAGTTGTATTTAATCAGAGTTAAACATTTTCATTTTTTCACACTGACAATTGCAATGAAAATTCTAGTTTGGTTCTGCATCAAAAAAAAAAAAAAATAATTTTGAATAATTTTGTCAAATGCGTCTTTCCCACTTTTTTACACGCCACGACCTAAGGTACCTAACATACAAATTACTATTCTGCAATAAATGTTGTAAAAATTGTGTAGTATTAAATCAAAGCCGCAATATCTGTGTGTATCAGTAATTAATTCAGAAAACATCAACTGCCATTGTGCATTGCAGCTGAAATCCCAAAACACCTTTTTAACCCAGAGTCATCAATCATTAATGACTGTGGACAGCAAAATGTTGGCAAAAATGACAATGTTAATTGATGTGTTCTGAATTACTGATACACATAGATTCTGTGGCCCTGATTTTCAAAAAGTGACAAATCTAGTTAAACATTCTGAGCAATATTCTAATAAAGGTACTCAAATATATGTAATGAAAATTAGTTCCAAGAAATTTTACATCCTTCAACATTATAATGTAAAAGCCTCAGTATAATACGAGGTATAATTTGAGTTATTAACGATTAAAAGTGTCCATTTTTAACACCCAGTATATTTCATTTAGGGACTGAAGTAGGCCAAGTTTACATGTAAACTGAAAAGAAGCGTTTGCAATATGTTTCCATTGAAGAAATACAAACTAAGTTAAGCATGTAAATTTTAGCACTTTGGATGAATAAAAATTTCTGCAACGTTTATAACTGTATCTCGGAAAATCGTTAACCAATTGATGTTATTATTTATTTTTCTTCAATTTCAACATATAGGTAAATCACATATATATATATATATATATATATCGAAGAAAGAGTAAATACTCAGGAGTCAAATAAAAACACCGCAGGAGCCAAAAAAAAATTGGACTGACGTTTCGGTCAAAGACCTTTATCCAATATATATATATATATATGGAGGCTGAGATAGGATGTATCTATGAGTTATTTAAGTCATTAAAATAAATGATTGTCTGTTATAAGACTCAACGGGTCAAAACTTTATTGAATTGCCCCCCCCCCCAAAAAAAAAAAAAAAAGAAATAATAATAATAATAAATAAATAAATAAATAAATAAATAAAAAATAAATAAACAATAAACAATAAAATAAAAATATAAAATGAGAAATAAATAAATAACTTATTAAAAAATAAATAATTAATATAATAATAATAATAATAATGATAAATTGTAAAAAATGAAAATAAATGAATGAAATATAATTTTTAAAAAAATGCAGTCGGTAATGTAGTCAGTCCCGTCAATTTTAACTTTTGCGGTATGTGACAAGCAGGCTTGGTATTTTCAATTACACATTGTTCCACGAAGATACATTTATTTGGTCGTCATATTATATAGCAGTGTTAAAAGCTAAAATATTTAGAATTATTATTCGCTATCATCGACATTTATGCAGGAACTTAACAATTTTGTCACAGTAGGATATGATAAAGCTTGATCACCTGACCTAACCCTGAAAAAAAAAACAATTAGAAAGACAAATCAAAGTCCCCGCTGCACTTTGTAGGCAGTATTTTAGGTGTCATGCAGTATTATCAAGACTCTTTCTAAGCAAAATAACCTCCGTTTTAATTAAGGCTACTAAATAATGATTTATTTACATTTCTGTGAGATTAGGAAATTGACTGATCAGAAAGTGACAATACAAATTATACTTACGGCCAGAAAATATCATATTTAGAATCCATAATACACATACAAATAATCGATACATGTTGCTCAATAGCCTTCTTGAAAATAATGTTTCATTCGTCGAAAATAAAAATAATGCGACTCGGCTGAATGTGTTCCAGAGATGTTTGACCTTGAAAGAAACTGTCTCATGATCCCGACCTCATTCTCGAAACTCAAGGTATCAAATACCAGTACATGGAATAAGGAATAAGTTTCGTATATGAGTGGTGCAATTTCCCCATCTTTTTAAGTGAGGCACTCATTGCATATAAGTGGCTGTAAAAATGATGTCTATGAGTTACAATTAATTTTACATAACAATGAATAGATTATTAAAATTTCATAGATTAAATGTCTGTATTTTACTCAGCACATATTAAATTAACTGTTATATCTAAAAAGGCTATTCAGAATATTTAAAAAAATGTGGGGAGGAAGTGGGTCGGGCCGGTCTTGTTACAAAGTGCACAGGAACCATTAGTTTAAAAAACTCTGACGCTGACGACCATGATGATTCTAGTAACTGCGCTTCTTTGGAGCCCAGTTGAAGAGTTCATAGAACTAAGTTCTCAGAGAAACAAGCCTTAGGACTTTAATTTTCCTATTTTGCACTATCATTTTGCACTATCAAATGAAACTCGGTTCTCTCGTACTACTATGTATTGGGATAACATAATCACTACTTTTCTAAAAATACAGGTACCTTAGTTTATTTCTAATTAATAAATTAGTAAATATTATTAAAAATTGTGGATGTAGCATGTTTTGGAACCGAAATTTTCCCTAGAAGCACAGTTCACAGAGAGCAGTACATCACCTTCTATTTTGTTGGATATTTGCTGCTTTAGATCTGCGACGCTAATGCTATGACGCGCCAATTCCCTGGTTGCGTTAACGTTCTCCTCTTTCACCGTGTCGTGTTGAAAAGAGGCTTTAGATTTTGGGAAGACGCGCAACCTCAATCCATAGTGCAAATCAGACAAAACAAGGGGGTATGTGAGGCTCAACTCCGCTTCTGAGTCCCACTTTCTCTGGGACAATTTTCTGGCGGGTCAAAAGTGCACACTGGTCCAAATCTTCATGTATTAGCATATATTTTTTTTTAAAGAGGATCAACTAAATGAGATTTTGTCCTACGAATAATGATTTTTTTTAATGATAGTAAAAGACATTAGACTATGCCGCCATCACAGTGGGAGAGGAAGGACCAGCTAAAAAAAAAAAAAAAATAAAAAAATGTTATGGGCTGGGTGCGGAGGGGGGGGGGGGGGGGGGTACGACGCATATTAGCAGTGTTTCCATGACCAAGGGCAGAACGTTGTTCTCCTTTAGGCAAACTAAATTTTCTCCCTCAAGCCGTCACCTATTGAATTTTTTACTTTCCTAAATTTGATGATTTATAATTCGATTGAATTTATCACGCCTTTTTCATTTTGCCCCTTTCATTGTTTTTGTTGAAAAATTTTAATTGCCACCTCCTACATCAATTGGCACCACCTATTATTTTGTCATTCTGTTCTTTCATTCTCCCCCCCCCCCCCCCAATTACAGCACTGATTTGTTTTGTACCCTTCCTTAAATAATATTGAATCCCTCTTCTATTCAGAATTATTCACGCGACGTCTGGTGAGAGGTATAGGCCATGACATATACCATTTCATCTGGCTCTCAACAGATCTTTGTGGTATTTGATCGCTTATCCAAAGGAAAAGAAGAAAAAAAAAAGGAGAAGAAAAAGATGAATAGGTTCGCTTATAATAAGTAGACAAAATAGAAAAATAAATATATAAAAAATATAGAGACATTGCGGCAGTTGCACTGCGGCATACGCATCTGTATACCCCCCCCCCCCCCCTCCCGCCTCCTCCCTTCCGACAGCAACAAAACTATATCATGCACCCGCAGCCAGATAATCTCCTGCCCCCTCCATCCCCCCCCCCCAAAAAAAAAATAATAATAATAATAATAATAACTTGTCCCCCGCCCCCTTCCAGGACCAGATAATATTGGATCCACCACTGCGTAAACACTAAACTTCAGTAATAGACAGTATCAACAGAACCCCCTCCCACACACATACTCAATTATTATAGCACTTCCAAACAAAAATAAAACATCCAGCAATTAAAGGTTGCATAAGGCTGTGTTTACACCAATCCACCATTACACTTCATTATTTAAGCACAGTGCTTATAAAGAAAATTATTGTGCCTGCATCTCTATCACCATCACCACATCTTTCACAAATTATGGAAAAATAACAAGAAATGTTCCACAGTATAATGACCTTTATTAAGATAACTCAATTATCAAGATCATAAAAAAACCACGCTCTCTTCAAATGAAATGTAAGAATAGATTATAACGTGTGGTTCATGGGCTACAACTCATGAGGTGGGGTCTATACCAATATCCATTTTTGTAATTTTACAAGGAAAAAATTCTACATCTTTTAGTGACATTAAGGTGGATTGTAATCACAGGCGTAGCCAGGATTTTTCAATAAGGGGGCCACAGGGGTGTCGAACCGTGTTCATGATACTAGGGATTGTGGCACCCGGGGCAAAATATGAAGCCCCCGCCCCCCCCCCCCCCCCGAGTGCCCAAACTTATCTTCGTCAGCGAAGGAGCAAAGCGACCCAGCGGCAATTTTTTCAATTTTTAACCCTAAAAACACAATTTCTTGTGCATTTTATCCAGGAAATTTTGCAATTGACCAACGCAATTGAGCGGTAGAGAAGCTCGAATTTTATACATTGATAAACGATTTTCTATTCACTCACTCCTACAATTAGGAGCAAAACTAACGAACATTCTGAAAGGCTTGAGAAAGAGTCGAGAAATTCAGCAAGGCTATACCTGAAGCTGAGATTTCTTTCATAAGGTGAACCTTTGCAAATGCTGTTTTATACACTTTATCCTACATCGTGGGCGCAATATTTAGCAGGAGTCATATGAAACATAGCCAGCAAAGCAATTACATCTTTATTTTTTACTATTTTTGAACCCTTTAAGCTATTTAAGAACTATATAGGCCTACTGGGGGCGCGAAACTACGACATCCTGAAAGATAATAATTATGCGAGGGAGCAAAGCGACCAAGCTTTTGAACATTTTCACATTTCAAACCTTCAAAAACTAGATTTCTAGTGCATTAACCGTGCGGATTTGGGGGTGCGTAATCCTTTTAAAGATTATGATTTTTCTTTCTGCCCCCCAGGCCTCCCCTATATACGCCACTGAGCGAAGCGACCGAGCGGGGGAGGGTGTGGGAAGGGGTATTCCCCCTCCCACACCAGGGATTTTTTCGATAATTTGTCTTCGAAAATACTGCACTGTAACAGGGATGGGTGCAGGGAGGGAGGAGTTTTGACGTTTTAGCAAATTTGAGAGAAAGATAAACAGCTCGTAGCAAACAATTTGTTTAAGCTGAAAGTTATAGTTTGACGCCCTGGCTGCTTTTCAGTTATTTTGACGCAATACTGAATTGTATGTAACAGGGGTGGGTGCAGGAAGCGCGAAAGCTCTTACCGTTTTACAGCAAATTTGAGAGAAAGATGACGGTTCGTAACACTTTTTGTTAGGCGGAAAGTTAGTTTGACGCACTGGCTGCTTTTGGACGTAATACTGCACTGTAACCGAGATGGGTGCAGGAAGGGGGAGTTTCCCCTTCCGGCGAAAGCTCTGACGTTTAAGCAAATTTGAGAAAAAGAAAATGGCTAGTAGCATAAACATGTTTTAGGCGGAAAGTTATAGTTCGGCGCCTGGCCTGCTTTTCAAATAATTATGTGGACTCAACATTTCACTCTATGTAAAAATGGGTGCAGGGAAAGGAGAGTTATTTCCCCTGACGTTCCGCGCGAAGCGCCTTTTTAGGCCTTTTTCTTTCACTTCCCCCGCTTTTTCGCTCTCGCTTTTTTTTTAGTGGCTGAATAGGGGGGGGGGGGGGCATGGCTTCCTTTATCACTGAATGTCAAACTATGTGTACCTATAAAAGGGACACCACTGGTAGTCAATGTAATGGCTTTTATCATATCAAAAATACATATTTTTGGGTGTATCTATAAAGAGGCTATAGGAGTTAAATGTTAACGGCCTGTAATACCGCACCCCCTCCCCCCCCCCCTTAAAAAAAAAGGTCAGATTTATTGGTCTAGTTGGACAAACACTTTGCAATTTTTGCAATTGACCCACATTTTGACATTCAATGTCCAGCTCAGAAATATATGCATTCCTTAGATTTAGAATATTCGCCATTATGTTAACTAGCAATAAATCTCAAAAAATTATCATTTAAAACTTGAAGTATATTGAATACTTTGATCCTTTGTGACCTCAACAAGCCATGTACCGTAACTGAGCTTCATTGGGCAACCTGTATAATGAAGACAAAAAGAAAGGGAAAGAAATATTAAACTTGATGTAAACTGTAGACTTGGTTTTCGGGAAGAAAAAAGAATTGGTACATTTCTAGTTTTATGTCACATATGTTTTTGTTTTCTTATTTTTTCCTTGATAGTCTACATGTAGTAGACATGTACATTTAGGTTTAAATCTTAACAGAAGTAAATATTTTTATCTTCTATTCCAAATTAGATCCTAGACCTAGACCTTTACAGATACAATGTACATGTACATGTCTATTAAAGTCTAAATATTTATAATCCAATCTAGTAACAGAGCTTAACTGGACTAGGTTATGACTATGTCAAAATTAAAGAAACAAATCATAAGGTTTTAGAGGTCTCTATTTTCCAAAATCAAGTTTACCTTGCCAGTTCAACTTGGGTTTCCTGCAGTGAGTAGATGACAAAGTCTACAGGTATCACGATATAGGATGATCTGGTCCTGGTCCCATTGCATTACTTTAGTCCATTTTACCATAGATAGCTCTGTAATTAAAAGAGAACAGATAAGATTCTGGTGGTAATAAAAGCATAGTACAGTCTAGATTATCATAATTACAGATATTTCACTTATTAACATGAATCATAAGCCCGGGGTGCCCCAAATTTTAGCCCTGGCCTTACTACGGTTTAATAGCGGTAGACTAAATTATGCCTAATGTAATGCCACAGAGCTTAGGGTAATTAAGCACCATGTCATTAGGGGCCTAGTCATAAATCTAGTCGACCGAGGGCCCATGCCCCTGGACCTGCACAGATTAACCCTCTCATTTTTACTCTCAGACTTCTTCGAGGATAGATTACATTTCACTTTGTCTTTAATTGATCTTGACTTCAGTAAAAAAAAAAAGTGTCAGTATAAAATATTTGATGAGGGAAAAGTGAGGGAATCAATTGATGGAAGCCGGGGCTTTAGTTTTAAAACTTTTAGCCTTATCAATATATTGCACAGAAATAGGACAGACTGAAATAAAATCACACTATCAATTAGACAGAAATAACCGTCAGTTATGGGGAATTATTCATATTTAAAACGTATTTGTCATCCTTCCCCATAGGCATAGTGAGCCATACGTAGTCTCAGACTCAGTGGAACAACCGACGATACAGAGTCAGACTCAGAGTCAGAGACTCTGAGACTGTCCGAGTCTGAACTTGAAGACAGCTTTTGGTCTAAGTTAACTACGAAATAGCAGCTCAAGTATTGACCAGTCTCTCTGTATCGTCGGTTGTTCAACTTAGGCTAAATCTGGCTCCATGTCCATTCACAACGCACAGATCGCGGTATCCTCGAAATACCCGCTGGAAGATTCGCTCGAGTGCACACGCCGCCATATTGCTTAGTCCTCGTTCTTTTCAGTGAGCTTACCGATCGTGCACGTCACAATGCCTATTATATTCGATCTTCTCAAAAGGGCCATCTGTCTATCATTTGAAAATTTTTAAGTCTGATTTTCCTTACATAAATGACATCAACTGAATGTGTATTACACATGTAACAGTTTAATTTTAGTTCTCTTTCAGGAGACAAGAGTTAAATTTCACTTCGTTTCCAAGATACTAAGTTTTGTAGTTCTCCTTCAAGGTACATCGGAGCCCGAGTTCATTTGTTCGCAATCATCCTTCTTGACACCCCCCCCCCCCCTTGGAAAAAACAAAAACAAATCACATACAAAACAAAAACAAAAACGAAACATTTAAAAATAAAGATATTACTTATATGGTTGTACAACCTGTCATTTTTTGTCCAATGTGTTATCGATATAAATTTATATAAAGGTATTTTTTCAAGTACTGTATATTATTTGCCTTTAAACATTGGACAATTTTCCTTTTGATTTAATTTGCTTTTTTGAAAAGTTTTAGTTTTGTTCAACATGCTACTACTGTGTTATGTTTATGTCCTGCTCTGTCTTTGATGATAATTCTTATATAAACTTGTTTTAGTGGATACATTTCACAATACTGCAGCTTTGCAATAATATGCTAGTTCACATGCTTAGCACCCCCCCCCCCCCCAGTTTAACAAATGTTTAACGGCCCTCGAATCAATATTATTCACCTTATCTTCTCTTTCTTAATACACACTGACATTTTTCCTCATGTACATGTAGGCTAGTAGCTCAACAATGAAGCACAAGCTTGTCACAGTAAACCCCCCCCCCCCCCCCCCCACACACAATGCACATGTCACTCTTCATAGCATTACACAAACTCAAAGAGAAGCTTACTACATTTGTAAATAAATTTACATTGTACACATACATCACAACTGGAAAAAAAAGAGAAAAGAAAGAGGAGAGGAGTAGGGAGATTTATCAACTGTTACAGGCAAATCTTATATTAAATTTTATGGAATCGAAAAAAACAAAATTCAATAGTTAAGTTCAACATTTATTTTCCAAAAATAATTCAAAAGTTCACAAAAATCTTTGAACAATTAAACTATGTTTTATTGCAGAAACTGACAAAGCATTGGCAAGTTACAAATTTTTCACACAAAATACATGTATTAGTACCAGTAGCAATGAATGTGATAGTTACTATATGTAAGTGCATATTGCCAGTGGTCACATTGCTACATAAGCCCCCATAGCCCGGCAAAATGCTACAGGCAGTAAACTCTCATTATAAATTTAAGAACTCTATTACATGTATAAGACAGTTTTATCATAAACAATATTTTTCCCACCAGACTCAAATGCTCCTTTCTCTGTGTTCCTTTTTTTTTTGATGCTGGTCCAATATGAGATTCTTGATAAGTAAGCAAATTTTATGAGTCTAATCAATATCATTTAAGAAACAGATGAATATAATGATGGACTTGCTCATTTCAATCACAAATGATCCTTTCACTCCACTGAATAATATTTGACAATGTCTGCAAAGTAACCCATAATAAGGAGAGAAAAAGAAGTCATTGTACCCATCACTATGTTGTTTGTTTTATGATTATCACAGATGCATGTAACTGTATCTCCATCAAGTATCTTTGGTTTAATTAATGAAAATAAAATTGCACGAGTAACTTTGGCATATGGATGTAAATACATGGATTCAGTGTTGTCTGCAAGGGGCTTGGGTTTGATCGGGGTACTGAGTTCTTGTCTGTAGGTATCACGTGCTGGATCCTCATTTGAACACTCGGCAATGTGAAGATTGGAGTCATCAACCTGTTTAAGGGCAGAGTGTGGTTGAGCAGTATCTCGTGGTATTGGGGGCTTGCACTGTTTGACATTCTGAAATGAGAAGGGAGGGGAAAAGTTAATCAAAAGTAGACAGTTACAATAAAAAAATAAATATCAAGTAACAGAGTCTGATGATGGAAAATGCATGAAAAGTTTTCAACTCTGTTTCTTTATATATATATATATATATATATATATATATATATATATATATATATATCAAATTAATCTTACATTTGCACAGATTTTGCAAGACAGTTGACTGCTAATCATTAGATCAACATTGGTTCAATCATTCTTTGTTACCTTAGTTCACAATCATAAAAGTTAAGAATATAATTTCGGCCCAACAAATTTACCTTTGATATTAGGAGACATCAAAAAAAAAATGCATAAAATGAGAATTGCCTGTACCATTCACGTAAATATAAACAAGATTCAAATAAAAATAAATAAATAAAATTTAAAAAAACAGCTATAAATGCATATAATATAATGTATTATTTGTATCTAAACCCTGCATGTTGTTGGTGCCATAATGTTGCATGAACATTAGTTACCTTTATAAGATGTTGGGGAAAGTTGAACAGTGTTGGCACAGCATCTGAGCGGAGCCGAGTTGTCGGACCAGTACGATCGAAGCATTCCTCTGCAAAGTGGTCGGAGCATATGGACGAATACTGACCAGGTGTCCAGTTGTCTCTTCTCATGTTCACGATCCATCTCTTTAGGAGAGAACTATCACCTCTTGGAAATCTGAAAGTGGAAAAATAAAAACATAAGATCACAATTAATTTCTAGGAATTAATCCTAATTGAAAAGAATCTCTTTGGAAATACAAACTACATTGTAAGAAAAATCAGAAATGTTTGATAAAGAAATAAAAGAATTGTTTAATAATTTAATTTAATCAATACATTACTTTTTAAGTTAAAGGGCAATCCAACCTTGGTAATAAGATGATTTGTGTGAACGCAGAAAAATAAAGAAAAATAGGATGGTGAAAGTTTGAAAGAAATCGGACAAGGACTAAGAAAGTTATGGATGTTTGAAAAATGAGATCACTACATCTATGCAAATCTCAAATTGTGACATTTTTGTGGACAACTCTCCCGTTTGTCGTACACAAAAATATCATTAATTTGCAGTTTTATTTGAGGCGCTTTTACCCTCGGGGCAGTAATATATTGGAGATAGCATATTGTTAATGTAGGTCCTGATAAAAGAAAAAGATCCTACTGAGTAGGCCCTAATACATTTTGTTATTCATTATTGCTTGTCCGATTTCGTTCAAACTTTCACCAATCTGCTTCTCTGATTTTTCCTCTTTCTTTTAAAGCAACTTGCTATTAATTAAGGTTGGATTTCCCTTTAACATCAGAATTCAGGTCAACCTCACTAACACAATTACACCACATATTACTCAAACTTCTAAGAAAATCGACAATTAACACGTTATCGACAGCCATGACAGTGTCACTCATCTCATGACCATCGCATCTTCATTCATGTCAGTTCAGGGAAGTCATGCCATGGAAGTGAAGAAGAGTGAAGACGTAGACTGAACTTCTGAAGCGAAGTCTTCACAATCACAGACACAGCTCACTCTGTCTTCACTGTGAGTATTAATTACTAACTTAGATTTACCTATTAGGCCTTAGAGTTACATGTCATGACTGAGTTAGAATTTCTCTCTAAAGTCTAAGTCTAACTTTACTGTCAATAAATAACTGTCACAAAGTTTCACTGTCATGACCTGATGACTGAGTGTCAGTCATGTCAGTGTCACAATTTTTACTGTTCTTAAAATGGTTAAATTAGCTGCTTAGATCTCTTTAACTATTCTGTAGGAATGTCAGAAAGGTATGAAATGGTAATATTCATTAATTTAATTAAACAAGTTATTTATCTTTACTCAATGAGCGATTTTCATAAGACCACATCATGAAAACTGCAGCGAGTAATTAAAATAAAACGGTAAAATGAACAGATGGGACTACGTACTACAAAAAGCCAAGTATCACGAAGAGAGTCGACATTGTCAAAACATCATAAATTATAACTTATTACTGAATTAATCAGATCAACTAACTTGTGGAAAGTTTTCCCGCATCCTTTCTTCTGACGGTTAGTACAGTTATATGCCGTGCAAAACGGCATGGCGATGAAAATTACTCAAAAGTTCATGAATAGAATCTACATGTTAAATGAATTATTGCGCTTGACGATCCGCTATCTGAAGGACTAACCAAGATGGCGGATATCACGTGACCACGTACGAGCGACGGCGATAGTTTCGCACCCGCACAAGCCTTCTACGTCTTTTGGAGTTCTGTGATTACAGTCCATCGTGTAGTGTACAGTGGGCTTTAAGCGGCACGACCCGGGAATTCCCGTGTGGCTACTACCATCCCGCTCCGGACCGACGCGTTCCCCCCCCCCCCCCACATTTTTGTTGGAGGCGATAGTTGGAAGGATAGAAATAAAGAAGAAGGGGAAAAACAAAGGAAAGATAAAGATAAAATAATACTAAAACAAAGAATAACATAAGAAAAGTTAGGGAAAACAAATGCAGAAAGATAAAGCAATGTTAAGTTTATGACAGAAGAAAAAGATAAAAGGATGAAAATATGAACGAACATAAGGAAGAGATGTCCTGGGGGTAGTTGACCTAAGAGGGCAGTTGTCCGGGGGTAATTGCCCGGATACGATATATACATGTGTACCATGCACCTTTTTTTTTCAAGTGGGGTCGCTATTCATAATCGGAGAAGAGGGTCGCTATTCATAATCAAAGAAGAGGGTCGCTATTCATAATCAGAGAATAGGGTCGCTATTCATAATCAGAGAAGAGGGTCGCTATTCATAATCAAAGAAGAGGGTCGCTATTCATAATTAAAGAAGAGGGTCGCTATTCATAATCAGAGAAGAGGGTCGCTATTCATAATCGGAGAAGAGGGTTGCTATTCATAATCAAAGAAGAGGGTCGCTACTCAAACAAAATTTGCTAAAACGTCAAAGTTTTCGCCCTTCCCGCGGGAAGGGGGAAGTAACTCCCCATCCATGCATCCAACCCTGATACATACAGTGCAGCATTGCGTCCAATAATTGAAAGCAGTCCGGGTGTCGAACTAACTTTCAGCCTAAAAGAAGGTGCTACATGTGCGAGCCGCTATCTTACTCTTAAATTTGCTATAAAACGTCACAGATTTCGTGTTTCGCATGGGAAGGGAACAAATTGTAAAGCAGTCTGGGCGTCGAACTATGCCTATAACTTTCCGCCTAAAAAGAATTGTTTGCTACTAGCCTTTATCTTTCTTTATCTCTCTCTCAAATTTGCTACAAAACATCAGAGTTTTGCGCGGGAAGGGCCCCCCCCCCCCCTCCATTCACCACCCCTGTTACATACAGTGCAGTATTGCGACGAGCCATTATCTTTATCTCTTTGATTTTGCACTTTGCACGGGAGGGGGAAAACCATAGAGTTACATACCCCTAACAACTCTATGGGGAAAACTCCCCCTCCCTGCACCCACCCCCCCTAGGGAGCACGTAGGAGAATTTGTATTTTAAATGCTGTGGAAGCATGGGTATAAAAAATGTGTGATATATTCCCCAAATAATGCAAGGAGGGTGGTGGCCTGTAGGATTGTCCTGTATCATCACCCCCACAATAATTCACCTTCAATAAATAACTTGATCAAATAATATGATCAGGAGGAGGAGGATGATGACCATGATGATGATTATTCATGCACTCTTAAAATGGTAATCATGGTTATTAAAAAAAAATTCCCAATTATGAGCATTTTTTAACGAACCGATCTTCTAAGGCTTTCACTTTACACAACTGTTGGGCACATATTTACCAACAGCATTGGTTAAATCTAGGTTGGGAATATTTACCTCGTAGTCGGATAATTGGGAATGAGTTCCTCTTTCATGGTGGGGAAAAGTAGTTGGACATAGGAAATCTATGAGGGACATTTTGCCATACAGAAGTTTACGTGACAGTTGGGTAAATTTTGCACAAGATTCTGGGAAGATATTAATTTAAGTTACACTGCAAAAAAAAAAAAAAAACAATATTGCGGCAATGTTTGCCTAATATTATTTTGTCCTACTGTTTCCACCAGTTTCCCCCAAATCTAACATTGGGCAAACATTGCTCAACGATTACTCAATCACTGCCCTACAGTTGCACACTCTTAAAATGTTGGCCTAATAAATTGGCATGTATTTACCAACAGATGGTAAAGTTAAATATGTTTAGTTGCGTACGGTTTGGGGTGGGCCAGATTTATTAACTAATGCATAACAGATTATAAAGGGATTATAAGAGCTTGCATGCTTGCGTGCGCCTGTAATCCAGCTAACAGTGGAAGTTATAAACTGATTCAGAGCGGACCCAGGTTCGAGGCTGAGTCACGTCTCTCGGATGGAGACGTTAAAGGTCGGTCCCCAGACGTAAATAATCATATCTGATTGATACACGTCTGTAAAAACCCAATTACACACCAACTGGATAGAAAAAGTTAAAATATAGGATAGGTTAGCCTAAGGGGAAGATAGGTTAGGATTGACTGACTAGGTTAAGACTCATGAAGACACAACAGGCAAAAAGGAAACAATTAGCAAATGTCTTGTTTCGGAAACAAAGTTGGTTCTTCTGTAGGGTTCCCAACAGTTGGTAAACTACCAATTGTAGTTTATTTTGGCAAATATCTTTGTTTGAAACAAATTGTTGGGCAATAATGACCAGTATATGGGCATTTTGAGAGTTGGTCAAATGTCTATTTCAGAGAAGTGGTTTGGCGAAAATTACCTAATTATGAGCGTTTTGAGAGTTGGGCAAATGCCTTGTTGTGGAAACAAAGTTGGTTCTTCTATTGGCTTACCCAACAGTTGGTAAACTACCAATTGGGTAATATAATATATTTTTACCCAATAATATTATTATTATAGGATTTGAAGGTTTGCATGGTGAAGTTGTAATTCAGAAAAAAGGTTTGCGGTACAACCATGTGAGTTGGAATAATGCTCTGGCCGTCGTCAGGAGAATGAGAAGAGCGAATAAAACAGCAGAATTTATATATGAAGCAGCAATTCACTTATTAAAATGGAGGCAAACAATAACATCACGGAATTAGTATAGAAAGAAATAGTAACAGTAACATCAAAGTACCTACATTGAAAGGATAAATAACATCAAGGTATCTGCATTGAAAGGATAAGTAACATCAAACGAATCCTGCGTTGAAAAGAAACATTGAAAACAAGTGAACAATAGGACTAAGAAACCAATTAACCGTCTGGATAAGCTGGAAACAAAAGGGGGATTAGGACCGTAGGTAATCTGTGGAGAGAAACATGACATCCTGTTGAGGAAAGAAATTAAGGTTAAAACATACATATATGGAAAAAGGTGAAATATTGACACCAGAATGAGTATACTAATAATAAATGTTGTGAATGAAGTGGACCGGTGTGGCTGTGGAGAGAAAGGTGAAAAAACAATGATAATGAACAAATTGAGGAGAGAAACATGAAATCCTGTTGGAGATAATCTGTGGAGAGAAACAAGTCATCCTGTTGAGGAAAGACATTAAGGTTAAAACATACATGTGGAAAAAGGGTGAAATAATGACATCAGAATGAGTATCCTAATGATGAATATAATGAATGTTATGAATGAAACAACAAAACAAAGGTAATGAACAAGTTGAGGAGAGAAACATGAAATCCTGTTGAGGGAAGCAATTGTGGTTAAAATACATGTGGAAAAAAACGGTTGATAAAAGATGACATCAGGAGTTGCCTGTGGGGGGAGAGGTGATGAACAATGGTAAACATGTATAACCTGTGGAAAAAAGGGGGTGAAGACAAGATCAGTAAGAGTTGAAGAAAGCAATTACGGTTGAACATCTGCGGAAAAAAAAATTATAACACTAGTTATTATTGGAAGAGTGAAAACCAAATGTCGCTGATCTGTAAACCCTTGTCCTGTGTAACTGTGTTATGTTTGTGAATCTCGATGGCTTCACGGACCCTCCTGGTGTACCAGTTGGAAGCGGGGGCTACAAGTTTGGTGTCTTCCCAGTTAATCTGGTGATCACGAGTGACAGAATGATTGATAATGGCAGATTGGTCGTAGTGACCAAGTCTCCCATGGGCACGGTGTTCCTTGATGCGAGATTTGATGTCCCTCCCAGTCTCTCCGATGTAGACCTGACCGCAGGAACATGGTATGCGGTACACTCCTGGTTTGCTGTCGGGAGAAGCTGTGTCTTTGTGTGTGTAGAGAGACTTGTGAAGTTTGTGTTTAGAACTGAAGAAAACCCGTATGTTGGCCTTCTGCAGGACTCGTTGAATGCGGTGATAGACATGACCTGTGTAGGGAATAGTGCAGGACGAGATGTGCCTGGTTGGTGGGGGAGAATGGGGTTTGTTGACAGATGTGCGTATTTCCTGAGGAGGGAAACCATTGTTGACTAAGGCTGCTTTGATGTGTTTTAACTCGTTTTCAAGGCTGGTTGAGTCGCAGACGTTGTGAGCTCTCCTGATCAGGGAACTGGAGACCGAACGTTTGACGGACGGATGGTGGAAAGATCGGAAGTTTAGATAGCGGTCTGTGTGGGTAGGTTTACGGTAAACACTATGGTAGAGTGAACCGTCAGGCTTGTGGGTGATCAAAACATCAAGAAAAGGAAGAGAATTATTGTTTTCTGCTTCTGACGAGAAGCTGATGGAGGGGTGATGTTTGTTGAGAAAATCCTGGAAATTGTTCAGCTTTTCCGGACCGTGCGGCCAAATGACAAACGTGTCGTCAACGTAACGGAGCCAAAGTGTGGGTTTATGCGGTGCTGTGGAGAGAATAGTAGTTTCGAACTGTTCCATGAAGAGATTAGCTATAACTGGGGAGAGTGGAGAGCCCATGGGGGCACCTTCTGATTGGTTGAAGTACTTATCCCGCCACTGGAAGCTGGTGGAGGTAAGACATAGGAGAAGAAGGTCATATATCTGTTGGGGAGATAGTGGGGTTCTGTCCTGGAGATCAGTGTCTTGTTGTAATCTAGTTCTGGTGATGTCGCAAGCTTCTTGAATGGGGATACTGTAAATAAAGAGTCAACATCAAAAATAACGTGGAGTTATTCCAACTCACATGGTTGTACCGCAAACTTTTTTCCTGAATATTATTATTGGGTAAAATTTGTTGGGCAATGAATTAACCAACTAAATGTATAACCAATAATTGAGCAAATAAAAGGTTGGGTAAATGTGATTGGTGAACAGCTGTTGGGCAATTAAACTTGCCCAACTACAAAGCATTTCAATTACCCAACATCAGTTGGGCATATTTTAACCAACAGTTAACAGGTCAGTATGTTGCCCAGTGTTGGTTAAAAATTGGTTAATTATTTGCCCAACTCTTCTAAGAGTGTAGGATCACGATCGATCAACATGGTCATAATTTTTGTCATGATTTTTGTTAAATTTATGATAAGGAAGACCGAAATAAAGATTTAAAAGAATATAATGAAATTAAGCAAGTTAGTAATTACCATGAAACCACATGCACTCAAATGCTCTGAAAGGTGGTTTTAACTCGGGGGAAATTTGAAAGTCCCAACCGCGGGAGGGCATACTTCATTCCCATCCATGCCCATAAACAGGGGCATGCTGTAAGAACAGTAGATGCCAATGAATTGTACGTTACTAAAATCACGTATTGTGAAAATACTACTATCCCACCCCAAAATATAAAAAAATAAAAACAAAAAACAAATTTCTCGCGGCAACTACCCCCTACAGTTAATCTCCAGGACAACTTCCCACTACGACAAAAAAAAAGAAAGAACGAACAAGTTTACATACATAGGTAAAATAGACAACCAGTACTTCCCCTAAATCTTAAACAGGTGTGGCAATGACACTCCAATATTCAAAACAAAGAACATGTCTGCGTGTGTGTGGGTGTGTGGAGGGGGATAGGGTTCTCTCCTCCCACGTAGATGTATGGATTAGACATCGTTTTTTAATTATTAAGGCACTGGCAAAGCGCCTTCCAAAGTGAAATGACGACCCTCTTCTTTGATTATGAATAGCGACCCTCTTCTCCGATTATGAATAGCGACCCTTTTCTCCAATTATGAATAGCGACCCTTTTCTCCGATTATGAATCAGATCATGCAGTCGTAACGTGCGGACGTCATCAGCAAGTGAGCTCACAATTTTCAAAGATTTTGACTATGATAGAGGATAATAATCCGAGTCATGCCTAATGAGGAACGTTCTTACATCCTTAGGTCATCTACTAACTCAAAATCTTCAGCAAAAACTCAAGAAAAGACTATAACGGCCTCTAAATCTAGAAAATCTGCGTCAGGGACTGCCAAGCACTATTCCGCACGCACCGATAACCCAACCCAGAGATCACCGGTTTGCCCCGACATAGCGCCAACAAAAATACCAGCGATCGTGAACGTTCGAGTACTCACGTGACCGCACAACCCGCCAACGCCCAATCAAGCCCAGGATCCAACGCGATGTCTTCAGGTCAGTCTAATCTTTTACCAGATTAGAAAGAGATGTTTGCTAATTTGACTAAAGAAATGAACTCAAGATTTGATAATGTCAATTTAGATATGCACATGATAAAAGTTGAACTTCGTGAAACGAGAAAAAGCAATAGAAGACCTTGAAAACGCGGTTACTTTCAATACCAACAAAATTAAAGAGATTGAAAAGGATGTTATTTCCCAAATGATAGAAAACATGGAAGAGAAAAACAAAAAAAAATCGAGTAGAAGCTATTGCTTCTTGAACTACATGACAGAAAATAAAATCTGCTGATTCCTGATTGAACCATTGTTTTCTCTCTCTCTCTCTCTCTCTCTCTTTATCTATCACAGTTAATATGCTGTGTTTTGCTAGCACTAACTCATTTACTAGATTTCCCTACAAGTAGTGAAGCAAGGATCATGCATAAGATAAAAAGAATTATGAAATTACAATAACCACATTCAGTAGCTCGGACATGATAGCCAGTTGTATACTGACCTACTGCATCCACATAATTTCGATTTTCTACTTTTTGCTAGTGGCCGTAATATAGGCCTACATCATTTTCAATTTAAGAAATGTTATTCTCTAATAAGAGTTATCTATTTATCTTGGCTAACATGACTAAATTTAGTCTTCCTATATATACTGCAGGATCATGCATACTTCAAATTTTCTTTATTTTTTAAATATATTTTTCTTTAAATACAGGGCAACTAACTACATTGTAACTTATCAACTCTGTATTTTTGGCTATTGAAAGAATAACCCCCAGATTTGGGATTTTCAATCTTTCTCCCCCTATTCTGCACTTTTTGACAAACTGAGTGTCCACACAGTCTTGGATCTCAATTGTATGCAGACACGACAGATGTCTATGACCTAATATGATAATTGTGCTTTGGAGTATAAACAGTATTGATCATTTTATTTCTTGTGGGTCCCCTCCCCCCCCCCCCCCATTTTTTCAAGCTTTCCTTAGAAGTGACATATACTGCCATGACTGTATATTTTGTCTTCCTAAACTTTTTCCCTTGATTTAAATCAGTGTTTATCCATATACTGTATGTTTTTTTTTTTCTCCTCTGGAATCATCTTATACATGCAGAGTTTTACCCAGTGTTGTATTCAGGGTTAGTGACTCTTTTTTGAGCTAAAATTTGTACTAAAATTTCTGTTTACCAATTACTGTGTCATACTATGCAGATCGTTTGCATCCGCCTTTTGTTCCAACTTACTGTATTACATGGTCAAGTTGCGCAGTGCATGTACTGTGTGTTGCTAGGTTGCTCGGTGTTGCTAACGTGATCGTAACGTTTGGCGGGCAGTGATGTTTCCCTGACATGGCAGCGCTTGGTGCCCACAGCTGCATGCATTCTGACTATATGTAATTTTAAAGGCTTTGGGGTGTGTGTGATGGTTATTTAGGCAAACTTCCATGTTGTTGAATACATTGTGACAATGGTTCATTGAATATTCATTAATTTCCCATTTTCGAAGGTTTTCACAATCCCATGTACTTTTTTTAAATTCTATTGGACGGGTAAACCTGTGCTCTTTATAAATGCATATTCAATTTAGTTATCCGTTGAAGTGAATGCCATTGCTATTGTTTTCCGTACACGTTTGAATTATGAATCCAAATTTTTAATCTCTAGAAAATAATCGCAGGGTGGTTCCTTCAACTTTAATGATTACTTAATGATACATGTATTTTGTTTCACACCTGAATTTAACATTGCCAATATGTGAGGCACAGATGTCGGTGTCAGCAAAATTCTTTTTCCCCTTCAATACAATAAATGACATCTATAAAAAACATCTATTTTCTTCAAATTGGCATCCCATTTCAAATAGAATCAGTTCTTTGATTAAATTTTGCTGAAATCAACATCAAATACAAATGTTTGCTAAACAGTTTCTCCCATCCTGAATTATTATTATGACGCAATGTTTGTTTAACTTCATTTGCTTTGACTGAGTCATGTCTTCTCACTTATATCGTTGCATCAAGAAACATGCATTCCTATTATGGGATTTGAAAAGCTTTGGGGTTATCTTTAGGTGACTGTACTGGTTTGTCACTGAGCAAAGTGGTATTCATTTGTATGCATCGCGAAGGAGGTCCACTGAATCTTCCTCAACTGAGTTTGTTTTTATCTACTTCTTGATGTTTTATTTATACCATTGATGACCCTGTGTTCATTACATATGCTCATTCGATTTTCTTTTTCTTGTAGAAGTGAAAACCCATTGTAATGTTGTTCATACACACTGTATTATCTTTGTTGTTTCTATAATCAATTATTGCAATGTTGGTAAGTTAATACATTCCTCATTATACTGAATTTAGTATTTATGTATAGTCGATGATTTAGCAATTTCGTTCCTCAAACGTGCACGTTATTCTTAGCTCCAGTGCTCATTGTTTTCTGCCACATTAAGTTCCAGCGTTTAGATTGCCTTAAGTATGTTATGCCAACGGAGATTCATTATGTTTTCTCTTCATTTTCATCGCCATCATTATGTTTGTTTTCTCTACTCGTTTTTGTTGTTTGTCATCCCTATTTGATTTCCATGGATTTATTTCTCTTCTTACTGCATGTGATCAACACTTCTTTCCTTACTCTTATTGAATATAGCGCGATTACTTCTATTATACAGTATTTCTCCTTATCGCCAAAATGTCAACGATGAGGGAGTATTTTTTTCATGATGATGTTTAACTCCGACGATAGGCAATCGCTGCTATTTCAAAGGCTTAGTGATGACAATTTCTTTGATTTACATAGACCTATTCAGTCTGATGATGTGTCTAATACTTCTGCTAATTCTTATGATAATCTTATTATAGATAACATTAACGCTTCGGCTGCAAATCTGGAGTTCGATTTTGATTTAGATGACCCTGTCCAACGTGGAACTACTAACTATATAACCATCAATCAATTTTCAAAGGTCTCAAAAGATTTTCAAAATGATTCATTTTCCATCCTTCATTTAAATATCAGAAGTTTGAATAAGCATTTTGATGTCCTTCTTTCACTCGTAGATAACCCATGCCAAGCCCCTTTACGCTGATTGGCCTCACAGAAACTTGGCTTATAAAAGATTATGACTTCATCGATAAAAATAGACAAAATCGAGTTGTGGGGGAGTTGCTCTCTACATCCTCAAATCATTTAAATACACTATCTTGGATGAAATCTCAGTTTCTAATACAATTGTTGAATCCCTTTTTATTGAAATTGTGATTCCTGGTAATAAGAATATCATTGCCGGTGTTATTTATAGATCTCCTAGCTCAAATCCTCAAGAAATCTTACAATATTTTTCCAATTTGTTAAGAGACGTCAATTTTGACAATAAAGACTTCTTCTTGATGGGAGATTTCAATATAGATTTATTGAACCTTGAACATAACAATATTTCTCAAGACTTTCTTGAATTAATTTTATCTGCTTAAGCCAACGCGTGTTGCTAATGCATCTGCTACTTTAATTAATAATATTTTTTCGAACGTTATTCCACATCCTGATTCTTATATTATTTTATCTGACATAACTGATCATTATCCTATTGCAATTTTTTATCTACTAGGTCAATCTATTAACAGAAATAGTTCTTCAATATATAGACGTAAAGTTAATGCCGAAAGTTTAGCACGTCTTGCCATTAATCTTGAAAACTTTGATTGGTCGTGTATATATACTAATGAAGACATTAACAGTTCATATGAAACTTTTTCCTTAATATTGACCAATCAATTGGATATTAATATGCCGAAACAAAAATCACAACCAACTATAAGAAAACACCTAAGCTCCCATGGATTTCTAAATCCATACTACGCTCAATTAATCGAAAGAATAATCTCTTTTATAAATATAAAATAAAAGGAAAAGTATACATCCTATATAGAAACACATTGACTCAAATCCTTCGCCTTGAAAAATGAAAATACTTCGTAAATCGTTTGGAAATGTTCAAACACGATATGCAAAATACCTGGAAAATTATTAAACAAGCGATGAATTTGACAGATAAAAGATCTGAAATAAACAAAATCATGTATAACCATTAAAATAATTAAAGATTCTTTATTGAATAAGGGAATAATTTTTCCTAGTTTCATGGAATTGGGGAATTTACCATGCATGAATGATAAATTAAAATATGGACCAAAGGATCTACAATAAAAGGAATAATGGCTTTCAACATCACGTTATGGAATACTCTTCCTCAAGGGATTAGAAATAGCAGTTCTGTTGAAGTGTTCAAAAATAATAAAAAGTATCTGTTTAATTTGGCCTATAACTGATTACCATTACCTTTCATGTCCTTACCTCTCCTATTGCACTTTTGCTTATTTGTGATGTATTCCATCTTTTGCACAAGTTGCGCCTTGAGCATTTGATCGCCAAGTGGACTCGCGCCTTTTAAACCTAATTCTGACCATAAAATCATGAGAAATATCACTGCTTCCATGAACTCCCATTGTACGTATTTCCATGAACGATTAATCGCGTCACTAAAACACGTTAAAATCAAGGAACAAAATCACCTAAAATTGACGTCAATATCGTTTGTAGTTAAACACGTTATTCGCTCTCCAAATTAAAGTGAATGAGTTAATAATTTTTTTTTTCGTTTTTTGCACTTATAAAGAACGTGCAATAAAATGGAATTTTAATCACGTAATTCTCACCATAAAATCACTAAAATAATCACCACATCCATACACCTAATATATCGCATTTTGCACCCTTCTTATTAAAGGTCCCCTTTTATGAAATTATAATTTTTCTGTAAAGCGCTTAGAAACACAGCCATGTATTAGGCGCTATATAAAAGCGGAATATTATTATTATTATTATTATAATTCTTGGTAGTTTGTACATGCATCTCATCTAAATTGAAAAATGACATCCGTTTGCAATAAATACGTATCAAAATATTTTTAAAATAATATTTCCCCCAGGTATTCATGTCCAAAACAGTCTGCTAAGCTCCGCCCCCTTTTAAACCCCGAATTCTCGTTCCGCGAGCATGATTGACGTGTGACGTCACAAACCGACATTTGCCGATGCTTGTTTACAATATTGCATATGTATCACATGTGCAAACTAACTTGCTGTTGTGTATACCACCTCGAAAACCACCTCTAAAGCGAAGTATGCCGCAACGCTGCGTTGTTGCAGGTTGCAACAACACCACAAAGGAGGGTGTCAGTCTACATTTATTCCCTAAAGACCCAAATATAAGAAGGAAATGGACCGCAAAAGTAAAATTAACTCGCGCCCATTGGAAGGGGCCGAGTGACCGCAGTGTTGTGTGCTCCGAGCACTTTTGTGCGGAGGACTTCGTCGATAGCACGGGGCTGCATGCGGCGTATGGCATCAAGAAGAGGCCGTCCCTGAAACAAGTTTGATCATACATGTATCAATAATATGAAATTTGGCGACTCTGAGCTTTACCTCACAAGCACCTCTCTCAATTGGTCTTTACTATTAAAATTTTTTTTTGTTCTTGATGAAGAAAAAGATTGTTTATCATGGTAGAGTGGAAACTCAGTATAAAGAGGACTGATACAACAATATTCCTGACATAACAAGGTAATATTTTGGTCTCAACTCTTTATATTCTTTTTTTTTTAAACTGATATAACGAGATTCTGGATTTAACCAGGTAATTTTAATAGTCCCAAGGACCTCGTTATACTAAGTTTCCACCGTATATTTAATATTGATTTTTGTTACCACCCTGAATGTAGTGAAAATGTAACGGGCAATTTTCAACCTACAACCCCCCCCCCCCCCTCCCCCCCGGCAGGAAAAAGGGGTAAACATCACTACAGTTACAGTTACTTCTCTACCTTATACATGTAGTTCATTTGACAGAAAATCTATTTCCAGTGATTCCCTCTCTCTCTCTTTCACCATTTCTTCTCTTGTGCTTTCCCTCCCTTTCTCCCTCTTTATGCCCAAAATTCTCCACTTTCACACATCTTCCCTCAACTTTTTTATCTCTCCCTTTTTCCCCCAATGATTCCCTCTCTCTCTATTTCTTCCCTTGTGCTTTCCCTCCATTTCTCCCTCTTTATGCCCAAAATTCTCCACTTTCACACATCGTCCCTCAACTTTTTTATCTCTCCCTTTTCCCCCCAATGATTCCCTCTCTCTCTATTTCTTCCCTTATGCTTTCCCTCCATTTCTCCCTCTTTATGCCCAAAATTCTCCACTTTCACACTTCTTCCCTCAACTTTTTTATCTCTCCCTTTCCCCCCAATGATTCCCTCTCTCTCTGTTTCTTCCCTTGTGCTTTCCCTCCATTTCTCCCTCTTTATGCCCAAAATTCTCCACTTTCACACATCTTCCCTCAACATTTTTATCTCTCCCTTTTTCCCCCAATGATTCCCTCTCTCTCTATTTCTTCCCTTGTGCTTTCCCTCCATTTCTCCCTCTTTATGCCCAAAATTCTCCACTTTCACACTTCATCCCTCAACTTTTTTATCTCTCCCTTTTCCCCAATGATTCCCTCTCTCTCTATTTCTTATTGATGATGTGTCTGATACTTCTGCTAATTCTTATGATAATCTTATTATAGATAACATTAACGCTTCGGCTGCAAATCTGGAGTTCGATTTTGATTTAGATGACCCTGTCCAACGTGGAACTAATAACTATATAACCATCAATCAATTTTCAAAGGTCTCAAAAGATTTTCAAAATGATTCATTTTCCATCCTTCATTTAAATATCAGAAGTTTGAATAAGCATTTTGATGTCCTTCTTTCACTCGTAGATAACCCATGCCAAGCCCCTTTACGCTGATTGGCCTCACAGAAACTTGGCTTATAAAAGATTATGACTTCATCGATAAAAATAGACAAAATCGAGTTGGTGGGGGAGTTGCTCTCTACATCCTCAAATCATTTAACTACACTATCTTGGATGAAATCTCAGTTTCTAATACAATTGTTGAATCCCTTTTTATTGAAATTGTGATTCCTGGTAATAAGAATATCATTGCCGGTGTTATTTATAGATCTCCTAGCTCAAATCCTCAAGAAATCTTACAATATTTTTCCAATGTGTTAAGAGACGTCAATTTTTACAATAAAGACTTCTTCTTGATGGGAGATTTCAATATAGATTTATTGAACCTTAAACATAACAATATTTCTCAAGACTTTCTTGAATTAATTTTATCTGCTTAAGCCAACGCGTGTTGCTAATGCATCTGCTACTTTAATTGATAATATTTTTTCGAACGTTATTCCACATCCTGATTCTTATATTATTTTATCTGACATAACTGATCATTATCCTATTGCAATTTTTTATCTACTAGGTCAATCTATTAACAGAAATAGTTCTTCAATATATAGACGTAAAGTTAATGCCGAAAGCCTAGCACGTCTTGCCATTAATCTTGAAAACTTTGATTGGTCGTGTATATATACTAATGAAGACATTAACAGTTCATATGAAACTTTTTCCTTAATATTGACCGATCAATTGGATATTAATATGCCGAAACAAAAAATAAAACCAACTGTAAGAAAACACGTAAGCTCCCATGGATTTCTAAATCCATACTACGCTCAATTAATCGAAAGAATAATCTCTTTTATAAATATAAAATAAAAGGAAAAGTATACATCCTATATAGAAACACATTGACTCAAATAATTCGCCTTGAAAGAAGAAAATACTTCGTAAATCGTTTGGAAATGTTCAAACACGATATGCAAAATACCTGGAAAATTATTAAACAAGCGATGAATTTGACAGATAAAAGATCTGAAATAAACAAAATCATGTATAACCATGAAATTATTGAAGATTCTTTTTTGAATAAGGGAATAATTTTTCCTAGTTTCATGGAATTGGGGAATTTACCATGCATGAATGATAAATTAAAATATGGACCAAAGGATCTACAATAAAAGGAATAATGGCTTTCAACATCACGTTATGGAATACTCTTCCTCAAGGGATTAGAAATAGCAGTTCTGTTGAAGTGTTCAAAAATAATCTTAAAAAGTATCTGTTTAATTTGGCCTATAATTGATTACCATTACCTTTCATGTCCTTACCTCTCGTTTTGCACTTTTGCTTATTTGTGATGTATTCCATCTTTTGCACAAGTTGCGGCTTGGGCATTTGATCGCCAAGTGGACTCGCGCCTTTTAAATCTTATATATTATTATTATTATTATTATTATTAATTCCATTAAAACCGGAATTTTTTTTATTCTGTAAGTTGGATACAATATTAATGACTTCTTGCCTATTCTTTTTTTTTTTTTTTGGGGGGGGGGGGGGGGAGGGATATCAAGCCCTGGTAGCAATATTTTCATAATACGTGGCTTTAGTACTGTACAATTTATTGGCATTTACCGCTCTTGCCCCTGTTTATGGCCATGTAAGTGGGAATGAAGTATGCCCTCCCATGTTTGGGACTTTCAAATTTCCTTTTGAAGAGCATTTGAGTTCATGTGGTTTCATGGTAATTACTAACTTGCTTTCATTGTTTTCTTTGAAATCTTTGATTCGGTCTTCCTAATCATAATCCTAACAAAAATCATGAAGAAAAATCATGGTCATCCTCCTCGTGATCATATTATTTCATCATGTCATTTCTTGAAGTTGAATTATTGCAGGGGGGCGGTGATGATACACGGTAATCCTACAGGCTACCCCCCCCCCCCCCCCCCCTCCTGAATAATTTGGGGAATATACCACACATCCCATGCTTCCATAGCATTTAAAATATAAATTCTACTACTAGAATCGTCGTTTATGAACTCCCCACTTTTACAAAAAGTGCCAGGTATACATGTATATATCGTATCCGGGCAACTACCCCCAGACAATTGCGCCCCCCCCCCCCCCCTAGTTCAACTACTACCCCAGGACATCTCTTCCTCATGTTCGTTAATATTTGCTTTATCTCTCTGCATTTGTTTTCCCTAACTTTTCTTATGTTATTATTTGTTTTAGTATCATTTCCCTTATGGAAAGATCATAGTGTTACCACACCGTGTACCACAGTGTGAAACACAGTGTGTAACACAGTGGGTGATTTTAAGTATGGTGTTAAAAGCTGGTGTCGGTGTTCACAGTCAAACTCGGCGCTAACTTCAACCCTCGCTTACTATTAGTTTTAGTAGTCCAAAGGCATGGAGTTAGCGCTAACTTTTGACTGTTAATACTAACACCAGATTTTAACACCATACTTAAAATCACCCAGTGTCGAACACAGTGTAATAGCACAGTATGTTTCATATGTGAAATTATTGCTGTGGGACACAGCGTAACCACACTGTGCGAAACGGCGTTACCACACGGTCAAAAACACAGCGATATGACACTATGGAAAATTTCATAGCGTTACCACACGTCCCAAAATCACATATTAAACACCGTGGACCAAACCATAGAGTCTCACACACTGTGTACACAGGGTTATAACCAACAGTCCACTACACTGTGGTATTCACAACAAAGTCAACCGTATAGTTCACCACATAATCTACCACATAGTCCACCACAGTGTGGTATTCACCACAGCCTACCACAGTGTGGTATTTACCACATAATCCACCACACTGTGGTATTTACCACATAGTCAACCACATAGTCTGTCACATCCACCACACAGTCCATCA
This sequence comes from Heliocidaris erythrogramma, assembly GCA_025617745.1. Lineage (NCBI taxonomy): Eukaryota > Metazoa > Echinodermata > Echinoidea > Camarodonta > Echinometridae > Heliocidaris > Heliocidaris erythrogramma. Next base: position 7,208,829 of record CM046854.1, on the reverse strand, counting down.
CACTGTGGTATTCACCACATAGTCACACTATGGTATTCAGCACATAGTCCCCCAATAAACATCACGTCATTATCAGGTAAACGACTTTGAGCAAATAACGTTCTTCAAACACCTCAAAAAGTAGTAAATGTGTTAATAAGTTACTTTCACTGTGTCACCTAAAGCACTCGTACAATAAAATGGATTATATCACCTAATTCTGACCATAAAATCACTTGAAAAATCACTTCTTCCATCAACCCACCTTGTACGTATTTTCATGACCAATTGATTGCGTCCCTGAAACACGTTAAAATCAAGGAACAAAATCACCTGAAATCGACGTCATTATCGCTTGTAGGGAATTACGTTCTTCAAACACTTCAAAATGCCGTAAATGTGTTAATACGTTACTTTCACTGTGTCACTTAGAACACACGTGCAATAAAATGGAATTTAAAACACGTAATTCTCACCATAAAATCACTAAAATAATCACCACATCCATACACCTAATATATCGCATTTTGCACCCTTCTTATTAAAGGTCCCCTTTTTGAGCAAATAACGTTCTTCAAACACCTCAAAAAGCAGTAAATGTGTTAATAAGTTACTTTCACTGTGTCACCTAGAACACTCGTGCAAAAAAATGGACTAAACCACCTAATTCTGACCATAAAATCACGAGAAATATCACTGCTTCCATGAACTCCCCTTGTACGTATTTCCATGAACGATTAATCGCGTCACTAAAAGACGTTGAAATCAAGGAACAAAATCACCTAAAATTGACGTCAATATCGTTTGTAGTTAAACACGTTATTCGCTCTCCAAATTAAAGTGAATGAGTTAATAATTTTTTTTTCGTTTTTTGCACTTATAAAGAACGTGCAATAAAATGGAATTTTAATCACGTAATTCTCACCATAAAATCACAAAAATAATCACCACATCCATACACCTAATATATCGCATTTTGCACCCTTCTTATTAAAGGTCCCCTTTTATGAAATTATAATTCTTGGTAGTTTGTACATGCATCTCATCTAAATTGAAAAATGACATCCGTTTGCAATAAATACGTATCAAAATATTTTAAAAATAATATTTCCCCCAGGTATTCATGTCCAAAACAGTCTGCTAAGCTCCGCCCCCTTTTAAACCCCGAATTCTCGTTCCGCGAGCATGATTGACGTGTGACGTCACAAACCGACATTGCCGATGCTTGTTTACAATATTGCATATGTATCACATGTGCAAACTAACTTGCTGTATACCACCTCGAAAACCACCTCTAAAGCGAAGTATGCCGCAACGCTGCGTTGTTGCAGGTTGCAGCAACACCACAAAGGAGGGTGTCAGTCTACATTTATTCCCTAAAGACCCAAATATAAGAAGGAAATGGACCGCAAAAGTAAAATTAACTCGCGCCCATTGGAAGGGGCCGAGTGACCGCAGTGTTGTGTGCTCCGAGCACTTTTGTGCGGAGGACTTCGTCGATAGCACGGGGCTGCATGCGGCGTATGGCATCAAGAAGAGGCCGTCCCTGAAACAAGTTTGATCATAGTACATATATCAATAATATGAAATTTGGCGACTCTGAGCTTTACCTCACAAGCACCTCTCTCAATTGGTCTTTACTATTAAATTTTTTTTTTTTGTTCTTGATGAAGAAAAAGATCTTTCTCCATAAAGAGGGTGTTATAAAAATGTTTATCATGGTAGAGTGGAAACTCAGTATAAAGAGGTCTGATACAACAATATTCCTGATATAACAAGGTAATATTTTGGTCTCAACTCTTTATATTCTTTTTTTTTTTAACTGATATTCTGGATTTAACCAGGTAATTTTAATAGTCCCAAGGACCTCGTTATACTAAGTTTCCACCGTATATTTAATATTGATTTTTGTTACCACCCTGAATGTAGTGAAAATGTAACGGGCAATTTTCAACCTACAACCCCCCCCCCCCCCCCCCCCCCCCCCCCCCCAGGAAAAAGGGGTAAACATCACTACAGTTACAGTTACTTCTCTACCTTATACATGTAGTTCATTTGACAGAAAATCTATTTTCCAGTGATTCCCTCTCTCTCTCTTTCACCATTTCTTCTCTTGTGCTTTCCCTCCCTTTCTCCCTCTTTATGCCCAAAATTCTCCACTTTCACACATCTTCCCTCAACTTTTTTATCTCTCCCTTTTTCCCCCAATGATTCCCTCTCTCTCTATTTCTTCCCTTGTGCTTTCCCTCCATTTCTCCCTCTTTATGTCCAAAATTCTCCACTTTCACACATTGTCCCTCAACTTTTTTATCTCTCCCTTTTTCCCCAGTGATTCCCTCTCTCTCTATTTCTTCCCTTATGCTTTCCCTCCATTTCTCCCTCTTTATGCCCAAAATTCTCCACATTCACTCTTCTTCCCTCAACTTTTTTATCTCTCCCTTTTCCCCCAATGATTCCCTCTCTCTCTATTTCTTCCCTTGTGCTTTCCCTCCATTTCTCCCTCTTTATGCCCAAAATTCTCCACTTTCACACTTCATCCCTCAACTTTTTTATCTCTCCCTTTTCCCCCCAATGATTCCCTCTCTCTCTATTTCTTCCCTTGTGCTTCCCTCCATTTCTCCCTCTTTATGCCAAAATTCTCCACTTTCACACTTCTTCCCTCAACTTTTTTATCTCTCCCTTTTCCCCCCAATGATTCCCTCTCTCTCTATTTCTTCCCTTGTGCTATTTCTCCACTTTCACACTTCTTCCCTCAACTTTTTTATCTCTCCTTTTTCCCCCAATGATTCCCTCTCTCTCTATTTCTTCCTTTGTGCTTTCCCTCCATTTCTCCCTCTTTATGTCCAAAATTCTCCACTTCCACACATTGTCCCTCAACTTTTTTATCTCTCCCTTTTTCCCCCAATGATTCCCTCTCTCTCTATTTCGTCCCTTATGCTTTCCCTCCATTTCTCCCTCTTTATGCCCAAAATTCTCCACTTTCACACTTCTTCCCTCAACTTTTTTATCTCTCCCTTTTCCCCCAATGATTCCCTCTCTCTCTATTTCTTCCCTTGTGCTTTCCCTCCATTTCTCCCTCTTTATGCCCAAAATTCTCCACTTTCACACATCTTCCCTCAACTTTTTTATCTCCCTTTTTCCCCCAATGATTCCCTCTCTCTCTATTTCTTCCCTTGTGCTTTCCCTCCATTTCTCCCTCTTTATGCCCAAAATTCTCCACTTTCACACTTCATCCCTCAACTTTTTTATCTCTCCCTTTTCCCCCCAATGATTCCCTCTCTCTCTATTTCTTCCCTTGTGCTTTCCCTCCATTTCTCCCTCTTTATGCCCAAAATTCTCCACTTTCACACTTCTTCCCTCAACTTTTTTATCTCTCCCTTTTCCCCCAATGATTCCCTGTATACATGTAGTTCATTTGACAGAAAATCTATTTTCCAGTGATTCCCCTCTCTCTCTTTCACCATTTCTTCTCTTGTGCTTTCCCTCCATTTCTCCCTCTTTATGCCCAAAATTCTCCACTTTCACACTTCATCCCTCAACATTTTTATCTCTCCCTTTTCCCCCCAATGATTCCCTCTCTCTCTATTTCTTCCCTTGTGCTTTCCCTCCATTTCTCCCTCTTTATGTCCAAAATTCTCCACTTTCACACATCTTCCCTCAACTTTTTTATCTCTCCCTTTTTCCCCAATGATTCCCTCTCTCTCTATTTCTTCCCTTGTGCATTCCCTCCATTTCTCCCTCTTTATGCCCAAAATTCTCCACTTTCACACTTCTTCCCTCAACTTTTTTATCTCTCCCTTTTCCCCCGATGATTCCCCCTCTCTCTGTTTCTTCCCTTGCGCTTTCCCTCCATTTCTCCCTCTTTATGCCCAAAATTCTCCACTTTCACACATCTTCCCTCAACTTTTTTATCTCTCCCTTTTTCCCCCAGTGATTCCCTCTCTTTTTCACTATTTCTCTCTTGTGCTTTCTGTCTCCCTTTCTCCTTCTCTTTGCCCAATATTCTCCAATTACACACATCTCCTCTCAACTTTTTATCTCTCTTTTTTTTTCTTTTTCCATTCTGCCAATTGTGGTTTTAATCTCATTCACGCACTCACACCTTTCTTTTCAATTGTTAGTTTCATTCACGACAAGCCTTGCATAGTAAATATGTTTGAGCTCTTCCAGAGATGACAGAAATATTTAATTGATTTGATATATATTATTACTTCTGGAGAAATGTAGATATAGATGTTGTATCCAGGAAATGGTTGTCTTACAATTGAACATCAAAAATTCAATAGGAGAATGCCCACCCCCCCCCCCCCCAAAAAAAAAAAAAAACAAAACAAAACAAAACAAACAAACCTGATTAGCTTCCAAAGTGTCTTTCATTAACAAATTAAACAACAAATGCCATAAAAAATAACAGACCTCATATGCCATTAACAATAGAGTTATCATTCTTAACTGAGATACATGCATCTTTACAACATCAATTACAAAAAATGCTCTGGGCAAATACTTAGATGTGAACTCAGTTACCCAATTCCAATTTTATTTCTGACAGTGAAAATGAATATTCAAAATAAGCCTCCTAGACTCCTCTTTTCCTCTGATACTTGAACCAAAAACAGCAATAACATTTTTACCACATTGTCACAGTGTAGCACACCCTCATGTAATAAACCCAAACTTCAGGGAAACTGATATCCATGTATAGGAATTAAATATCATGAAAAGATAGAAATGACGTACTAGCATTTTTAACATTTCTTATAAACAGTTATGTACATGATAAATGTATATGCTATCTAAGCGTTATCAAGTTAACAACTAGACCAACATATATAAGTACATAATAATAAATACAACAATCAATCAAATGAAAGAAGAAAAAAAATCTGTAGAAAAAATAATGTCAATTTGAAAAGTAAATATGATGTGAAGCAACAATAATGATGATCACATGAATGACCCGAGTAAATAAAAGATCATGTTTGCCAGTCATTAGTACTGAATAATTTTTTCTTTCAAATAATGAAACTTTGTGTAAATGTTTACACTGATGGAACAACAGTTCTGATACATAAATATTTTTCAAATGTTCAATTCTACTATCACCTTTGCATAATGTTGAGATTTGTGCATGTCATATCCAAGCCCCAGTAAAAAAAAATATGAGAATAATGGTTGCATAGCTTAAAGTTCCACAGAGCTGTTCTCCCTTTTGATTTTTTTGCAAAGGTTAAAAATATATATATACATACAGTAAACTTTGCAAAGAAAATACCCTAAAGAGGTAAAATGCAGGGAATATTTCCAATTTAAAAAAATTATCTTTGAAAATCTATCCTAGAACAGTAATAAAAATCTCAGTAATAAGGTGGAAGTAAAACATATATTTTTCTGTAAACATAGATCTTGACAAGGTGGGGGAAAAGATATCAACAGCAAAATTGTATGTAGGTCTACGCCTCTTCAAACTTCAAAGCCCCTGTATTGTTCTGATCAGGGGCGGATCCAGGATTGAGTAAAAGAGGGGGCACAAAAATGAAAGTTTGTCAAAAGGTAGATCCGTATTTTTCTGGTCTCGCCAGCTTCTCGAAAAGTCGCTCAGTAGGGGGGGGGGGGGGGAGAGAAATTCGCCGAACCTTCAAAACTCGCTCAGTATGGGGTTATTGGGGTCCAGTTTCCCTCCATAATTCCCTGACAAGCAAAAAAAAAAATCATACTTCTCTTCCAAAGGGGGGGGGGGGGGGGGACCGGGCCGGCTGTGCCCCCTGGATCCGCCAATGGTTCTGATGGAAATGCTGCACGGATTCTTGTCACGGCACAAGATGGGAGAGGAACACGTCCTGCCCTGCCCAGGAAACTCCAACACCATCGTACAAGCTGCCTATAGGCCACATGCCTGGCTTTCCTATAAAAGATTTTTTTTTTAAGAGTACAAAGGAAACTATGATTAGACAACTTCAAAACAATGCACAGTGTAGTCTATGATGTAGGTGATAGTGAGGTAACTTTTACTTTGAAATTCACAAATAAACAATAGAAGATTAGCTAATAATTTAGTTGTCAACATCGCAGTGTAAAATGTTGTGATGGGGAAAGAGGAAACAAACGTTAATCTGCACATAGGACAAGAAAATACATGTACACTGCAAATAGAATAATCTTCCTCTATTTACATTAAGGCTAAAACATTATTTTCTTTTATAGAATATCGTAATATTAATTTCATAAGGAGCTAAATTGGCATTTTGCATCCAAACTGCTTTATATAATACAGGAATACTGCAGTAAGGATTAAAACAAAAAATATGGTGTACTCACTGATTTTCAGTTGCATCCTGCCTTGCCTGTCCGCCATACTGCTGCCGATACATATAGTAAGCAGTTTCCATCACATACCGCTCCAGACACACTGGATGAAACCTTGGTGGAAAAGAAGAAGAAGAAGAAGATCATATCTATTGTCAACTATAACGGTACCTACATGCACTTACCTAGTGTAGCAGCACAAAGAAAACAAGCAAGATAACAGGAGAGCTAAGAGTTTTCTGGATATCAATGTTAGAATTTACTAGAATCAAACGCTACCACCCCATGCACCAGTAAAACTGCCCAAGCGCAAGCCCAGGCAGGGTCAGCAGGCGAACAACCAAACGGCGCAGCGTGTACCCCGGCCCTGCGCACATCGAGCTCACTGCCTCGATCAGCGGAGTATCAGCTCAGCCTCTCGGGCAATTTGCAAGCGTAAACAAGATTCATAATACGTGGATATGCGTGAATTAAACTTTAATCGGTAATTTATTATCAAAAAATAATTACCAATTGTTATTCCCAAGTCTCCAGTCGATATCCTCTCCGTTATTAAAATCAGGGACGTCTCTGTCATCATCAGAATCTTGCCCAGAATCCGACATGTCTGGCTCAAACATAGTATACGGCCGGGCCCCTAATTCCTCTTCAATATCTTCTTGGACTTGATGCTTCCAAATCAGATATATCTGATCCTGAATAAGTGTCCTGGCTGGAGAAGATCATGCCATCGTTGATGTAGGATTTTGTCTTTAAAAAGCTAAAATGAAGGGCTGAAGTGGCACGAAGTCGAAGGGATCTACACGAAGCTCAATAGCCTATAACACACACACATCGATACTGATCCAGCTTGTGTGAGTCGAGCGTTCTGTGTGTGACGTCACATGACGTCATCGATCGCTGGACCGATTTTCCAAAATTTTTAGGGGCGTTCCCAGATATTTTTTTATTTTCAAGTTTACAGATTAATGAATGGAATTCAAGTAATATGGTTGACAGATCTGGATTCACAGTAGAAAAGTCTATTCAATGAAGTTCCTTGTAATTCCATAAAAGGGGAACTTTAACGTAAATTCTACTTTCTGAATTCACGCTTAATCAAACACCAGCATTCACGTTCGATGTCAGAATCAGATCCTCGTTCAGCAAACACGTAAAATTCAGTGATTACTATCACTAAATTTTCACGTGTATGACATGCATGCATGTAAAGTCATGAAATAAAAACACGTATGACAAAACTATGTACTGCTTATATGAATTTTTATTAACTTTACACAAACAAGTTCTTTGTACATCCCTGATTTTATCATTTTTATTTAAAATCAACCATATTTCTACCGTATTAAACCAAAGGATCTTTTTCCCCTTTTTTGTCTAATTTTCTAGTGATTTCCCCTTAAATGAAACATAAGCATCCATGGGGTACGGGCAGGACAGTGTAACTACATGTAACGAGTGAAATACAACGAAACAACTTATTTAAGTCACTTATGTCTTGAATAATTGTAATCAAATTAACTTCTTATTATCAAATATATTTAGAATGGTGAGTACATGTACCACATCTTTAAAAAAAACATATATACTGTTGGTCATAATGGTAGCATAATTTTTTTTTCTACTTTCGTACACTATTGACAACAATGCGAGTCACTATTTTGCAAAATAAAGCTAATATCTTCACCGATTTTTATTGATAAATCTGTTCTCAACATATGAAATAAAAACTATAAGACAAAAATTAATTCATACAAACTTTATACACTGGTTTAAACCACTTTTGACAAACACAATCATCCAGACCTTGGATTCCTTGATAAAATGTATCGTTTTTGGTAAATGTTTAACCATGATAAATTTATCGTGAAAAATAAAATCTTGGGATCTTTTGATGATTGAAGGGAAGTGTTCCTCTTTTTAATCTTGTTGGGTCACTTAGTACCTGGTATGGCCACCTCTGGCACGCACCAGTGCCTCCACACGCCGTGGCATACTGTCCCCAAGGTTGTTGATGGTGTTCAAGGGCAGTGCATCCCACTCTTCGGTCAGTGCCTGGGCTAACTCCTGCACATTTTGAGGATGAATGTTTCTCTCATTGATGGCACGGCCCAATGCATCCCAGGCGTGGTCAATGGGGGTTCATGTCGGGGGAACTGGCAGGCCAAGGCATCTGCTGCACGTCCTGTGCGTCAAGGAATTCCCTCACCAGACGTGCCCTATGTGATCGAGCGTTGTCGTCTTGGAGCTGAAAGTTATTGCCATATACTCTTCTCGCGTATGGAAGACAATGGCGTTCCAGGATATCGCGGTACACGACGGCGTTGACGTTTCCTTCAGGTGCAGCCAATGGCGTTTTCCGCCATAATGTATTCCGGCCCATACCATCACTGAGCCTCCACCTGCTTGATTGGTTTCCTGGACACAGTCATTACGGAGGTTCTCGCCCCGCAATCGTCGAACCCTCTGTCTCCCATCGGTGCGGTCAAGGATGTACCGGCTTTCATCAATGAAGATTACATGGCGCCAGTGACCAAGATGCCATCTCCTGTGCCTCCTAGCCCACAGGAGTCGAGCAACCCGGTGGCGAACAGTGAGACGTGGAACCTTGGTCATTCGCCGAGCTCTGTAACCATGTTGGACAAGTCTCCTGTTTACGGTTTCCCGTGAAACGTTCACTCCGAAGTGCCTCCTCCACAAGTGGCAAAGACGACTCGCTGGCATTCTCCGGTTCCTACGGCACATGTTCAGCAGTTGACGGTCATCCCGTGCGGATGTTCTTCGTGGTCGACCTGTAGATCTCCCTGGACTCAAAGTACCCGCCTCTCGATGTCTTCTGAGGATGCGGCACACACAACTCTGCGATAGTCCAAGAATATCTGCAATCTGGGCCTGTGTCCGTCCATTCCGTCGGAGTGCAAGGACCCTCTGACAAATTGCAAGTGCCGTTGGGCGAGGCATAGTGTAAGGAATCAGTGTACCAAATTTGGTAGGAATTGATCAAGCTAACTCTGAAAACGGGCTGTTAACACACGTAGGCTTTCTGCACGAAATGGACAGCAAAACAACAGCAGAAAGGAGGCTCTGCCTTTCATAGCACCAAACAATAAGATAGGCCACGTTATGGAATGTTTCACTTGACCGACTTTTACCTCGACAATACAAAATCTTTATGTAATCAATGAACCTGGTCAATATTATCTATTTAGGCTTTTAAATATGATTAAATCAACGGATGACTATGAAAATACGAATTATGCTAACATTATGACCAACAGTGTATGCAACACTTTACAAAACATTTCTAAAAGCAAAATATATTGTAGAAAACACTGGAAATGTTACTTTAAGTAATTACATGTACGCTTCATGAACATAATGTATGATGACTTTCAAGCAATTTCAGGTAGCATCACTACAGTGCGTATATCAAGAAATACGTCACAATTAGGCCTACATTTCAAAATATATAGAAGTGTTTTTCACGTTAATAGATGCCCAATAGTCTCTTCAGTCAAATTCCACTAACAAAACAATTTTTGTTCTCACTTGGGCGAGCCCTGACTTTTTTGTCCAGATTGTCCTAATTGAAAGAAGAGGGACAATCAAACCAGCAGTCTGAATAAGTCCTCCCATTCAAACAAATTGCTCTTTTCCATACATTTATGATTTATGATTTTTCTATCATATATTTGGTATGCAAAATTTGTGTGTTCGGAACAAGACCCTCCGAAATAACGAGCAACACCCCATACATTTAATTATTTCGTTACTTTTTTAAGCACAGTATTCACAATTCACAGACACATCAAATCGGGATGCCAGACATGCATTCAAGAAGAAAAGATCATTCTTTCAATCAATATCAAATAATCAATCAATTAACAATCGACCATCAATACATCAACAATAGATCAACCAGTCAATCAATCAATCAATCAATGTATCAGTTAGTCCTTCAACCGCTCTGCCAGTCAGTCAATCAACCAGTTAATCAATAAGTTATCAACATTTAATCAATTATTCCGACTGCTGGTTTAATTTTCCCTCTTTTTGTAATTTGACGCAAGTCATTTTTCACACTCTGGACCAAAACAGTCAGTGTTCGCCCAAGCGGGAACATAAATTTGTTTTGTTAGTGGCACTTGATAGACGAGATTATTGGGCATCTATTGACATGGAAAAAATATATATTTTGAAATGTAATTGTGAGAGATTTTTCCTACGTGTAACTTTTTTTTTTTGGCTACGCAGAATATATCTAACTTATAGTATTGTATCGGGGGTTGGGACAGGACACCAAACCCCAAAACTTCCTATCGGTGCACAAGTTATGTCAATAATTTAGTTATGTCACAGCAACGTGTGAAAACAATGTTGCATTTTGATTTCCAAAGAGTATCATTTTTCTTTCTTCCCTTCAATTATACCATTAGTATCCAATCGAATAGATATTTATGAGTATTGTACTTTTTTGCATTAAAGAATGAAATCTAATGAATTTTGAGGAATGGAAATGACATTTGTGTTATCCATGCATATTTGTGTGAAGGATGATAATGTAAGCCATCAGTTCAAAACAATACAATAATATATTATTGAATTTAAAAATCCACCAGCTTAGTATGAAGTTTGGCTTATCCTGTTTAGACCCCATTAACAGTGTTATAGGGTGAAATAACCAATACATTATAACAAACGGGAAGAAAAAATATTAAAATCTGTCGCAAATGCTTTTTTCACAATTATTTTCTAAAAGTGTGTAATTGCCTCAGACAGAAGATTCTGTGATCGGTTTCTCTGAAAAGGACACATCACACAGTTTTATTTAATACTTAAAAAAGCCACATACAACTGCATATATCATGTACATGCATATATATCTTTTAAGTTATTGATTGAAGAGAGACATACTAAAGCTTTTCGTCTTGCACTCATCGCAGTATACCGCACGAACTGTTTTTGATTGTAACAATACATAAAAATGTTTCTTTCTGGGACGCACTGTAGTGAAATTGCTTCTTTATGGATAGTCCAGAAAAATGTCTATACTTACAATTACATTCAGTACATTTTCAGCTGAACACGTAACATACGTAGACATGCTAATTATTTAATAGCTTGTCCACATTTCTTACGTTGTGAGCTGCAAATGTACTGAATGTATTTGTAAGTATATACATTTTTCTGGGACTGCATGTCTCTGCTATACATAGATAAGCATTTTTCACTATAGCGGCTAATGAACAGAGGCAAAAATAAAAGGTCACATATATGACTTGTATTGCGTTGTGGTCCACATGTTACATACGTTACCCCCAAAACAGAAAATGTGACCAAAAATTAGAGAACACACTATTAATGCAAAATATATGGATAATACTATCTCTTCAACCCAAAATCAAAACATTAATTTCTTTCAAGGTTAATCATTCTCATAAAAATGAAATTGAGATAATTTTTTATCAAAATATTCCCGTAACGGTGGAAATGCCCATCTCTATATTTCCCTAAAGCCATAGACTACCTAGTTAGCAGGTATCATCACTGATAGAATCATAGTCTGTGTGAGCCTCATCCAGTGCAGCTGGAGCTGCTGTCGCTGCCTTTCGCCTGGGATATGATGTCCGCGATGTTCGAACTTGTTCTTGCCTGCATGTCTACCGGTGGAATAATACTCCTTAATGCTCCTGATAAGACAGATAAGATCGGGCTTATTGTTAAATGATCATTATTTTATGTTAATTTTAAAACATTCCTGCATAGAGCAACCATTCCCAAAAAATATTATTAGATCCTCCAGGTTCGTCATTAAAATTTGATGTATTTCTTACCAGTCAGTTTGACGTGATATCTAACAAAATGTTTGCAACTCATGATCATCCCTAGGCCATGCAGCCTGTACATAATGTTTGATTTATTTTTGCTATTAGGTGGATCTATATTCACAAAATAACCTAGCATCGCTTACTAGTGTTATGAAACATGCATGCAGAAAGTTGATACCCACCATAGCGCACAATGCATTTAGATAGGTGGGACTATAGTGATACAAGCTTACACCTTCATTCCTCTCACTCATCTCTGTGATATCACAGTACAAAAATACCCATCAAGAAACTGTGCATAATATTAAATGAATTGATATTACTTTCTGAAATTCATTGTTACATTTGAAATGAAGTTTATAATCCGGAAATCTTGCAGGCACGTCTTTTGCCTTCACTTGTGCTGTTTCAGATCATCATGAATCTCAATGTTGAATCTCTCCGCGACAAGGCCGCGCGTTAATGTAACGGCCGATAACTTTAAAGAACGCGTGTCCGACAACTGTTTTATAAGCTACTGAAATCCTTGCATCTGATTGGCTGAAAGCAAACTTGTGCCCCGCCCCGCCCCCCCCCCCCCCCCCCCCGGCTTGGTTAACGTCACGGTGATTATCACATGGAGCTCACGATAAATTTGAAACCATTTAAAATCATCTCTGAGAAAACTAAATACATGTAATATAGCTTACATCATTTTCCACACCTAAGTAATTGGTGGATGCACCGCACAGAGTAGAACAGGACATTCAGATGATCGACCTGTTAAAGTGACGTGACCAACACTGTGGACATCACAATAACTTTGAAACCATTTAAAAACGTGTCCGAGGAAATGAAATAACTTATTTTCCACACCTATGTGTGTCTGATGCATCGCTCAGAGTATTAATCCACTTAGATCACGTCGCCATGACCAAGAAACTTATAGTAACTGTAAAACCTTTGTCAGATGGTGTAGAAGAGACCTAAGAATAACCATTTTTCACAACCGCTCATTCGCAGACAGGACAATGAGACTGATAAACCCGTTAAAATGACGTATCCATCACTGTAGAGCCCACGATATCTTTGAAACTATTTAAGAACGTGTCTGAGAAAACTAAATTATGCCCTATTTTCCACACCTAAGAATGACGGCTTGTCTCGAATGGGTGGGTTGCGGGAGCGGGATGGGAGCGGGAGCGGGAGCGGGAACGGGCACACCCTTTCGAGACAAGCCCCACCCCCCGGTTATCTCGAATGGACGCGTTCCCAGCGAGAAGTTCAATGAACGCGCCACTTCGAGACAACCGGGGGGGGGGGGTGCTTTCCTCGAATGGGTCTGTTTAGTAGACTTTTGTAACAGACGTTTTAGAAATTTTTTTGAAAAATGTACTCTTGCTGTTTTTTTCGTTTTTCTTTTGTCTAAGATGTAGAAAATATAACCGGGGGTTGTCAAATGAATGTATAAGGTTGCATGGATTCATAATGGAATGTTCATTTAAAATTCAAAGGTCTGGTCGGCCAGACAGTCCAGAATAGAATGTTAATTCACTGCGGCGTATTTTTTTTTACGGGGGTGGGGGCACAAGATGGCCATGCCCCACCCCTTATTGGTGGTTGAGTAAGAAAATAGGAAGATGAGTGAGGAAGATGAAAAAATATTCCCGGGAAAATGTAAATAGGGTTCAATTTTCGCAGACTCTGGTGGTTTCCTCCAAGGGGATAGGAGGGGGGGGGGGGGGGGGGGATTTCCTAAATTGCCTGGATAGGGGGTGCAATATCTCCGGGATAGGGGTCACTTTTGAAAAGGAGGTACGAGCATAGGCCTACCCCTTGTATGGGGAGTTGGGGGCGGGTACAAACGACCTTTTGATATGCGTTTTGACTTTTGATAGTGGGTATTGATAGAATGATAGTGGCATTAAAAGGTGTTTCTAACTTTGGAAAGATGATAAACACACCTTGGCTTATGTCAGCACATGTCTGTAACACAATTTCACAATATTTAACAGGCCACGCCAAAAAAATAAAAATAAATAAATAAAAAATCCTAGCTACGCCACTTGCCCTTTCGTCCCCGTGTGTTTTAATGCATAATTATTCAATTCTCCTATTTATTTTGCACAAATAATGATTTCCTTGTCAAAAGCTTTTTTTAGATACTGTTTTATTATATTTTCTACATCTTAGACAAAAGAAAAACGAAAAAACCAGCAAGAGTACATTTTTCAAAAATTTCTAAAACGTCTGTTACAAAAGTCTACTCAACACACCCATTCGAGGAAAGCCCCCCCCCCCCGGTTGTCTCGAAGTGGCGCGTTCATTGAACTTCTCGCTGGGAACGCGTCCATTCGAGATAACCGGGGGGGGGGGGGCTTGTCTCGAAAGGGTGTGCCCGTTTCGATAGTAACTGTAACACCTTTTGTAGATGGTGTTTAAGACACCTAAGAATAACCAGTTTTCACCACCACTTATTCACAGACAGGACAGTGAGATGATAAACTCGTTTAAATGACGTATCCATCACTGTAGAGCCCACGATAACTATTTAAGAACGTGTCTGAGAAAACTAAATTATACCTTATTTTCCACACCTAAGAATGACGGATGCCCCGCTCAGAGTATTAATCCGTTTAGATCACGTCACCATTACCAATAAAGTGATAGTAACTGTAAAACCTTTTCAGATGGTGTTTAAGACACCGAAGAATAACCAGTATTCACCACCATTAAGCCACCATTCATTCACGAACAGGACAACGCGATGATAAGACCGGTTAAAGTAAAGTGATTATCACTTTTTGATTGTGTAAGACCTGTGAAACCATTATTGAACGTGCTGCAATGACCAATAGTTTACCGATTTTTCACTCGTAACAATTTCAAGACAGAAATCTCGTTACATGAGTAGGTGGCTACTTGGTAATAAGCACTTCTTTTACAGATGTATGCAAAAGCACGTTACTTTACTTACATGATTAACTATAGTTGTTTTCTGCTGAGACCAGAACGTACAATAGCAGTAAACACTTTAAGAACACGACGACACATGTTAATTACGTTCAGATTAAGTTCGAATAGCGCCACACTAAATATTCACTTCAAATGTACTGGTGAAAAAGGTTAGTTTTTGGTGCTTTGGCCAACACACTGTGGTATTCACCTCACCACATAGTCCACCACATTGTTAGCTACCACATACCATAGTCCTTTGCACTGCATAATGTCGACCACAAAAACACTACTACCCCTCACAATCTGCAACACTGGTCAACTTGAACCAAGCACAGTGTCACACAATTTTGACCACAAAAGTATACCAACAATGCCATGCCAAAGATTAAAGATTGTGTACTCATTTCTGCTGATCTCAATACAAGTGGAAGCTCATCACAATAAGTACTTTCACATACAGTACATTAATTTAACCACCTATTCAAAACAGCTTCTCAAATATCACCATTCTCAAGCTTCCTAACAAATTTTAGGGTTGGTAGAAGCTCAAACTACAATTGCATGATTGCCCCCAAACGATGAAAGTTTTCTGTGTAATCACCATTCTCATTTGGCAAATATCACAGAGAGAAAAAAAGGAACAGTCAAATAAGCCCCCACTCTCCTGATCACAACATACTTTAATACGGGAATAGTAATTGTCTGCTGTACCTTTCGGGAGGTGGTATACTCTGGTGGTCTTTGGGTAACACAAGTGTTTTGGTTCCAATCCAATGAGTCACCCAAGTGAGCAACCCACAGGAAACTAGGAAAAAAAAGAAGAAAATAGGAATATGTTTTTTTTTTCTCCATTTAAAAAAAAATATGAATACATCAGAGTCCATGTATACGGCAAGTAAAAAGAATATACAGTAAAAAACTGATTCGCTAATACATAGTGACAAAAAATTTTCTTTTTAAAGATTTCTCCTGAATTTTCATGCTCGCACATAATTACAATATGTTGGGAAAAGTTTAGAAAGCTGTAAGAAAAACAATGATTGTATTGTGTGAAAAAAAATCCTTCAGCAAACCTACAAATTCATTAAAAAAGAAAATGGTTAAAATAATTCCGGGTCCTGACTCCTTTCATATAACAATAGCATGAAATACCTTTGAACATCGGTATGCGTTTGCAAAAAAACCCCAAGAGAAATTAAAGTTCACTTGTCCGTTTTGGAAAAGCATGTCATTGCACACCACAGATATGTAAATAAGCTTGAACATTTTCAAACTTGGGTATTTCAGTAATTTACAGGTGTATTTTTAAACACAGAGCTGCCAACCTTGAACAAAATACCAAAACTTTGGGCATTATCTTAATGGTGTTGAGTTTTAGGGATGAAGTTGCTTATAAAATAAACAAGCTTCAGCCCACACTAATAACCAGTCAAATTCAATCAATGCACCACCGCCTAGTGTTTGTTGCAATTTATTCAATTATGACTGGTTCAGTTTTCTACAGCAGTGCTATCCCATGCCATTAGTCCTCGGTCAGCAGAATCGCAAATTCCTACTCTACCTCCATTGTCAGATCTTGATTCCTGAAGGGCCTTTCGATTTTAAGAGGAACTTTAGAGAGCTGCACCTGTTGTTGAAGTCACCTGCTCCGTCTGCTTCCAATTCTGACCGGCAGGCTGTTAATGAAAAATTATTTATAAACTAGATGAAATATTGACCGCGTGCAGTCGATATATTTATGCTTCCGTCGTTGCCAGATCAGAAATATTTCGCACATTCATGTTGATTTTTTGAAATTCTGTTTGAAATTTGTAATAAAAGTTTCCATTACTCTAAAGAAATTAGTTAAAACGCTATTTTCACTGCGATATATATTTGAAATGACTGCAGAGACCATTACCTTTACAATTATTGACATTCCTGTGTGCATAAATGGGCTATGTTTGAAATGATCTTCCAAGTAGTTTGCCCTCGTGACCCCCAAATCAAAACTATCAACCATTATCAAATAATGGTACAAGCACCTAATGACCCGAATTTGATATCACATGGATATTTACTAGTCCCTGATAGCAGAAAGTGTTAAAAATTACGTGATATTTACGTCGTGGTTTTCTTTTTTTTTTACGTCCTGTAATTACGTCAATAAGACGACAACTTGCACCAACGCAAGACGTCAAGAGGACGTCTTATTTTGACGTCATGTGTACACTGTAAAAACTGAAGTGCTGTATATAGCACTTTTTGAGGGCATGCATAGGGATTGCACTCAGAGTGCTATTGAATGCACACAGCGTGCTATTTCAGCACTTCCACGGGAGCTGGACCGGCTCCTTAAACTGGTAAACATTCATAAAAAAAATGATTTGGGCGAGCTTCGAACCAGGGTCCGCTGATCGAGAATTGCTGGCCTAACCGCTAGACTAACTCACATTGTACGATTTAGAGCAGATCATATTGTTACATAGTGAATTGACGACACCACATAGTTCATGTTATCTACTTGACTCACATGAATAAACTGGATTGCAAGAAGCATTCGTTTATAGTCCATCAGCGCCTCTCAATCAGCGGAACCTGATTCGAGGCTCGCCACGGTCACATTTTTTTTGGCTGGTAAATTAGCACACTACAAGTGCTATAAACGGCATTTCAGGTGTAGTCACTATACATGCACCTAAAAGTAGCACTTTAGTTTTTACAGTGTACAAGACGTGGAGATGACGTCAAAATAAGACGTCCTCTTGACGTCTTGCGTTGGTGCAAGTTGTCGTCTTATTGACGTAATTACAGGACGTAAAAAAGACGAAAACCGCGACGTAAATATCACGTCATTTTTAACACTTTCTGCTATCAGGGAAGAGGAATGAAGACGTAGCGATGACGTCAAAATAAGACGTCCTCTTGACGTCTTGCGTTGGTGCAAGTTGTCGTCTTATTGACGTAATTACAGGACGTAAAAAAGACGAAAACAAAAGACGAATATCACGTCATTTTTAACACTTTCTGCTATCAGGGGTTATATCTTTTGCCCGACATGGGTGCATTCCTCACTGATATCATGCTTTTTAGCCCAATCAAATATAATATTTATTACTGATATTGCCTAAAATAAAACAAGTATAATATTCGGCACTGATATTGCCTAAAATAAAACATCTTCAAAGCATGCACTATTTTCAAGACTGATATAGAACATACACATATTTTTCTTTATCATACTTGTGGTTTCTAGAACAAATACCTCCAGGACGACCAGGAAGTAGTCATTTTTAATAAATATCTGAACATTGGACGACAAACTCCCACCCCCCTCCAAAACCAAAAAACAGTTTTTGTCTTTTTAATCACTTAATTGACCTATACATGTACCTTATTTTTGTTTTGTGAAGGTTAGATGGATTACAGGTAGCACACCATGTACACTTCTGCTTCATACTTCGGAAAAGTATGACGGCAAAGGATACATTTGTCGACAATATGAGTGCAACGTACTCAAGACACTGTCATTATCCTCACATCTGAGCTTGAAGCAGCGAAGTCTTTGTCTTGTCTATCATATAAGCCAGAGCTTCTCACTGCCCTCCAATAGCATTGAATGGGATACGTTGTAGGGAAACCTGTTTGTAAAAAGAAATATATATATATATATATATATATATATATATATAAACACCTATCGGGTACATTAGGAGGACAGTTTTTGTTCTTGTTCTTTGTCCTACTGTCGACTTAATGTACCAACTGTCGACCTAATGTAGGGGTCTCTATTATGACGAAATAAACTGTATTGTCAACTGTCGACCTAATGTACCCGTTAGTCAAATATATGTATATATATATATATATATATATATATATATATATATAACATGCTTATGGATGCAGTGTACATTCATTTTAATGGGAGAGGAAGGGTTAGTTTTTTGCATAATTTTTCAAACTTGTAGATAAGGTGCAATGACAAATCGACTGTGAGTGAACAAAATGCATCAAGGAAAGGACAAAATAACCAAGTTATACAGTATAAAAGTCTGTATCTGAGAAAACCCTTCGGGCATACATGTAGATGAAGACCACACACAAGAAAATGTTATAGTTATGATAGTTATCAATATAGACCAACATGTAGGGCCCAGATTATGGATCACCTGATATTTGCTCTGACTGCACTTGTTACAGGCTTTATTTCTTCAAAATGTAGGGTTAGTGCTCATGTTGTAATATATATTTTTTTTTATTTATTAGTCTTGGGGTTAAGATTAGATTTAGTAATGGGTCCGAGATTAAAAAAATTAAATGAATTACTAGTCCATTGACTCCACTGTGCTATATTTCAATATTCTCTGGTATGAAGAGGCTGTGCTTGTGAGGTAAAGTACAGATTGTCAAGACTGAAACCTCAATGCCACCAAGGGTCTTTCTCGAGTCATTCCAGGAAAAGAATACAAATGACTTCAATGATATTATGTTACATCATAAACAATTTAAAGAAAGAATAAAGACAATTACATCGTTTAATATTTCAGTTGTCTTTGTCAAATATTAATTTTTCAGCAAAAACATTAATGGTCAGTTATTGAACATGAAAAAAATTCATATGCATTTAATCCATTGCCAACAGGAACCAGGTGGTCCTTGTATTATGCCTATGGGGATGAAATAATTCAGTAGTCAACGGGTTAATGTAGCTATGTCACAATAAAAAAAATTAGACTGAAATGGTTAGTAAATTTCAAAGGTAAAAATAAAATTATTTAACAATGTTGTCCCAAATAATTTTTTTTAGAATAGGCAGTCAGATTTTTGGATGTTAAATGAACACCCCAACAATCTAATGACCTTTTTTTTTCTTTGCTTATCAGATTACCATCTATCTCCAAAAGACCGCTTCTGTAATGTATACAAATTTATGCAGATATATTCTCTGAGCACCTAGTGACGAGCTATTCCATTAACCTGCTGTTTATAAATGAGCATCAATGGTTGGAATCCAGTTTACATACATTATTTGTTGCTATGTTCTGAGAGCTTCAGGTTGTCAAGAACAATCTTTGTTTGAAAGGTATGTATAAAACTTGCATACATTACCGAAGCGGTCTATTTGGCTTTGATCCCAGATA
This sequence comes from Heliocidaris erythrogramma, assembly GCA_025617745.1. Lineage (NCBI taxonomy): Eukaryota > Metazoa > Echinodermata > Echinoidea > Camarodonta > Echinometridae > Heliocidaris > Heliocidaris erythrogramma. Next base: position 7,188,656 of record CM046854.1, on the reverse strand, counting down.
TTTAAAAATTGCCTTTTAAATGACAAATTAATCAAATAATCATGCAAAGGCAGAAATGTTTACCTGCTCCCACAGCAGTCTGCTTTCTCCAACAAAACATTCTTGTTTCAAGCACAAACTCAGAGAAGACAGGAATTTGGTGCAACAGGTCTCTCAGTACATTTTCCTGTAAAAGAAAGAGAAAAAAGTGTAATCTGAGAATTGAAAAAATGAGCATCATTAGTCACAGACAAGCATTTGCATGTAGTAGTAACCATGCTAATCAAACAGGATTTCTCAACACAAATTTCAAAAAATTTGAAGGTTAAAAATGAAAAATCTAATGCCTCTTTTATCCCTCGCTTGTATAGTTATGTATAAATTTTGGCGGGTGAGGTGCAATTTCATTGTTTGTCCCAGGCACCATAATTCCTAGATATGCCCAAGTGATAAAATTACAGCTCAGTTTCTTATTCTAAATGATCTAGACTGTGTCTAACAGTTCAGTCTATCAAATTTAGGAAACAAAAATAAATGTATTATGAAAGCAAAATTTTTTGATCATGTTCATGCTTATTCTTGCAATGTCAATGACAACGTTGACAGATAGATCAAGGCAAAGCCAACAAAGAGTCACATGCCACACCCATACAATAGACCAATTATTTTGGCTACATTGTGTGTGAATTTACTTCTAGAATATCAAAGGAAGGCACGACAGTATATGTTAACTAGATCCAAAAGTGTTTTTTCTTGGGGGGGGGGGGGGGGGAGTGGTGGAGAAGACAAGTCAATCAAGGGCAGGCTGGTAATGGTAAAAATGGCAAGGTTATCGAATTAATGTCATAACATGACAAGTGACAACAACACCATTATTCATATATTCTTGGAGCTCCATGTACAAATAACCAAAGTCGTCCTCGCCCATTAGTTTGGTAAGTCGCATCGCTTAATTTCGGCAGGTAAGATAACAATTAGTACTTACATTTCAAGAGAATTATGTAACTATCCAGCAGGCTCTTTGATTTACGATTTTCAAAGAAACAAATGAAATTTCCTCGCCTCGCCGATCTTTCCCCGTACTGTACTGTCGATTCAAATGACTTGATCACACGGTGTGTAATGTGTAGAAAATACTGTCCCTGACTCGATGAATGTAAGTTATTGAATGAATGAATGAATTTATTTCATAATACTACAGAAATCTGCCATGAACACTACAAATGAAAAGTAAACGTCTTTCAAAATTTCGAATAGAGATATCATAATCAATAACTATTCCAATGTACATGTAGTCAAAAGTGAAAAAAATTATTAGTCAATAGAAAAAAGCAGTATCATATGGGAGGACCGTTTAAGTTCTTAAAGTTTGAAGACACGTCTATGACAAGTGTGATTCGAAAATAGCATTGTGTGAGAACTGTAACAAAATGTTTGAATGTATGTATTATGTGGCAGCTATGTGTAAGCCAAGTTGGTTTGAAGCGAAGCAGACAAATTAACACTCAATTCAGTTTCTTTTTGCTTGTCAGAGATTATGGAGGGAAAGTAGACCCTCATAACCCCCGCCCCCCCCCCCCCCGGGCACCCCAATGAGCGAATTTTGTTACACCCCCCCCCCCCCCCAACACATACCACACTGTGGTCAATGTGTGTTTCTCTATGTTCAGTATGTCCACTATGTGGGCATTATGTGGTAGAGAAAGTATGCGGTAGGCAAGTTGATCGGAAAATCCACAATGTGGTAAAACTATGAACACAGAGTTTACACATAGTTCAACACATACCACACTGTGGTAAATATGTGTCTCTCTGTGTTCAGTATGTCAACTATGTGGGGATTATGTGGTAGACAATTATGATCTGAAATTCCATACTGTGGTAATACTGTGAACACAGGATTTACGCATAGTTCAATACATACCACACTGTGGTAAATGTGTACCACTCTGTGTTCAGTATGTTAGCTATGTGGGCATCATGTGGTAGATGACATGAATTGAAATTACACACTGTGGTAATACTATGAACACAGGGTTTACACACAGTTCAATACATACCACACTGTGGTAAATGTGTGTCACTCTGTGTTCAGTATATCAACTATGTGGGAATTATGTGGTAGACCACATGATCTGAAATCCGAAACTGTGAACAAATAATTTACACATAGTTAACACATTAGACAACTATGTGAACACACTGTGGCAACATTGTGATTGTTCCATTAGGGTTTGTCTTTATCTTTCCTTTATTTCCCCCTTCTTCTTTATTTCTTTCCTTCCATTCGTCTCTCTTTATTTTCTTCTTCCTTTACTTCTTTGTTTGTTTTGGGCTTTCTTTCATCTTCTCTTTCTGTCCTTTCTTATGTTATTCTTTGTTTTGATCTTTCTTCATCTTCTCTTGTCTTTTCTCATGCTCTTTTTGTTTTGATCTTCCTTTGTTCTTCTCTTTCTGTATTTTGATCTTTCTTGGATTTTCTCTTTCTGTCTTTCCATAATATTGTTATTTGTTCCATTTCTTTATCTTCTCTTGCTGTATTTCCTTTATAAATGTTATTCTTTGTTTTATCCTTCCGTCATTTTTGTCTTTTTTCCCCTTATGTTTTCCTTCTTTCATCTCTTTCATCTTTTGTTCCAACCTACCCCGTGTATTTTTTCATTATTCTCCTTTCATCTTCTCTCTTGATAGCTTTCTTCTATCTCTTATTCTTTGTTTCTTCCATTTATCATCATCTCTATTCTTTCTTTCTTATTCTAGCATCTTCTTCTCTTTCCTTCTTTTATGTTTCAGTATTTTTCTTTTTTCTTCCTTTATCATTTTGTATGATTTTGTTTTATATTTTTCTTCTAGTTTTCTCCAGAAGGGTGCGGTTTTTTGCGAAGAAACCTGCCATAAACTGTGACGTCATTTAAACTTAACTGGGATCTCGGATGCGTTCATAGGCGCCAGAAGTGGGGTGCGATCGCCCCCAACAAAATAAAAGAAGGGGGTAAAACGCGTTTTCGACCCCCCCATAGGTGCAATTGCATAATTCTGGGAGGGGCTGAAGTTTCTTGGTCGAATTTCAAGTTTCCCTTTTCTATGTATGAGCAAGGGAAGAGAGAAAGGAAAAAAATCGACATTTTGTAGTGAAAATGTACAAAAATTACATGTATTCCAGTATCAAAGTATGACGATATTGGAATACCTCGCTGCCCGTAATGAGATGATAGTCGAGCCAATATTACCCTTCCTAAAATCCTCAAGGGGCTGCAGCCATTCGTACGCCTATATCCACCTTCAAGTTATTGACGGGATTGTACAAGCTAGGGAGCAAAGCGATTTTTTTATTTTGGCATTTTTAAGCTGCAAAGACGTCATTTCTTATTCGATGTAGTAAGGAAAATTGACAAATAACCACTGCGATCTAGGCCAAGATCCAAATAATGAACATTGATAAAAGGGCCTTTTTTAATAATAATGATAACAATAGATACTTATATAGCGCAAAATGCTAAAGCCTCTAAGCGCTTTTTAGAAGTGAAGAGAAAATACATATACTATATTGAATAATTAATACACAATATACACATTTTAGTGATACATTTATAAAACAGTACATTCAAGCGTAAGCAACATTAAACAAGTAGGATTTTAACAAGGATTTGAAAGTGTTCACATTGTTTGCTGTACGAATATAAAGTGGTAAGTCGTTCCATAATGCAGGGGCGGCATGTGACAATGATCTTCGTCCATAGGATGTAGATGAAATGCGGCGTGGAAGTTGAAGGAGGGATTGAGATGACGAGCGTAGAGTCCGTGATGGGATATAACGTTGTAGGAGATCAGATAGATATGTAGGAGAGAGTCCAGCCATTCACTTAAAGGTGAGGAGGTTAATCTTGTAGGTGATACGCATGTTAATAGGTAACCAGTGAAGATTTTGAAGAATAGGTGTAATGTGGTAAGATAGAGGGACGCGTGAGATGAGGCGGGCGGCTATGTTTAGGACATGTTGAAGTTTAGTCAGATCTTTACCAGGGAGACGAAAAAGAAGAGAGTTGCAGAAATCAAGTCTGGAGGTGACAAGGGAATGAACTAATCGAGTTACAGTGTCGTCATCAAGATCTTTCTAATGGCCATGAGTGCTGACTTACAAGATGATTGATGTGGTTTCTCATGGTTAAAGGCGGTCAATCGCCAGTTTCAGTGGGGAAAAATCTGTGTTTGCTGATGCTGCAAAATAGTTCTTGCGCATACGAAACTAGGTCTAGTCGAAAATATATTGAGGATCAGCGAAATGTTCTTCTCCTCGGCAAAAAATCCGCATAGATCGCTGTGATAATGTGTAAGTTGTACTGAATAGCGAACGAATACATGTTTTGCGCTATGTTTATCCTGCAATCTGCTGTCTGACGCCGCACCATTATATTTATACCGGGATTTATACTAAGAACAAAGCAATTTCATCTTTATTATGGATGACACTTTCAGTATTTCGGAGTTAGCGACAGATATCTCAATTCTAAATGTGGAGGGAGATTTGGAACCGACTGCCTGTAAATGTTCAGGAAGCTAGCTGCTGCAGTGCTGATACAAAACTGGCAGACGAGACGGATGTGCCCTTGCAAGAGTGACGGCCATCCCTGGCCTTGCACACTGCGGTGTTCCTGCGGGAAACGTCGCCCGTGCACCAACCGGGAACCCGATGGCGATGACGATGAATCAACTTCAAATGTGAGTAGATCATTATCGCAGCCTATTTATCCGAACCAACAAATTCGATCATTTTTCTTGCGATTTGTCATTATGTAATAACTAAATAGTGTGAATGTGAGTTACAATGTCACAGCCAGGGCCCAGGTCAGAGATAGTGTGTTTGTAAGAATCTTCATTCAAATTGAAAGAAGAAAGAAGAATGAGGAGAAGAAGAAGAAGGAATCTATTTATAAATGAAGGTATGCCAAGATGTAATTAGAATCAACACCAGACATGTCAATTGGTGATTGGCGAACTGGCTTGAGCTGTAGACGAAGTATCTCCCCCACCCCCCCCCCCCCCCCCCTGTAAAAAAAACCAACAGAAATTGAAGGGGGGAGTCTAGTACAGGCTTTTGCAAGTCAGAGTCACAGTATGTTTGAATGTATACACTGTACATGTATGTATGTATATCTAATTGTGACTCCAAAGATTCAAATACACCTAGTGGTACCAGTTCACAAACAATATATCAATACAATGGAACCTAGTAGTATGGTATTAATTAATATATTTCCCTACAAATTTAATAATTCTATGATTTTTTCACCAAAACAGTATTTCCATATTTGAATTTTGAACAGGGTGGAATGTGCACTTTACATTACAAGTATTTATTTCTTCCCTACTTATTCACTGTTGTTTTTCTTTTTTCTTACTCAATGTAGAAATTTGTGATGGATCGAGAGAGAGCTGATCTAGAACGCGTCACCATCCAGTTCCTCTGCAGAGTCACGGATGTTTACTTGGATGCCGTAGCAGCTGCAGAGCCTCCCCAACCTGCTGAAGAAAGGCCTGGACCGAGCAACCGGCCTGCATCATGGTGTAGATGTGGTGGAAGATGTGTGCCCATGCCAAAGGAGGTAGAGAATATGTGTGTGTTGCCATGTCCGCACCTACGTCTTGACTGCGCAATACTTAACTGATGCATTTCTAAATGGCAATGTCTTTGCTGCATGCATGGCAGCAAGCAACAATGTATTTCCAAGGGACATTCCGAGGTTGAATGAATCGTACCGGCATTATGCCTACAAACAATTCACATATATTCACTAGGCTTAATATTCACCATGGGTACTTGGGAGCAGGAAACAGGAGAGTTGTTCCATCATGTGCTACACTGCGGATAAGGTATGCCTATCTATCCCCCACGAGGGCTTACAAGGGCTTCGTCAATGGAGTACAATATTGAAATCCATCTAACATCAACACTGGTCTTGATCTTTTTTATGTCTGCTTTTATTGTTGAAATTTAGATCTGCTGGACATAGAACTGTTATCCTTCTTTAAAAAATTGTTTATTATACATGTAGCTCCTGTTTATATTCACCTTTTTCTTGGTGATTGTAAATGTAGTATGTACTATGTATGTACCAAAGAATCATTTTCTGTGTGTAATCATTTTAACATAATGTTTACGTTAACATTTATCAGAGAGGAAATATATTCATGTCATTTGAAACAAACAAAAAATCTTATCTGATAAAGGGTTTCCGTTATGACATTGTATAAACTTCATTTTAATCTATTTTTCCCTGTGTATTTCAACACATTCCATGACTATGAATATGCATGTCTTCTGTGATGTTTTTCTATTTATGGTGAATATTTAGTCTGATTTGTCATGCTGTTTTTAGCTGAACTAGAAGTCCATTGGGTTAGTGGCTAGTTTGGTCACATGAAGCTTTGATTTTGGGAAGACAAGACCTATTTGTGGTGTCTTGCAGCAGCAGCAGTTTGCCTGCTGGGAGTTTGCTAGGTGCAGCTGGGCGTGGCAATTTCGTGCGTTTCCAGCGTTTCCAGCTGTCACCAGCATTTGTCTGTACTGGACAAGGAGCTGTGTTCGTGCTTCCAAGCTTGATGTCATCAGTTGAACTGTAAGTTTAATTTATTTTCCTATGCAGTAATTTTAAAGACAATTTAAGCAATATTTTTATTATCACAGAAGAAAAGTGAAATGTATAAGTGAAATGTTACAAGTGCTAAATTGTCTTGAAGCAGTAAAGCTTATTTCATTGAAGTTTAGATATTGCACAATTTTATCTTAAATGTTGATTACAAGCAAGACTTATGAATAAGACTTAAAAGTGTGTCTTGAAGTATATTTCTGTGTGAAATGTTACAGATGGAGTTAATTTAGCTTCACATGTTTGTAATCATTAATGAAGCTAAAATGTGGAAATATAGTTTTTACACAAACCAAACTTGTGTTTTATTGTACATTCTTACATATTATGGATAGATAGTTATTATCCTTGTGTAATTTCATGTTCGTAGATGGTGTTAACTCTGACTCAGGAGTCAGATACTAGACTCGAGAAAAGAAGGGTAGAGTCAGCGTAAGCTGTTCTCCAATTCGGCCTGGGGTCGAGTACTCAGTTGGCAGAAAGATGTCTGCAACCAGTGTTATGGGTGAAGATCAGATGTTTCCTTTGTTCAGATCAACTTGGTTCTCCATTTCGAGTTTTATGTAACATCTTATGGACTAAAACTTTGTAATATTTATGCTTTGACATGAAATTGTAAAATCAGCACTGATTTTCTTATTTACTATATAAATCTATATACCTACCTATTATGCCTGTAGTCTTGACTACGGGACCCCTTCGAGAATTATCACACATGTGTCACAAAATTGTGCGCCCCCCCGTAATCCTATTGTCCCCTTCGCCACTCACGCGCGTCAATACGCTACGGCCATCTTCCTCTTTTGCGAGCAACCCCAAGAAGAAACATGTTGCTTGCAAGGAGCGGGGAAGGAGGGAGGGTCATAGGTAGGTATATAGATTTATATAGTAAATAAGAAAATCAGTGCTGATTTTACAAATTTACTGCAATAAATCATATATACTTACCTATTATGCCAGACCAGCGCCAACTCAAAGACCGGGAGGCATGTTTCGAGCAGAAGGAAATAGGATTACACCAAAGACTATAAAGAAGACACAGCGGCCTTCAAGGTGGCTGACGCAAACAAAGCTTCACCTGCGGGAATATCCCTAAGGTAGCAAGAAATGAAGGAATTGGGCGAACGCCAATAAGCAGCCTTCAAAATATCAACAAGCGCCACACCTTGAAACAGAGCCCAAGAAGTGCTGACACTACGAGTATCATGAGCACGAGGCTTACTGTCGGATAAAAGAGCCTCTGTGCCAGCGGCCCTAATAGCTTCAACGATCCATCTAGAAATGGAATCAAGAGAGGCAGGAGAAAAAGGCTCTCTAGTGATCAGGAACAACTGATCATCCTTACGATAAGACTTAGTCTTATCAATATACCATTTGAGAGCCCTAACAGGACACCAAACTTTGTCCTCACGCACCGAAGAAAAGTTAGAAAGCGGACAAAGAAAAATCTCAACAGGACCGGAGGCAGCTGTCTGATTCTTGGCAACGAAAGAAGCCCTAGGAATCAATCTAACACCTTTTCTCTCCCAGCGAACATGACCAGGAGTAAGACAGAGAGCATGAAGAGTACTGCGCCTCTGCCCAGAGGCAATAGCTACCAAAAAGAGCGTCTTAACCGTAAGATGATGAAGCGAAGCTTCACCTAACGGTTCAAAAGGAGGTTTCGCCAAGGCCTCCAGGACCTTAGGCAGACTCCAAGACGGCACTAACTTAGAAAACGAAGGTCGTTTCAGAAAGAACGAACGAATCAAACCACTTAGTAGCGGGGAATTGGAAATCCCCGAACCATCCGAAAAACCCGAATGAATGGCCCCGATCGCCGAACGGTAGCCTCGGATAGTAGAAATAGATCTCCCTTTGTCAAATAACGAGATTAAGAAATCCGCAATTGAACCAATAGGAGCCTTAGAAGGGGTTTGATTTCTCTCTTTGCACCAAAGGAAAAAGACCGAGAGACGGGAATTGTAAATTTCCCTAGTAGAAACCCTACGACTGGACATTAAAAAGTCCGCGGCTCTATCAGAGAGACCCGACTGTCTTGCAGATTCCCTGACAGGGGCCAAGCAGTCAAATGAAGAGACTCCGGATTGTGGTGAAGAATCCCCGATAGGGGCTGTAACACCAGATCCGCTCTTAACGGGAGAACTAACGGTTGAGCCCTTAGAAGGCTCATAAGTTCCGGAAACCAATTCCTCCTGGGCCAAAAGGGAGCTATTACAAGCACCCTCGCCCGATCTTCCCTGATTTTCCGCAAGACACGCGGAATCAGTTGGAAGGGAGGAAAGGCGATTCCCTGAAGGTTCTCCCAGCTGAGGGAGAAAGCATCGAGAGCCCATGCTCCCTGATCGCGAACACGGGAGCAATACTTCGGCAGCTGGTGATTTAGCACCGACGCAAATAGATCCACTTCCAGTGGACCTAGGCAACTGCGAATGCGGCAAAATACCTCCGGATGGAGCATCCATTCCGATGGAAGATACCTGCCCCGGGACAGAAAATCCGCAATGAGGTTTTCCCGACCGGGGATGAAAGAGGCCACGGGTGTGATTGCCATGCGACGACACCACCTCCACAGCTGATCTGCTAGGGCATTCAGGGCAACCGAACGAGTGCCTCCCTGCCGATTGATATATGCCGCCACAGTAACATTGTCCGTGAGAATCAGAACCGAACGACTGAGAAGTCGACTTCTGAAATGGAGCAAGGTCAACAGAACTGCCATAAACTCCAGGACATTGATATGAGGAAGAGTCCCAAGATGAGACCAATCCCCCGCAACCGTGCTGCCATTGCAGTGTCCTCCCCACCCCAACCGAGAGGCGTCCGTCGAAACCGATATCGACGGAAGAAGGGCAGAGAAGGACCTGCCTCGCGCGAGAAACACCTCGCTCGTCCAACAAGAGAGAAGAGACTTGATCTTTACTGGTACTGGAATCCAGACCAAAAGAGTCTTTTCCCGGCTTGAAGAACCTGAGGAGATGTCTCTGAAAGGGTCTCATGAGGAGCCGGCAGTCCTCTAAAACATCGACTAGACTGGCTAGATAACCTAGAAACTGAAGCCACTGTCTGGCCGAGACTCTTCTGGCCAGCAAGAGCTTGCGAGCCGCAGAGACAATGGTGAGAATCCTGTCTCGACTGGGCCGAGCTAACTGATTCCTTATGTCTAACACCGCCCCCAGAAAAACTGGGCTGCGAGTGGGGACTAACTCTGACTTTTCCCAATTTATTAGGAAACCTAAGTCTTGAGTAAGGGAGACGAGCAAACGAGTCTCGTCCAACAAACGATCGCGCGACTCCGCAAGGAGAAGCCAATCGTCCAGGTAACAAAACAACCGCAGGCCGCGACGCCTCAGAAAGGCCGCTAGCACCGCTACAACTTGAGTAATAACCCGAGGGGCCGGGCGCAGCCCGAAGGGAAGAGCCCGAAAACGATAAGTCTCCGAGAGGAAGGAGAACCCCAGAAGATCGCGAGATGCGCGATGAACGGGAATGTGAAAGTACGCGTCCTTGAGATCTATCGAGACCGCGTAGTCTTCCCTTTTGATCAACGGAAGAATGGAGGCAAGAGTCTCCATCCGAAAATGAACCGGAGGAATAAATTTGTTTATCCTTTTCAGGTTCAGTATCAAACGAAGTTTTCCCGAGCGCTTGGGAATAACAAATATTGGAGAAAGGGAAGGGAAAACGGCCTGTCTCTTACCCTTTCTATAGCCCTCTTTTCCAGAAGAGACTCGATCTCCTTTGAAGCATGAGATCGAGACAGGGCAGACATGGGAGGTGACCGAATTCTTATAGCCCCTCCGGGGAGCGAAGCGCAAAGATCTATGAAGAATCCGTCTCGCACGACGGAGAGAACAAACGCGTCCCCGGAGATGGCCTCCCAAGCGGGGAGAAACGCGTGAAGACGGCCACCTACCACATTCGGTTGAACAAGCGCTCGGGGAAAAACATCAAAACCCAGGCTTGGCCTTCTGCGAAGCCATCGCCTTACCACGAGTACCTCTCGAAATGCCCCTGCCACGACTCCCTCTCCCACGAGAAGGAGCTGGCTGTGGCTCAGGAGGCGGGACCCTAGACACCCTAGACATCCGAGGTCCTGCGACGGAACGTAACCGAAGCAGCTGCGGTGGAAAGCTGCGACCACTGCAGACAAAAAAGAGTATGCAACAGGTCGTCAATAATCAGCTTGTCACCATCGGTAACATTCAACTCCTCCGCCCTGGACCTAAGGTCGGAGAGAAACCCTTGAAACGCCGACAAACGCATCCCCGACCTAACCTGGTTTTCAATATTAGACCAGATCTTATCCTCCGCCTTGAAAGCGGCGGAGGTAAGCGGATTAGTCGCCCGTAAGCGACGACCAACCTCCAAAATCTCAGGAGACAGAGTCTTAGCCTTAAAAAAGCTGTCTTGGTCCTGAGAACAAAAGGCAAAGGCCTTACCCTTGACCGCATTAGAGCGCTTAATCAACAGCGCGGCCTCAATGCGGTCATACTCCAGCTTGAAAACCTCCTCAAGAGCGATACCCTCAGAGGAATCCTGCTGCTTAAATTTCCAACGCGAAGTCGAACCCTGCGCGCGGGTTGACTGAAATTCAGGGAGATATTTGGACAACAAAGCAATCGCTTCTACCCCGCGAAGAGCAAGCGATTGAGACTCCGCCTGCCCAAGCGATTCGGGAACCGAAGCTTGAGAAGCCACATCCGAATCTGGTTCCACCCGAGTGGAATGAGACAAAGGAGCACTAACAAAGGCCTCCGCAGGCAGAGCCCCGCATGGTTCAACAAAAGTCTCCTCGCCCGGCGGAGCCCCAAGGGCCGCGGGAATAGGAGGCACATGCGAATCCGACTCAGACAAAGAGGAATCAATCACAAAAGGCTGATTAGACTCAAGGCGAGATCCCTGAATAGGGACAGAAGTCAGGGTTGAAGTAGCCGGTACAAAGGACCAACCCTGATTCTGAGCAAAAGCCTGCATCATACTGAACATGTCAGCTTGAGAGGAGCTAGCTGGGTTAGCCAGGCCAGACGGGCAAGAGGCCGGCAAAGCCTTGCCACTTTTTGCCTTCTTCTTGGCCTTTTTCTTGGCTGGCTCGACAAAAGTCGTAGCCGAAACCCTTTTCTTAGAACGCTTAATCGGATTCGTTCGGGTCCCCGAAGCCTCTTCGGAAACACAAACCGATCCCTCCGCGGAGGGGCGTTCACTTCCCATAAAGGGATTGGAGCGCTCATGGCGTAAGCCTAGAGAATCGCCCAAATCACCCATATTGGCTAAGCAAGAAGATGCAGTAGCCTTGGGTTGGGAGCTAAAAGCTCCCAGTGCGTGGGCAGACCGAGATGACTCGGTATGTGCCCGATGACTACTAAAGGCGTGTGAACCCGCTATTGGACCGCTCGAAAGCAGCAATAGGGGAGCACTAGTAGTCACGCACTCAGGTGAAAACACCTGTTGCTCCGAAGAGCGTCCATAATTGTTAGCTCGAGCATTCCCATTAGCTGGCAATGTAGACAGCCCAGGAAGTACTCGTTCCCCCATATGGCGTTTGCCGGGGGCTAGGGTTTGAGAACCCAGACCAACATGGACTAAGCCCGTGGGCTGCCCTGCAGTAGTGGGGCGCGTCTCCCCTAACGGATCAGAGCGAGTGAACGCTACCGTACGGGAAACAACAGCCCCCCCCCCCCCCCCCCCCTCTGGTCTCAGCGACCGGGGGATTGGATTCGAGATATCCAAACCACTAGAATCTGACGCCACCCACCCCGAAACCACGGGCTTCGGAGTTGACAATCCCGATTCAGTTAACGCCACCCGTCCCGAAGCCGCAAGCTCCGAGACTGGCAAACTCTGCAAGGAAACACCACTAGGCAACTTACCCTTAGCCCTCCTCCCTCCCCCGTGTACCGCAGTACTCGGGGGAGTTCTGGAAGGCCGAGTCGTCTTGCTAGACGACTCTTCGGAAGAAGCAGGTCTCCTTGACCTAGCTGCTTCTTCCGAATCCATACCACTGCAATAAAACAGACAATAAAGTATACTTTTTTTTTTTTTCAAAATAAGAAATACTTCAATTGAATGCAGTAAATAAGGGTAAAATTATTTGGGAGATACGCACTAAAGAAATTTTCACAGCCTAAAAACCGTAAGAATAAACGCCGAACCCGAAGGCTCGGTGACAAACGGAAACACCCGCAAACACGGAAATATCTACGTGGGGCTGACCGTGAAAGAGAAAAATAAATGCCAAGAAAGGGAATCAAAAAATCCCTTGCAATCGGCAAGAGTGACTAATAAAACACAAAGTACTATAATCTAAACGAATATAGGTACCTAAAAGTGCTTTAACTATGTGAAAAAGCGCACCAAAAAGATACTATACGACCTGATTTCAGGAGCGCTGTGACTATACGTCCTAACTCGTCGGGGGCGAGCAAGAAAGAGGAAGATGGCCGTAGCGTATTGACGCGCGTGAGTGGCGAAGGGGACAATAGGATTACGGGGGGTGCGCACAATATTGTGACACATGTGTGATAATTCTCGAAGGGGTCCCGTAGTCAAGACTACAGGCATAATAGGTAGGTATATATGATTTATTGCAGTAAATTGTGATATTCATTATCTTTTCTGACATGTCATTGTTCTTAAATCAACACTAAATTTTCAAGTACTATATTAATAGTTTAAATGCAATAGTAGGTTATAAGATACGATTCTTTAGTAGCAAATAACATGTAAACATAAAAGCCAAATGTATCTTATATTTCCATGTATTTGAACCTAAAACTATGTTCATTATTATTTTGTGAAGAATACTATATTCTATGATACATTCTGTAAATACATTGTAACTGTTAAAATATATGTACATGAATTTTGAAGACTGGAATTAAACTTAATTCCCTTAATGCATGTCTCATATTGTATTTTGTTTGAGTCTGGTATTCAATCAGTTACTCTGGACAACAAGCAAATGGCTAGTTTTAATCGGCTGTGACTAGCCATTTGCTTGTTGTCCAGAGTAACTGATTGAATACCAGACTCAAACAAAATACAATATGAGACATGCATTAAGGGAATTAAGTTTAATTCCAGTCTTCAAAATTCAGTTATATACTTTAACGGTTTACAATGTATAATAGAATACAGTATTCTTCACAAAATGATAATGAATGTAGTTTTAGGTTCAAATACATGGAAATATAAGATACATTTGGCTTTCAATGTTTACATGATATTTGCTACTAAAAGAATCGTATCTTATAACCTACTATTGCATTTAACTATTAATGTAGTACTAGAACATTTAGTGTTGGTTTAAGAACCAAGACATGTCAGAAAAGATATCACATTTCATGCCAAAGCATAAATGTTACAAAGTTTTAGTCCATAAGATGTTACATAAACTCGAAATGATAGAGAACCAAGTTGATCTGAATACAGGAAACATCTGATCTTCACCCATAACACTGGTTGCAGACATCTTTCTGCCAACTGAGTACTCGACCCCAGGCCGAATTGGAGAACAGCTTACGCTGACTCTACCCTTCTTTTCTCGAGTCTAGTATCTGACTCCTGAGTCAGAGTTAACACCATCTACGAACATGAAATTACACAAGGATAATAACTATCTATCCATAATATGTAATAGAATGTACAATAAAACACAAGTTTGGTTTGTGTAAAAACTATATTTCCACATTTTAGCTTCATTAATGATTACAAACATGTGAAGCTAAATTTAACTCCATCTGTAACATTTCACACAGAAATATACTTCAAGACACACTTTTAAGTCTTGTTTGTAATCAACATTTAAGATAAAATTGTGCAATATCTAAACTTCAATGAAATAAGCTTTACTGCTTCAAGACAATTTAGCACTTGTAACATTTCACTTATACATTTCACTTTTCTTCTGTGATAATAAAAATATTGCCTAAATTGTCTTTAAAATTACTGCATAGGAAAATAAATTAAACTTACAGTTCAACTGATGACATGAAGCTTGGAAGCACGAACACAGCTCCTTGTCCAGTACAGACAAATGCTGGTGACAGCTGGAAACGCTGGAAACGCACAAAATTGCCACGCCCAGTTTAAAACTAGCAGCTCAAACATGCTGCCATTCGCCTAGCTGCACCTAGCAAACTCCTAGCAGGCAAACTGCTGCTGCTGCTGCTGCAAGACACCACAGATAGGTCTTGTCTTCCCAAAATCAAAGCTTCAAGTGACCAAACTAGCCACCACTAATGTTACACCCTACCAAAGAATTTAGGATTTCCCATACCTTACTATCTCCTAGCAGCAACCCATGAAAGGAACCTACATGCCAATCTTGCATTAAACCTGTGCTAAATTCAAAAGAACATGAATAAAATTATCCCAAAAGCACTGGTCTGTGTCAGGCCATTCAATAAGCTGCCTGCTACATACATGTATTAGAACAAAAGACATAGCCAGGTGCTACATCTAGGGCAGTCAGTCAAACTGGCTGGATTAATTAGCAACTAAAAGGAGAGATAGACATGACTTGTAACACGACCCCCCAATTCCAGAAAATATTTCATATTTTCTCAACAAATCTACAATCATTTCTATCTTACCTAAAACAAAGTGATAACCGAATTTCACTATTCTCGACACTTATACAATTTACATCTAAATATCATGCACTCTTTGTAAAGCATGTATTCTTGCAATCTACACTATCAAAACTAAAATGCTATCTCAAAGGAAATTAAGGCAACTTAACATAGCCTATTTCTCTTCTACAAATTTAGTCTATCTTGCTATTCTGCTGAGAAAATCGGCTCCTACATTTTCTGAGCCGCGGATTGCCTCAATCCGAAACCTAAAGGGTTGAAGGGACAATGCCCACCTCATCACTCTGCTATTTGTACATTTAGCTTGGTTGAGGTAGACGAGCGGGCGGTGATCGGTCTCGATCGTGAATTCTGAACCTTCTAGGAAAACCTGAAATTTGCTGATGCCCCAAACTAGTGCTAGACATTCTCTCTCTACTGTAGAATATGCCTGTTCACGGGGTAAAAGCTTCCTACTTGCATAGGCTACGGGAAACTTGTCATCACTACTCTCTTGCAGTAAAACTGCACCAACTCCAGTTGACGAAGCGTCGGTGCGCAATATGAACGGTTTTCCTAGGTTGGGTAGACTAAGGATAGGGGCTGAACTGAGGCAAGTTTTCAGTTTCTGGAAAGCTTCCTCTTCTTGTTCACCCCACGTAAGCTTGTTTGGCTTACGATTCTTTGTCAGATTTGTGAGTGGCGCTGCAATGGATGCGAAAGCTGGTATAAACTTGCGATAATAACTTGCGAGCCCAATGAAGGATCGCATCTCCTTCTTGGTTTCTGGTCTAGGGGCGGTGAGAATTTTCTCTACCTTGTCCTGTTGAGGCTTTAGCTTGGCCTCTTCTACTACATGGCCTAGGAACTCTACTTGTCTACCTCCTATTTGACATTTGCTAGGTCTAGCTGTGAGCCCTGCCGACCTTAGTCTAGCAAAAAGTTCATGTAGAACTTGCAGGTGCTCTTCCCACGTACTAGTGTGGACAAGTACATCATCTAGGTAATTATGGACATGGGGCATCCCTCGCAAAATCGCTCTCTACTGACCCTACTGAAAGTCGCGGGTGCATTTACTAGCCCAAAGGGCATGACCCGAAATTCATAAAGTCCACTAGGACTTCGAAATGCAGTCTTCTCCTTCGCATCATTGGAGAGTGGTATCTGCCAATAGCCTTTTGACAGATCCAACTTGGAGAAGAACTTTGAACCTGACAAATTTGCAAAAATCTCATCTGGATTAGGTAATGGTTCTGCGTCAAAGACTGTAATGCGGTTAAGCAAGCGAAAATCAATACAAAACCTGTAACTTCTGTCAGGCTTTCTAACTAAGACTATGGGGGATGAATACGGAGAGTCCGACGGTTCTATTACCCCCATTCTGACCATCTTTTGTGTTTCTTCCTCGATTACATTTTTCATAGTATGAGGAACAGGATACGGCCTCTGCCGTATTGGGTCAGATGACGTGAGCTTTATTGAATGCTCTCCTAAATTTGTCCTACCTGGGACATCGGTCAGAACGTCTTGAAAACTATTCAAGAGTGACTTAGCCTGATCTAGTTGTACATCAGTCATATCAGAACTAAAGGAAACATCCTTAACTGTCTCTGTGGGTTCAAAGACCGGAAGTTGTATGCCTACTTTGTGAGACATTGGATCAGAGCCTAGAGTGTGGGACACCTCTTCTTCAGACTCTACTATATGATCACTATCATCTATAATGGTGGCTTGTGCACCAATCTCTACACTAGCTTCAGAATTTAGCTGAGCTTTCTCCTGACTTACATCTACATCTCTCTCAATATACTTCTTAAGTATGTTAGCATGGAACGTTTTCATTGTTCCATTCAGGTCTAGTCTATAGTCCTGATCACTCAATTTGTGAACCACAGTAAACGGTCCTTTCCACTGAAGGAGCATCTTATTGTGATCTGTTGGTAAGAGAAGAAGCACCTTCTCACCTGGCCTAAACTTCCTATCTCTACTTTTTCTATTGTAGTACTTAGCACTCCTAGCCATGGACTTTTTGAGTTCATGCTGAGCTGCATCTAATGTAGTCTCTAGACGTTCTCTAAGATCTATCGTGTACTGATACTCTGTCTTAACTTCATCATTAGGTTCCTGACCCGACCAAAGTTCTTTCAAGATTGAGAGAGGACCTCTCACGCTGCGGCCATAAATGAGCTCGAATGGGGAAAAACCCATTGATGATTGTGGAGCCTCGCGATACGCAAACAAGACAGACGCAAGGTAACGATCCCAATCAGAGGGACGGTCGGCGCATATCCTACGTAGTATCTGCTTTAGAGTCCCATTAAAGCGCTCTACTAACCCATTACAGGCTGGGTGGTACGGCGTAGTTGTGAGCTGCTTAAGAGACAGTAGCCTACTGACCTCGCGCATTAGACTGGAGGTGAATTGAGTGCCCTGATCAGACAAGATCTCGCTTGGCACACCAACTCGCGCAAAAATGTCTACTAGTGCTTCTGCTACGGTCACGGTTTCAATGTTCGTAAGAGCCACCGCCTCGGGATATCGCGTTGCGCAATCTACAACTGTAAGGATATACCTATTCTTGCGCGCTGTAATAGGATGAATGGGGCCCACTAAATCAACAGCCACACGCTTAAACGGCACATCAATGACAGGCATCTTACCTAACGGAACACGGGGTACCCTACCTCTAGGTATGGTCCTTTGACAGATATCACACGATTGACACAATCTACTAACGTCAGAACTAACCCCTGGCCAATAGAAATTTGACAAAACTTTATCACAAGTTTTCTTACTACCTTGGTGGCCTCCCATAAGTCCTTCATGAGCTAGTTTAATCACATGCTTACGATACTCTTGTGGGAGTACCAGCTGGGTAACTGTATTACCAGCCATCACACTCTTTGGTTCAAACTTTCGATAGAGCAAACCATTCTCTATGTAAAAGTGGGAATCACTTCCACTACTATCAGGACTAGACTTAGCATATGACCTAATCTTTTCAAGTGTTTTGTCTTCCTGCTGAGCATTTCTGATATCATCAGGAGACACATGTGGAATGGGCAAAGGAACTTTAAGAGCCCTGGGTGGTTTCTTAGCTTCCTTACTCTGGGCACGCGTTTGCATTGCCATTCCTACATCAGAAACATCTATAGTTTCCACAGCCACATCAGTACCGACAGCTATATCTACCTTGCTTGTGGGACACCCAAGATTACGACTACTATCTGAAACACTAGTTTCTGTAGCAACATCTAACTTGGACTTAGGATCGATCCCTACTTTACGACTACTCTTTGAAGGTTGTGCATTCTCGACATCTCCCACTATTAAGTCAAAGATTGGGGACTTCATACAAAGAGCTTCAACATCTCCATTATAGAATGGAGAATGTATGTGTACGATAGCTGTGGGATACCTACGAACAGTACCATCAATTAAAACACAAAGTCTAAACCTACCAGTCATTTCATAAGACTTTACTAAGGCCTTACGAACAACACCTGAGCAACCTGTGTCATGGAGTAGGCTAACTTTATGAGACCCTACGCTACCATCATGCACGGGCATACGCGAGCGCAATTTTTCTTTACATGATGCGCACATTTGCGGGATGTTTTCAAACTTAACGTTAGCATCATCATACTTTAATATTTTAAAGTTCATTGATGCTGTTATTAAGAACATTCCACTCTCAGTCAGTTCAGCCTGAGTGGATGACGAAAGACTTGAACATGTGGGACAACTACTATCCTCTTTGTTTTGTTTCTTATTCTGATTATTTTTACGTCTATATTGACGACCCGATTGTCTTGATCCTTGACATCTACTAGACCTCCACCAGCATGCGATTTAGACTTATTCCAACAACGCTTTGCTATATGTCCTAATCTTCCACAATGGAAGCAAGGCCCTAATGGCCTCCTATCTGTCCTATCTGAACTAGGAGGGGTACTCACTGGCTTCTGAGAACCGAACTTCTCGCCATGAGAATCTACAACTGGCCGACTACCAGACATACTTGGTCTAGGACTCTTACGCGAGATTTTGAAATGGCCTCCATGAGCGGCAACATACACTTCAGCCAATTTCGTAACCTCCTTCACAGACTTAGGGGTGCGTTCTTTCAAAAAGACTGACATCCCTTGACCACATTGGTCCAAAAACTGTTGCCTAATAACTAAGTCTTTGAGACTATCAAAGGTCTTTTCAGTATTGGTTAAATCTAACCATCTATCAAAATAGTGCTCTAACCTGACTGCATATTGTTTTGCAGACTCACCAGGCTCTGGCTCTGCAGTACGAAACTTATGCTGAAAGTCCTCAGCAGACATTTGAAACCTCTTCAACAGAGCTTGTTTCAACTCACTATAATTTCCTGCCTCTTCAGGGGACAACCTACTGTAAACATCTAACGCCCTACCTTGTAGTAAAGCTCCTAGGTTAATGGCCCAAGTAGAAGTTGGCCACTTTTGACTTGAAGCGTACCTTTCGAATCGCTCTAAATAAGCGTCCATATTATCTTTGCCATCAACGAAATGAGGCAACTTAGGGGATTTAGTTGACCTATGGCGTGACTCATCACTGGGTAAATCAGACCTAACACTTTGGTTTTCCTTCCTAGCTTTTTCTAGTTCTATTTGTTTGTCTAAGATATCTAGTTCCTGCTGTCTATCCTCTCTTGCTAAAAGTCTATCCTCTCTTGCTACATCTTCCCTTTCCTTAACTCTTACGGTGCCGGAGGCACGTATAGTTGCCCATAACCCTTTAGTGCCGATGGCACGTATAGTTGCCCGATAAACTTTTTTTCTGTTTCATCCATTTTAATTATACAAAACTAACTTTATATTCAGATTTTTTCACATTGATGTATTGATAACAGATTAAGCATTCAATAAACCATTAAAAAAATATGGGTTTATATTAACATTTTTTGAGTAAAATCATATTTTCTCGGCAGTATTTTGAAGAGGTTTTTTTGGATAATGCCGCAAGCATCGTCAAGGTTTCCCAATAGAACGTGTGTTATAAACGTTGTGTATGGCAATACACGCATGTCTATGGGCAGACATCCTGTGTTAGTCTCCCGGGAAAATGAGCTCGGAGTTGACCAATGGCAGAACAGCGCTCCAAATGCAGCTCGCTTATTCGCCAGCATAGTATGAATATTCATGATTGAAAGAGCTGGTGAAGCGTGAGTCTAAATGTTATTATTCTCGTGTCAAGGCTTTTCCCTCCACTCAATACATATGAATCGTTACGTGATGCGAGTGTCATTATTTTTTATTTTTTTTGCATACTATTATCATGTTTGTCTGTAACCCCCTCAGTATGTCTGTGGAGATCTATAAAATGTTAAAAACATGTCTTCTGTATTATTTTGTATATACCATAAAGTTTGCATTCGCTTTCTGTTCAGTTGTTATTTTGTATCGCCTTTATATTTTCATTCTTCTACTTTTATTATGTCTTACCACTATCGCTTTCTTATTACCCCTCTTTCGAAACTTTGAAATCTCTCTCCTTTTCCTTCTTTTTCGCACCTCTCTTCTCCTCACCCCGTCCTTCGCAATAATCAAATCTCTATCTTCATCTCTTTCTATCTTTATCCACCTCACTCACTCAACTCCTTTTGCGTTCTCGTGTTGAATCGTATGTTTGTATGCCCCTACCCCACCCTACCTCCACTCTTTCAATCTATCGTTTTCTCATTACCTCTCTTTCTAAAATCTTCCCGCCCTACATCTCAATAATTATATATATATATATGTATATATCTCCCTCTCTCTCATTTTCTATCCCAAGTGTCTCCTCCTCACCCCGTCATTTACAGTTGTCATCATCATATCTCTATCCCTCTCTCTCTCTCTCTCTCGTTCTCTCTCTCCCTCCCTTCCTATCAATCTTACCACTGTCAATTTCTCTTTACCTCTCTAAACCTTTCTCGCCCTCATATCTCTTTTTTTCTTTCTCTTTCCCAATTCTCCTTTCTTCGTCTCGTCCTTTGCAATCATCAAATCTCCCTCTCCCTCTCTCGCTCTCGCCCCTCCCTCTTACCCATCTTACCACTATCAATTTCTCTTTACCTCTGTAAACTTTTCTCGCCCTCATCTCTCCTTTTTTTTCTCTCTCTCATCTCTCCTTTTTTTTCTCTCTTTCCCAATTCTCTTCTCTTTGTCTCGTCCTTTGCAATCATCAAATTTATATCTCTCTTTATCTATCTTTATCCATCTCACTCACTCAACTCCGTTTGCGTTCTCGTGTTGAATCGTATGTTGTTTTGAGGTACGTTTGTTTTGCTCGGTGATTATCAAAACCTATTTCCAATATTCTTCACCAAATAAAAAAGACGCTAAAGCGCAGTAAGCGCAGTAAGTTATGAATCCCTTAACCTCTTTCCACTCATTTTTAATTTATTCACACCATATTCAACATAATTATCTACGATCTGCCTCACTCACAGTTACTAGGCCTCAAGAAATTAAGAAACTGCTAAATATTGAACGTAGCCATAATTTATTTTCTTACAAGATAAGGGCGGGGGCGGAAATGCAATAAAGTATCACAAATTAAAAAAACATGCGTAAATAAAATTGATATTTAAGGAGCATTATTTTTCATTAGATTAGTATCATTAGTTGTCTGTATGATGTTATACTAATGAAGCACCGCGTTATTTGGTTATTCTGCTTGTGTAGAAATAGATTGCAAGAGAAACCAAAATACTATGCATCATGCATTATTTTGTTGCGATCATCGACTATTGGCCATTGTCTATGGGAACACGCCACGGGATAGAACTTTTCTTCTCAGGGGTCTATAACCCCCACCCCCTAACTCTATGGGATCGCCATGTAGCAATTTATGACAGGATGTTCTTAGAAATCGGGGCCCATTGATGGACTATTCACCATTATCCAAAATACTGGCAGAGGGCATAGGACTTTTGTTTGCACCAGGATCTGCGTCAGGACTCTATACCCCCCTCCTGCTCGTGCCACTATGCTATTATTTGGATATTTTATTTCAGTTAAAATCCCGGTTCATCAATTAGAGTAATATAAAAAAATAGAGCGGTTGTAACCTTATTTACCAAAAGATCTACCTACACAATATAATTTCTATACAGGCGAATGGCAAGAGAGAGAGTTTACATGGAAATGTAACATAGAAAGTGATAGCTGATAACTTAATTGTCATTGCAAAACAATACAAACTAAATAATATTGACATCGAACAATAATATATAACAGTAAAATCAAAATTGGGTTCATTCTTTGCATAATAAACAAACTGTTGTTATAGGAATATATATTATTCGATATAATGCAGAACTCTAGATCCTCATCGTCATAGTTACTGGCCCCTACCCCACCCTACCTCCACTCTTTCAATCTATCGTTTTCTCATTTCCTCATTACCTCTCGTTCTAAAATCTTCCCGCCCTCACATCTCAATAATTATATATATCTTTCTCTCTCTCTCTTTCTCTATCCCATCTCTCTCCTCCTCGCCCCGTCATTTACAGTCGTCATCATCTCTCTCTCTCTCCTCTCTCTCTCTCCATCGTTCTCTCTCCCTCCCTCCATCTCAATCTTACCTTTATTACTTTCTCATTACCTCTCTAAACTTTTCTGGCCCTCATATCTCTTTTTTTTTCTTTCTCGTTCCCAACTCTCTTCTCCTCGTCTCGTCCTTTGCAATCATCATATCTCTATTTCTCTCTCTCGCTCTCTCCCTCTCAATAACCCATCTTACCACTATTACTTTCTTATTACCTCTCTCTCTAAACTATTCCCGCCCTCATATCTCCCTCCTTTTCCTTCTTTTCGCAATTCTTCTCTCCTCACCCGTCCTTTGCAATCATCAAATCCTTATCTCTCTCTCTTTCTATCTTTATCCATCTCACTCACTCAACTCCTTTTGCGTTCTCGTGTTGAATCGTATGTTTTGAGGTACGTTTGTTTTGCTTGATGATTATCAAAACCTATCTCCAATATTCCTCTGCAAATAAAAAAGACGCTAAAACGCAGTAAGGGAATCAGTTTCATAACTGATTTCATCCCTTAACCTCTCTCAACTCATTTTTAATTTATTCACGCCATATTCAACATAATTATCTACATAAAATTATAGGACTTTTCCTTTCATCAGGACTCTATTCCCCATCCCTTCCAGCTAATGCCACCACCACTATTATTTGTGCAATATTATATAAACGCATTGATGTTGTTATAATATAGAGCTTTAGATCATCTCTCCTCATCATCATGCTGGTCCCCACCCGACCATGCACCCCTATCGCCCTCTCAATCTTCTCCTCTCACCAGGCTATCACTCTCTCACTCATTCAACTTCTGTTGTGTTCTCGTGTTGAATCGTTTCTTGTTTGATTCTATGTTTGTTTTGCTTGATTCTTATCAAAAATGCATCTCCAATATTTCTCTGAAAATAAAAAGACGCTAAAATGAAGTAAAGGGAATCAGTTATGAATCCCTCAACCTCTGTCCACCCATGTTTAATTTATTCACGCCATATTCAACATAATTATCAACGATCTGCCTCACACTTACTAGGCCTCAAGAAATTAAGAAACTGCTGAATATTGAACGTAGCCATAATTTTGTTCTTACAAGATGAGAGAGGGGGGGGGGGCGGAAAAATGCAAGAGAGAAGTATCACAAATTTAAAAAAAAATGCGTAAATAAAATTGATATTTAAGGAGCATTATTTTTCATTAGATTAGTATCAATAGTTGTCTGTATGATGTTATACTAATGAAGCACCGCGTTATTTGGTTATTCTGCTTGGGTAGAAATAGATTGCAAGAGAAACCAAAATACTATGCATCATGCATTATTTTGTTGCGATCATCGACTATTGGCCATTGTCTATGGGAACACGCCACGGGATAGAACTTTTCTTCTCAGGGGTCTATAACCCCCACCCCCTAACTCTATGCGATCTCCATGTAGCAATTTATGACAGGATGTTCTTAGAAATCGGGGCCCATTGATGGACTATTCACCATTATCCAAAATACTGGCAGAGGGCATAGGACTTTTGTTTGCACCAGGATCTGCGTCAGGACTCTATAACCCCCCCCCCCCCCCCTCCTGCTCGTGCCACCACTGCTATTATTTGTATATAATAATCACACCGTTGTTATAGGGGAATATATTATTCGTTAAATTGCATATCTCTAGAGCATCTTCCTTCATCATCAAGCAAAAAAAAATGGTCATCAAGAGAACGCAAAAAGAGTTAAATGAGAGAGAGAATGACAGAGAGAGAGACGGAGAGGGAAACAAAACAGAAAGAGAGAGAGAGAGAGCGAGACATCATGAACTGAGAGAAAGAGAGGGTGGGGGCTGCAGAGATTATTTATAAAATATATACATTATATATATATATACATGTATATATTAATCTATACTATGCATTTTCTATACTATGCATTGTTTCTTCCTCTCACTTCTATCGTTTCTTGTGTATTTCTTTTTATTTCTTTGTTTACTTCTTTCATTATTTCAATTTGTTTTCTCTGCTCTTCAATCTGTATCTATCTTTCTTCACGTTTTCCCTGTTTTCCCATCCCATTTTCTAATCCTCTCTTCGTATTTTTCCGTATTTCTTTCCTATATTTTTCTTTCTCTCTTTTTCGGTTTTTATACTTGCCTATTCATATATTTGTTTTCCCTCTCATTATTTCTTTCTTTGCGTGATCAAATTGGTAAATCCGCCCAGAATATAGACATCGAAATCGGAGATAGAGAATGTGAGAGAATGGAGAGTTGAGAAAGAGAGAGTAAGAGGGATGGAGTGACAGAGCAGGGGTGAGCAAACATTATGATGGGATGATCTGATCTAACGAAAAGTAATGCTCATTTATCTCCGCATGCTTTTTTTACTTTCTACTTGATACTTCTAACTTACATATTCCCCGCGCCCTCTTATCTCGCGAAAACAAATATTATTGCTAAGTTCAATATTCAATAGTTTCTTATTTATTCTTAATTTATTCTTAATATTCTTATATTATTTTATTTTTCTTTATTTCTCATTATTTTTTAAGAGAAATATTGGAGATGGGTTTTGATAAGAATCAAGCAAAACAAAAAATAGAATCAAACAAGAAACGATTCAACACGAGAACACAACAGAAGTTGAATGAGCGAGAGAGTGATAGCCTGGTGAGAGGAGAAGATTGAGAGGGCGATAGGGGTGCATGGTCGGGTGGGGACCAGCATGATGATGAGGGGAGATGATCTAAAGCTCTATATTATAACATCAATGCGTTTATATAATAGTGCACAAATAATAGTGGTGGTGGCATTAGCTGGAGGAGGGGGTGGGGAATAGAGTCCTGATGAAACTCTATGTACCCTAATCCGGTGTTTTGGATAATGGTCCATCCATGTGCCCCAATTTCTAAGAACGGGGGATGGTAGAGTGCGGGATTATAGACTCCTGAAAAGAAAGTTCAATCCTTCGATGTTGCTATAGATAATGGCTAATGATCGATGATCGCAGGAAATACCATGATGGCTAATATTTGTATTTTTCTTCTAAACTATTTTTACCTAAGCAGAATTGCCTAATAAAGTCGTGCTTAGTATAGCAAAATATATATAACCATCTAAATAATCTAATTATAAAAAGTAATGATAGTTTATCCAGGGAAGTGTTCTCTCTAACACTTCCCTGGTTTATCTACGCCAGTTTTCTACCATTAGAACTTTTCACTTACAAAGAATCTTTCTCCGCGAATCAATAAAAAAAATCCGTAGCATAAAACAAACGATTCACACGAGAGCGCAAGAGAAATTGAAAGGGTGTGTGTTTGTGTGTGTGTCTGTGTGTGTGTGAGAGAGAGAGAGAGAGAGATGAGAGAAATAGACATAGTGACTGTGAAGGACAGGGTGAAGAGAGAGTTGAGAAAGAGATAGGGGAGAGAGAGAGGGACGAGCAATTTAATTTTATTCTCCGATGGAATTTTTTCCTTCGCGATACTAATCCAGCAACTTTACTTTTACTTCGAGTCTCGCTGACAGAAGGGGAGGAGGGGGGGGGGGCAATATTTTCCCAGAGGGCGTGAATTTCCTTCCCGGGTATACGAGTTCGGGATTCACGCCGGGCTGCGCCATCTGACACTCGAGAGCAGTGGTGGTGTGTAAGTGTGTATGTGTGTGTGTGTGGGAAGGGGGGGGGGGGGGTGTAGCAGCATTTGAATTTTTTCCCGAACCCTGAAAGAAAATATTTTTTCTTCAGAATTGGACTCGCTCACTGCTGGTTATATTAGATCGGGGATCAGAGCGTGGCAGTTTCTCTCATTTGTTTAGTTTAATTTTGTTTACTGTTGTGATCAATGTTGTGCTATCGGTTTGATCCCAGCCTATTACAGAACGTGGACGAAGAATCACTTGATTTTGAGAAAAGCCACGAGCGTGTTATGCACGATGCAAAATGCTTTTTTTTTCTTCAAAAGTAACATGCAACATGAAGCTATTTAGGTAGGAAATACTCACATATATCCCATAAACTTTGATCCAAGATATGTGACTCAGATTTCTCTATACATGCGTCTTTCCTTTTGAACTCTCATTTTCTCGATACATGTATTTTATTTCAAAACACAAACATAGTTACAGGGTCTCATATTGAAGACTACGCAAAAGAAAATGCACGATTGAGCGCACATAGTGCAGTGGAGTTTGTGAACAATGCTCTGCTGTAGCTTACATGTCTATGGCTCTATTGTTATGCTCTGATTGGCCCTTTCATTTTGCGCCATGCCTTTTATGGAAGGCATAGGCAAAGCAGGTCACGCCTCCTTTGTGTATGCTTACCAGTCACTTGTTCAGTGACGACAATTTTGATTGGGAATAGCATTTGATACATAAATAGCATTATTTTCGCTCTATTTTCTATATTACCCCATCAATGTATATATCATTCAAAAGGTAAAACATTGACCATTATTGTCATATTTCTTGTTTTTTTTAATCTCTTAGAACTTTCAGTGAATTTGCTCTCAAACAGTAGGCTTCCCTCCATTTTCCTGATTGAAAAAAATGATTTCATATACGGCATATTTTACTACATATATGAACAGAAAATTGTATAAAGACTAACACCATTGTAAAGACCATAAACTCTACAATATTTCATGTGTACAAAGTTTCATTGTAAGATGCATTGGGAAAGAGATATGAGCCTTCTAATATCAAACACAGCTTATTCTTCGCGAAATTTACAAACCCAACAAAACCCTTGGCACTGGAGGGGTATTTGGCCTGGCACCGGAAGAGTTAACGAAATCGAACAAGCCTTGACCAATTAAACCAAGTTCCTTCCCTAACTCTAACCACTGTTTGTCCATCTTAAATTTGTACAAGAATAAGACCTAGGTGACAACAAAATTGCACTGCAGCAATTTAAACTTCGCGCAAACAAGCAAGCGACTTACAAAATACAGACCCGTCACCAGTCTTGTCTTGTCTGTACCAACATGGAGCGAATCGCGTTCCAAAACTCCCTGCAAAACGACAAACTACTAAAGAGGTTATACAATGAACAGTTCACACATATATATATATACCATGTGCGAGAGTAAAGTATTCAAGCAGTTTCTACTCCCGGACAAGCCCCCAAAATGTCACAGCCGATTAAAACTAGCCATTTGCTTGTTGTCCAGAGTAACTGATTGAATACCAGACTCAAACAAAATACAATATGAGACATGCATTAAGGGAATTAAGTTTAATTCCAGTCTTCAAAATTCAGTTATATACTTTAACGGTTTACAATGTATAATAGAATATAGTATTCTTCACAAAATGATAATGAATGTAGTTTTAGGTTCAAATACATGGAAATATAAGATACATTTGGCTTTCAATGTTTACATGATATTTGCTACTAAAAGAATCGTATCTTACAACTTACTATTGCATTTAACTATTAATGTAGTACTAGAACATTTAGTGTTGGTTTAAGAACCAAGACATGTCAGAAAAGATATCACATTTCATGCCAAAGCATAAATGTTACAAAGTTTTAGTCCATAAGATGTTACATAAACTCGAAATGATAGAGAACCAAGTTGATCTGAATACAGGAAACATCTGATCTTCACCCATAACACTGGTTGCAGACATCTTTCTGCCAACTGAGTACTCGACCCCAGGCCGAATTGGAGAACAGCTTACGCTGACTCTACCCTTCTTTTCTCGAGTCTAGTATCTGACTCCTGAGTCAGAGTTAACACCATCTACGAACATGAAATTACACAAGGATAATAACTATCTATCCATAATATGTAATAGAATGTACAATAAAACACAAGTTTGGTTTGTGTAAAAACTATATTTCCACATTTTAGCTTCATTAATGATTACAAACATGTGAAGCTAAATTTAACTCCATCTCTAACATTTCACACAGAAATATACTTCAAGACACACTTAAGTCTTGTTTGTAATCAACATTTAAGATAAAATTGTGCAATATCTAAACTTCAATGAAATAAGCTTTACTGCTTCAAGACAATTTAGCACTTGTAACATTTCACTTATACATTTCACTTTTCTTCTGTGATAATAAAAATATTGCCTAAATTGTCTTTAAAATTACTGCATAGGAAAATAAATTAAACTTACAGTTCAACTGATGACATGAAGCTTGGAAGCATGAACACAGCTCCTTGTCCAGTACAGACAAATGCTGGTGACAGCTGGAAACGCTGGAAACGCACAAAATTGCCACGCCCAGTTTAAAACTAGCAGCTCAAACATGCTGCCATTCGCCTAGCTGCACCTAGCAAACTCCTAGCAGGCAAACTGCTGCTGCTGCTGCTGCAAGACACCACAGATAGGTCTTGTCTTCCCAAAATCAAAGCTTCAAGTGACCAAACTAGCCACCACTAATGTTACACCCTACCAAAGAATTTAGGATTTCCCATACCTTACTATCTCCTAGCAACAACCCATGAAAGGAACCTACATGCCAATCTTGCATTAAACCTGTGCTAAATTCAAAAGAACATGAATAAAATTATCCCAAAAGCACTGGTCTGTGTCAGGCCATTCAATAAGCTGCCTGCTACATACATGTATTAGAACAAAAGACATAGCCAGGTGCTACATCTAGGGCAGTCAGTCAAACTGGC
The DNA here is from genome assembly GCA_025617745.1 of Heliocidaris erythrogramma. Classification (NCBI taxonomy): domain Eukaryota; kingdom Metazoa; phylum Echinodermata; class Echinoidea; order Camarodonta; family Echinometridae; genus Heliocidaris; species Heliocidaris erythrogramma. The sequence continues at coordinate 7,159,287 of CM046854.1, read as the reverse complement.
TGGATTAATTAGCAACTAAAAGGAGAGATAGACATGACTTGTAACACTGTACATTGTGTGAAGTGAGATGCACATGAATTATATAAACTTCAATAAGAATTTGCCATTTGGTGATCATAAGAGGGAGTTAATCAAAACGATTGTAATATATTGTATCAATGCATGTAATTACAACCAAACAATATCACTTGCCAACGTATAAGTGAATGTGTGTGATGTACATTTAATAACATATCTTTTGTACCTATCTGTGTTCCTGATTGTAATCATTGTATTTAGGTATTTATGGTATTATAAACTGCAATATGTCAACGTTGCAATATTCAATGAAAATACCCTTGCCAGCATATTCCTGTGTGAATGTCCATAATATAATGCAATATGAAAACTATACATGTTCGAAATAAATCTGCCAGTGAACGTTGCCATTTTCAGTTGAATGTTGGGTTGCCTTTGATAATGTGATCACACCAAATAGTGAAGTTGTTTTCCTTCCAAGATTTACTTTTATTGTGATCTGTTTACACTGTTTGTTTTAGAATTTGCTTATGCATAGATCCACAAACCTTTCCTGAAGTATGCCTACATGTATTTGTTGAAAGTATAGTTTTACACTTCTGAGCTGATTTTTGTATTATATTTATTACAATTTGATATACATGTATTCTAGATCCACAAACTTGCCTTGAAACATGCACATTTAGTGTTGAAATAATAGTTTTGCAATATGAAGTTGATTTTTTCTCATACTTGTATAGATTTATCAGAAGTTATATAATTTTGAAGAAATGTATGTATTATGCATACAGAGACATTTCTGGTACTTTTTATATGCCATTTGCTATCCAATATGGTATGCCTATATACTGTTGAAAGTATAGTTTTATACTACTGAGCTGATTTTTGAATATCTTAATTACAGTTTTATGTATTCTAGATATAAAAACTTGCCTTGAAACATGTCTGTTTAGTGTTGACAATATAGTTTCAATGTTCAGTTGATTTTTACCCTCACTTGGGTAGTTTCATTACAAGTTGTACATGTTTTATTTTAAAGAAACTTAAAAGTATTACATACAGGAACACATTTTCTACTTTTCTTTTTCCTTGTGATTTGCCATTTGCAATGGCACTGCATGTAACATGTAAGGAAGTAAATGAAGACAGCATGAAAAAGTACTCTTCATTGTGTGTACGTGTCAGAAGTTTTGAAGTATTGTAATCTACATTCCTTTTATTTCATTTTATTTTTGTACAGTGGAGCATCATTAATGAACTTCTTGGAACCAAGGAAATTCCCTCTTTATATCGAAACCTTGTTATACCAGGGCTAAAAAACAATAGAATACAAAAAAGTGGGACTGGCAAAAATACTTATAATGAGTTTGTTACACCGTTGTTCTTTATAAGGAGGTTCCACTGTACAAGGTATGTGGAGGAAGGCATATGGAGTGAGATAGGAGAGAAGAGAAACAGGAGGGAAATAAAGAAAGAGAGAGAGAGAGAGAGAGAGAGAACAAGGGAGAGAACAAGAAAGAAAATTATCAAGGTCATGAGAGAAAGAGAGAGAGAAAGAGAGAGTAAAAGATAAGATAGAGAAACGGAACGAGCTAGAATCAGGGCTGTCAAATAAAGTTTTCCTCCTCACGTTTATCAATACAAAATTAAGATTAATCTATAAAATTCTATTATCAGGCCCCCTTTTTATTTCTTATTTTAAAATAATTTCTGTCAACTCTTTGGCCATTCACGAAGTTCGTGTCCAGTTTTTAAAGATCGATTCCCCTCCCACGAAATCCGCCGGAGAAGAGAAAGAGGAGGGAGAGAGGGAAAGAGGGAAGAGAGGGAGAGAGGGAGACAGAGAGAGAGAGAGAGCAAGGGAGATAAATTATCAAGGTCATGAGAGAAAGAGAGAGTGAAAGATAAGATAGAGAAACGGGACGTAAGTGAGAATAAAAGAGAGAGTGGAAGGGAATATTAGTGGGTGTAAGGCCATCGCCAGGGTTCACCTCCGGGGCGCACCCGGCGCTGGCGACGGTAGCCCGTGGAGGTACACTGTACGATTTGAAAATGGTTTTTGCAGCTCAAGCAGATGCAACACGAACTTTTAATTCAAACTTTCCCTGGAGGAAACAAGCAGCCCACGTCTAAATTTATTTCTTTGTATTCAATCCACAAATTGTACGCGCTGTGGACGTAATCTCGTCTGACTGTCTCTCCTCTCGACCTCCATTTCGTTCGAAAACCGCTATTATTTTCGTGCCTATAGGCATAGACTATAGCAATTAGCATGTAGTATCCCAAAACTGAAACGTAGCGTATTGCTGGCAAGCTTAGCTCTCGCCCCTGCGCTCGCAGGGTATTTACAAATTGTCCGAGCGATTCGGAAATCTCCGAACTTGCCTTCGCTGGGACAGCATAGAAATACACGGGCACCGACGACAGACCGCCTTTAAAGAAGAGTCCAAAAATACTCCTAGGTTTTTGGCGACATGCGATGGGGTGATGGTACAGTTACCAATTTTGTGCACTTCAAATGGGGGCACAACACTGACGGAATAAGTGAGAAATAATCAAGATATTTAGGAAGGCCACCGGAAATTGATATTTATTTCAAAGGACACGAGTGCATCCTGGTTTCGAACCCGGGTCCTTCAATTTAACAAAGCCACTGCTCGACCACTGAGCTATCTCACCCTTTCTGAGGATTATGGACATGATAGGACGGCCCCTGATGGCAATGTCACGATGGATGTGAATTTCTCACCAAAAATAAATTTAAGGTGTGAAATTACAACATAAATAGTGAGATGACTTATTAATCTAGTAAAACCAGGCTGCTTGACTACCCACAAAATGACTTCAAGAAACGTAGAATGAAATAAAATTTAAATAAACTTTATTTTTAAACAAGAAAATAAAGTCTTTTACAAAATCAAGCCCCGTAGGGAGTATTTGACATCTATTAATCTTATAACAATACGGGATAATGAAAATGACAATGTAACCAAAACTGTTAAGCAGTGAGTCTAACGTATATTGGTAGAAAATATTCTGCACTCTCAACTGCTTGGTAAACTGCTGGATAACTGCTGGAAAACTGTATGCTGGAAAACTACTGGATACTGGAAACTGTAGAAACGGCCGCCTAAAAGGAAAACATCCCATATAAAACGGCAGATATATCTCCAGTAATGATCACAGAAAATACAAAGGATCTATATATGTACCATCTTAAGCAGTGGCATAAATCTCAAGCCACGCCGTAATCAAATGTATTACTCAATGTACACTGTTGGTCATAAAGGTGGAATATTTTTTTTCACCAAATTTTCACAGCGTAATTATTACAACATGATTTGAATATGGCATTTATGGTGCATGATAACCACTTTACTTTATTATTCTGCCTTTTACACACGTTTGACAGTGATATTTTACAAGTTTATGTCCTAAGCGATGGATGTCATGAGCATAGAACAACAATGACGACAATATACAGTAAATTAAAGGATCATGAGATACAGTATTTATTTTCAATCTCTCTCAGTTTTCCAGATGACTTCTTTTTTGTGATTTCATGGACAAATTTGCATCAAACTTGAGTCATTGTTCTTACTCAGTCACTAGTATCGGGTATGTCCACCCCTGGCACGAACCAGCGCATGCAGACGTCGTGGCATGCTGTCCACTAGCTTGTTGATGACGTCAACAGGCATAGCGTCCCATTCTTCCCTCAGAGCATCTGCCAACTCCTGCAGATTTTGAGGAATGACCTCTCTGTCGTTGATGGCTCGGCCTAGGGCATCCCATGCATGCTCTATGGGGTTCATATCCGGCGAACAAGCTGGCCATGGCAACTGTACGACGCCCTCTGCCTCCAGGAATTCCCTTACTGCAGCGGCCCTGTGCGGTCTAGCGTTGTCATCCTGCAGTCGGAAATTGTGCCCATACACTCGTCTTGCATATGGAAGACAGTGGAACTCCAAGATATCCCTGTAGGCGGCGGCGTTGACGTTTCCGTCCGGAACCACCAGTGGCGTTTTCCCTCCATAATGGATGCCGGCCCATATCATCACTGAGCCGCCTCCGCCTTGAGTCGTCTCGTGGATACATTCATCGCGAAGGTTTTCCCCGGCTAATCGACGAACTCGTTGTCTCCCATCCTTTCGGTCAAGGACGAACCGGCTCTCGTCCGTGAAGACCACATGTTGCCAATGTCCTGGATGAAGCCTTCTGTGCTCCCTAGCCCAAAGAAGACGAGCTACTCTGTGGCGAACAGACAGGCGTGGACATTTGGTCAACCGTCGTGCTCGGTAACCATGTTGGAGCAATCTGCGATTAACGGTTGACCGGGAAACGTTGATCCCATGATATCTCCTCCACAAGCGACGAAGACGGCTCGTGGGCAATTTCCGGTTTCTGCGGCTGAAATTCAACAGTTGGCGATCATCTCTTCTTGTGGTCAATCTGGGACGTCCTGGAGATTTCCGTGGCCGCACATTCCCCGCCTCACGTTGACGTTTCAGGATCTTAGAGACTGCACTCTGTGATATCCCTAGGACTTCTGCGATATCAGTCTGCTTGTAGCCCTCCTGTCGCAGTGCTACCACTCTCTTGCGTGTTGCTGTTGCCGTTGGACCAGGCATAGTCCAGGGAACGTCTCTACCGATTTTTATTTCAAACGGTACAAGGAACTCGAAAAAATGCAACCTTCTTATACACAGTGCTAAATCAGGGAAAGGGACGGAATATCATATGCATAGGCTTTTATAGTCTACAACAAAAGAATTTATTACGTAATCCAAATTTCTCATGTTATAATGTCACCTGTGTAATGGGGAAACATTATGTAATCACTCAATTACCATTTTGTCTACGCGTAGCCTTTCAAATACCAACAAAACTGTCGATTTTTTATTCAAAAATATGTTATTCCACCTTTATGACCAACAGTGTATTATCAAAGAAAAGTTAACTCATACAATTTACGTATAAAGGATATAAAAGCACCATGATTGTTAGCGCTTGTTATTTATGTAAAACATGCCTACTCTTCACACTTAGAAAAAAAGGTTCAGGTTTGCACCCTAAATGCAACACTGGCAGCACCTTTTTGGGTGCAATCTTGCACCCTACATGAAAAGGGTGCAAAAATGCACCTTTTTGTTCTTGTTTGCACCCTTTAATGCCCGTTTGCACCCTAAAAGGTGCAACTTGGCACCTTTAAGGGTGCAGAAATTTTTGCATCCAAAGGGTGCAAATTTGTACCTTTTTTAAAAGGTACAACTCTGCACCTTTTAAGGGTGCAAAATGTAGTTAAGTGCACCCTTAAAGGTGCAAAAAGCTTCTTAGGGTGCAAAGTTGCACCCCAAAAGGTGCTGCCAGTGTTGCATTTGAAGGGTGCAAAATTGTACCTTTATTTCTAAGTGTGTTTAAGCATTCAAAAATACAATTCCTCTCCTGAAGAAATCAGTTCAGTTCAGTTTCAGTTTTTTTTTTTTTTTTCATTTCCAACAAAGAAGTACAAATACATTGTGAAATTAAACTGTAAAAGTAGAATACATGCATTATAAACATCAGAATTATAAAACTGAAAGTAAAGTGAATCAGTAAATTGAAAGTAAAGTGAAATATACATATACTTTCAAGAGCACGAGGTTCACAAATTAAATTACTGTGGATTTCTATATTTTATATAAAAATGATCGACTATGTCTTATTCTATCATGACAATAACTCATGTACAAACTGGTTCCAGGTTTACTCTATGTACAAAGAAAACTAAATAAACTTACTGTTAGCCAAACTTGAAAGTACCTAAACGGGCATAAAGATGGTGACTGCCCGGAGCTGCACCAGCTCGTAAACAGGTCCTCTCAGTAGGAGAGCTGGCTGCAGACCAAAGAGTTTAAATAAGAAGAGTGCTCAGTGCCGAAATAAAGCACGTGTATATATTGTGGTACATGTCGATCGGCCCAGAGGGAATCAACTATAACTGCACCAGGGAGGAGAGGGAGAGAGTTGGGAGCGGGGCCTCGGACTAGATGTTTGTATTTTTGTTAAAGTTATTTGCTATGAAATTTCTATTATATTTATGTGATGATGGGGGGTGGGGGGGGTCCAAACATGTTCCCTGATATTAAGTTCTATATGAGCAAACACTGCGATATCTGACGGGAATGTCGAGAAAAGTTATTTAAAAATAATAACGTGCTATCTTTATTTTTCTATTAAATCAGAATATTTCATTTGATATGATTTATGGAAATTATAGGGATTATAGACCTGCAATGTAATTTTATTAGCCTTATTCTTTTCAAATTCAAGACAGAAAAGGCTTTGACTAAAATGAGAATGCGTGCGAGCAATTCCTTATATAAATATAAAGATTACATTTAGAGTGGCGTAATCCAAGATTATATATCCAGGAATGTACGTGCCCCTATGTGCCAGCCAAAACCAAATCTGACATATCTTAGTTACACATCGAATGAAAGGAAATGTGCACCCCCCCCCCCCCGCCCCGCACAAAAAGAATCTGAAAACTGTGATAAAAAATAGAATGCATCTGATGATACGCCACCAATATAACCAACTTACAGTATTTTATTTGTAATATTCTGCTGTAGAAATGTGAGACGACAGGAGAAGAAAACAGTATAGGGACTTGCTCCGAAGCCATCACCAACGCAATAGGGCCTTTACCGATTGTACGAAAAGGGGTATGGCCTCCGTGTTTTGAATTGAAATTAACTAGTAACCAACAATATAGCAGCTGATGATATAATTTATTTATTACCAGTCTTATTCTGTCTTTGTAGGAATATCCCATTACTTTTGCCCCAGCTCTCTTTGTCTCTCTCTCCTCCCCCTCTCATTTTTCTCATACTCTCTTTCCTCTCTTACAACCGATCTGTAAAAAAATGACTCCAATAGAATTGAGGAAAAAATAATGATCTCTTATTTGTTTATTTGTGTTTTTATTAGGAAATCAACAGAAATCACAACAATTACAAGTGATTTATATGATTAAAAACAAAATCACTGAGCAAAAAAGAAAAATAAATAAAAATAGTCTCTTATTGCTTCTCAAAAAAAATCTTTCAATTTAATGAGATCGACCACCAACACTATGCAATCATATCCTTCACATCCATGACAGAATAGCAGGGGCGGATCAAACAACTGACATATCATCGGCAACGCCACCACCTCGTGGCTCGTAGCAAACAATTCTTTTTAGGCGGAAAGTTATAGGCATATAGTTCGACGCCCAGACAAGTTTTCCCTTCCCGTGCGAAGCGTGAAAGCTCTAACATCTCATAGCAAATTTGAGAGAAATAAAATGTCTCGTAGCACTTAGTTTAGGCGGAAAGTTAGTTCGACGTGGAGACTGCTTTTCAATTATCTGGACGCAATACTGCACTGTTATGTAACAGAGGTGGTGCATGGCACCTGTTCCACAAAATATCCCGTTAAAATCCTAGGATAGTTAGAAGCAGTGTCCAAGGTTCAACCTGGTACAGAGAGGCCTCTCGTCACTATTGACATAGGATCCTTGGTCTATCCTCGGATACTCTTGACATATTTGCTGTTACCGCTTTTCCTGTACTGTAAGAGTACTGTGCAGGTTGAAATTATGACGAGATGCCAGGCGCCTGATATTATGTCTTCTTCTTCATCTTGTTCTTCGGGTTAGTCATGTGTCCACAATCCTGAAGATTATTACATACGGTATGGTACCAATTTCATAATATATTTTGTTTAATATGGACAATCCCTTTGTCTAAACATGCTAAATCAAATGGCTGTCTTCGACTTCGGTCATTCTCTTGACTTTAGTTTGAGGCGCTAATTGTCTAGTATGAATGAGTAATGCACTTTCGTATTATCCAGTCCGCATTTCAGTATGATGGGGAGCCCTAATTATGTATGTCTACTCACCAAAGGTTTTGACCTGAAAAAGAACAAGAATTGCTTTAATATTCCCCTAAAGCTTTATATGAAAAAAAATCTCATCAGAATTAGAGCAAGAACAATGCCATTTTCGAAGAAACGGTGGCCGTGTACATGGTGTAATGTCTGCGCACTCATTCACGTTTTACACGTAGTTCGGTAGTTTTGACGTGAAAGACATTTTGAGGCTTGTGAATAAAATGTCTGAAATAAGACTGTTTTTCACTATTTTGACTTTGTGTTTGTGAGAAATAAACAGCTTGTTAATATACATGTATTTCATTGAATCTTTAATCAGGTGTTCATAAAATGATTATGCTTATTTATGCATGTCTTCCACACAGAACGTAAGCCTATTTCCTGCGTACGAGAGGAAAACGGCTACTATTCAGTGTGCCATAAGGACGGTCAACGATTATGGTGGTAAGATACACTACATGTAGGTTTTGCATGTTAATTTTAAAATTAAGATATGTATTCATTAAAAAGGCTTTTGAATTATTAGAATAACAGTTGATTGTGTTGTACCTGACGTGATTTCATGTTTAATGGCAGAAAAGAAGCAATATTCAGGCCTAACTCTAGCCCTCATCTTCCCCAGAACTCTGGGGCTGGACCGTAGCTGTGGTGGCATGTCCCATACAACTGTTTTCTGTATTTCATTGACAATCATACACCGATGCCTGCATTGGTTACGCTCATTTTCGCGTGTGATGTACAAATAAGTGACGCAGATTTCTTGCGTACGAGATGAAAACGACTACTCCACCAAAGGACGGTCAAAGATTATGGTGGTAAGATACAATACATGTAGGTTTTTCATCTTAATTTTAAAATTAAGATATGTATTAATTAAAAAGGCTTTTGAACTATCAGAATAACAGTTGATTGTGTTGTACCTGAAGTGATTCATGTTTCATGGCAGAAAAGCCCCTATCTTCCCCAGAACTCTGGGGCTGAACCGTCATGACCGTATCTTTATTTCTTATTTTGGCAGCTGTTTATAATGTTCAAGAACTGTTTTCTATATTTCATTGACATGTCATACACCGATCCCTGCATTGAATACGCTCATTTTTGCATGTGATGTACATGTATTTCATTGAATTTTCAATCTGGTGTTCATATTTGTTGATTATGCTTAATTTTGCATGTCATCCACAGAGAACGTAAGCCTATTTCCTGAGTACGGGAGGAAAACGACTACAATTCGGTGTGCCGTGCACCCCACCAAAGGACGGTCAAAGATTATGGCGGTAAGATACAATACATATAGGTTTATCATGTTAATTTTAAATTAAAATATGTTTTAATGATTACGCTTATTTTTGCATGTCATCCACAGAGAACGTAAGCCTATTTCCTGCGTACGAGAGGAAAACGACTACAATTCAGTGTGCCGTGCACTCCACCAAAGGACGGTCAAAGATTATGGTGGTAAGATACAATACATGTAGGTTTTTCATGTTAATTTTAAAATTAACGGGGATGCCACTTTTCAGACAAAAGTAGGAATTCCTACTTTGTCAACATATTTTTATCCATAGAAAAACACTTTTTATGTACACAAGGGCCCATTGTAGATGATTTGTCCTACTTTTTTATCACTTCTAAGTGGCATCCCTGAAATTAAGATAGGTATTAAATTAAAAAGGCTTTTGAATCATTCGAATTGTGTTGTTTATTGTGTTGTTTATTGTGTTGTTTATTGATTACGCTCATTTTTGAATGTGATGTATAATGAAGTTACGCAGATTTTTTTTGCGTATGCAGCGTGCCGTGAACTCCACCAAAGGATGGTCAACGATTATGGGAATTCCCACCAAATGGATATTTCAATTATCCTGCATGTGTATGTGTAGATTCTCAATATACGTACGTGTGTAATGTGCAATAGTAAACCATGATACATGACTTGTGCATGTATATTAACGACGTTGTATATACCAGTCCCACCTGTGTTAAATGGTGTACTGCAAAGGAATGGAAGAGTGTTTTCCAAATTGACTCGTGATTTTGTAGATTAATATTTGTCTTGAGTATTCATATTTAAAGTTTTGTGGAGTTTATTTCCCTGAATTTCTCCCGCATTTAGTGTAAAACATTGTTACTTTTAGTGCAAAGCACCATGTAAAAATGTTTAGCCTGCTGTTCTAGCTCTAGGGTATATGTTGAGGTGCCTGATGCCTAAACTCCGGGGGAGGAAGCCAACAGCACCCTGATAGTAGAAAGTGTTAAAAATGACGTGATATTTACGTTGTGGTTTTCGTCTTTTTTACGTCCTGTAATTACGTCAATAAGACGACAACTTGCACCAACGCAAGACGTCAAGAGGACGCCTTATTTTGACGTCATCTCTACGTCTTCATTCCTCTTCCCTGATGGCAGAAAGTGTTAAAAATGACGTGATATTTACGTCGCGGTTTTCGTCTTTTTTTACGTCATGTAATTACGTCAATAAGACGACAACTTGCACCAACGCAAGACGTCAAGAGGACGTCTTATTTTGACGTCATCTCTACGTCTTGTACACTGTAAAAACTAAAGTGCTACTTTTAGGGGCATGTATAGTGACTGCACCTGAAATGCTGTTTATAGCACTTGTAGTGTGCCTCGAACCATGTTCCGCTGATTGAGAGGCGCTGACGTTACCGATGGACTAACGAATGCTTCTTGCAATCCAGTTTAGTCATGGGAGTCAAGTAGATAACATGAACTATGTGGTGTCGTAAATTCACTATGTAACAATATGATCTGCTCTAAATCGTACAATGTGAGTTAGTCTAGCGGTAATGCCAGCAATTCTCGATCAGCGGACCCTGGTTCGAAGCTCGCCCAAATAATTTTTTTTTAATGAATGTTTAGCAGTTTAAGGAGCCGGTCCAGTTCCCGTGAAAGTGCTGAAATAGCACGCTGTGTGCATTCAATAGCACTCTGAATGCAGTCCCTATGCATGCCCTCAAAAAGTGCTATATACAGCACTTCAGTTTTTACAGTGTACAGATGACGTCAAAATAAGACGTCCTCTTGACGTCTTGCGTTGGTGCAAGTTGTCGTCTTATTGACGTAATTACAGGACGTAAAAAAGACGAAAACCACGACGTAAATATCACGTAATTTTTAACACTTTCTTCTATCAGGGTAACTGCCTCAGTGAACTGCTGGATTTGAAAGTTTTCACTCATGGTAACAGTTTAATTTTTCATCTTCTAGGGGCATACTGCAGTTTATATTTGATTATAACTTTATTTCAACATATTTTGGGTAAGATGATTGACATTTCCCTTGGAAATTAAATGAAACCCCAGAATATGAATTTGCCTGTTTGGGGTTGATATTTTTACTAAAACCATTTCACATGACATGTTCTGAATTTTCATCAGAAATTCTGAATTCTGAACATCAGATGTTGGGAGGTCTGCACATGCATGCCTTAAACACGAGTTCCCTGATCGCTTAAATATTCCAATGGTTGAATTTTAATGCTACGTTGCATGGGTTCGAATCCCATGAAGTTCAAAATATCACCTCCGAACTTTCATTGGTGGCAACAGCATGGAATGAGACCAAAGTGTTCTACGCGATCTAAAGTCGTAATGAATAATATTTATCATAAGTAGTTTTTATCATAATCATTATCATTTCATTATCATTATTATGATAGCACTATTGATGATAAAATGTTGGAAGGGGACAGAGATTATTCCATAATAGACATAAGAATAATGATAAAGACACAATTTATTGTCATACTTATTTTTAATTTTGTAATCATGAGTATTATTACCATCATTATTATAAACATATTTACACTAGAATTATGATCACCATTATCTTTATTATTAGTAGTAGTAGTAAGCATTTTGGTCACTTACTGGTACTTGTTTAAATAATCATGGTAGTGCTTTATGTATATCTTAATTGGATATCTTAAATGGATGGAAGAAATAATAAAAGAGTAAAATAATTAAATATTGAAGATCATCTATTCCATAATGAACATAAAAATAATAGATGGATAAAAAATATAAAAGAATTAGAGTTAGATGAATGGAGGCAATGGATGTAGGAAATCATCGAAGATTGGAATGATAAAATCTTGGAAGGGTTATTATACATGTATATTAAAGGAAAATAAAATTATGATTAAGACACAAATATTTATTTTCATTCTTGTTATTAGCTTTGTTGACATGAGTATTATCATTATTATAATCATTTATGCATAGAAGTCATTATTTACTTGAAAATGGCTGGTTATTTCTGATCTGGCAAAGGCGGAGGCAGAAATCTTCATTTGATGTATTGTACATTCCTTCTCTACCTGATTACAGAGATAGAAGGATGGGTGATATAGAAGAATGGAAGGATATAAATATGGATGGATGGAATGATAGAAACTGACATGATACATAGATGGAGGGATGAACTGAAAGAGAGAATAATTAAAGGATATACATGTATAAAGATGGATGGACAGATTGAAGGGAAATAGAAAAAAAAATAATAATAGAAAGATGATTAAAGCATGAAGATTACAGAGATAAAGAAGGATGGATGATATTGAAGGAAAATAGAAGGATAATAATTGACTTCAATTGGATTTTTTCTTCCATATTCCAATAGGGTAACACTAAAGCTAATTGAAAAACAAAAAAAAGTAAAAAAATACATTAATTGAAAAACAACAAAAAAACTTTTAAAAAATTTAAAAATAGGCTGCAGGGCTAGAAAGCAGTCTTTTTTTTTGGGGGGGGGGGGGGAACACAAAAGTCATTTTGGGGGTACGTCCACTTTACCTTTGTACCTTTACTTAGACTCGGGCCCTGAAAAAAGTCTTCCTTGTCCCCTAAAAAAGACTCTTATGTCCCTACAAAATGACATCCGTAACCCCCCCCCCCCCCCAAAAAAAAAAAAAAGACCATCATGTAACCTGAATAGACTAATTTGTACCCAAAAAAAGACGGTTACAGCCCTATAGCTAGAAGTTTCGATAATTAAGCGGGTCCGATAGACTGACACCCAATAGATAGAAGGTTCGATAGACCGAATGTACGAGAGGGTCCAATAGACAGACGGTTCTATAGACCGAATCGGCGGAGGGTCCGATAGTCCGAAGGTTCTATAGATCGAATTTCCAACGGGGTCCGTTAGTCAGAAGGTCCGATACATAGAAGGTTCGATAGACCGAATCTGCAAAAGGGTCCGATAGTCCGAAGGTTCTATAGATCGAATTTCCAACGGGGTCCGATAGTCAGAAGGTCCGATAGTTAGAAGGTCCGATAGACCGACAATAACGTAAAAAGGTAAAATAAGTGGATACAATAAGTTTTTAATAGTTTTATCTCATAAAAGGAAAAATCTTCTTCTATGTGTATTGTAATAAACCTATGCACTAGGTCTGTACGCCCACCCTCCCCCCCCCCCCCCCCCCAAAAAAAACAAACAAAAAAAAACAAAAAAAAAATGGGGAACTTATTTTAAAGTTTTGTTTTATACATTTTCAACATGTTAAAAGTATTTTTATCAGGTAGAGCATCATCATCACCGTGGGGCGGGGGTGGTCCACCCATGCAGCTCGCCCCCGGTTAATTTTAACACTAAACCGCTGTATTATTGGCAATGGGGAACGCTGCTCATTTTATGAAACATGGAAATCTAATTATATGGTGCACACTAAAGCCCCGAGGCCCATCATGCCCGAAGCATTTTTTTCTAGTGGAGCAAATTGAGTGCGTGTGTATGTGTGTAATTGGGTTTTTACAGACGTGTATCAATCAGATATGATTATTTACGTCTGGGACCGACCTTTAACGTCACCATCCGAAAGACGTGACTCAGTCTCGAACCTGGGTCCGCTGAATCAGTTTATAACTTCCACTGGTAGCTGGATTACAGGCGCAAGCCACAACGCCCAGGAAAGGGCTCCCTTTTTAACACATGTAATATTTTTTAAACAAAGAAATTTTATGGGCGCACACTTTATAGCTGAATTTTCATTAAAAGTAACAAAAGATAAGATTCTGACAACAAAAGATTCTGACCGATAAAAAATGAAATTGTTTCAATTAGGCCCTACCACCTTCTTGGGAAAGGGGCGTTTGTTTGTTTGTTTGTTTGTTTGTTTTTGAGGGTTGTCAGGTGATATTTTCCTACCAGTTATGAAGCCAGCTTTTATACTTTTTTGAATGTTCACCGACTACACCCATACTACTACTTTGTGGCAAATTTTAGTCTGTGGATTCTGTCGGGTAAATTATACATTTTTTGGAGGGATGGGAGAATTCGAGAGTAGTCGGATGCCTCAATGCCCGAATATTATGATATTCGGACTTCTTGGTGCTGCAGGACGTAAGAGGTGCTTGCTGCAAGAAACAATCTAGGTCTAGTTTCTTGATTGTATGAGCGAGCAAAGCGAGCGTACGAGAGAGAGAAAAAAATAATAAGAATTTTGTATCCTGAGAATAGGTTCTAGCGTATTGTTAATCCGTTCTCCTAATCTGTGTAACATGTTAACGGCATCTTCCGTTCTCATATTGGGAAGAGACAATTGGTCACAGGCCATTGTTTCTGAAAATTCATCTCTTTGGCCCCTTTAAGTCAACTTGCCGCTCGATTCCTTTCAGTTGCAAACCAAATAACTTCCATAAGAATATGACTTATTAATATAATTGGCATTGGTTTATATACATAAATATGGAGTTGATATAAATACCTAATATAAATAATGAAAATATAATATAATAATGCTAGTTAGCGTAGTTTTTGAGTTTTTGTTTTCTTCTCTTTCCTTTCTGATTTTCTTCTTTTCCTTTCTTTTGTTTTCTTCTTTCCTTTTCAACCTCTTCCTTTTTGGTTTTTTTCTTTGGTTGGAACCCCCTTTTCAGGCATGAAAAGTGGGAGAGGAGGTATTCCCGCCCCCACATTTTGTTTTTACGGGGTTGGGGGGCTAACGCCTCCACCCCGGTTCTTACGTCTATGGTTGAACCAATATATTTGGCTGTCAACGAATATGATACCTATTTTCAGCGTGATTATAGATATAGCTAATGTCTTTGCATAAGATAGAAATTAGCTTTTTTTGATAAATCATTCGATTTATTCAGAACATAATGGATACTCCTATGAAAAAAACAAGAACAAATAAACAAAACCACGTGCAACTGTTCTTTCTGGGGCGATATCGTGAAATTATCAGCACATAACTTACAGGTGCTTTAGCCACCAGGCCCCAGATGGGCAGCCAACGAGACCATTGGGCAATAACAAATAAGTTTATACGTATAAAGGATAAGAAACAAATCGCACATTCATATTTTACAATTGATATCACTCTATGTAATGAGCTAAAAAAAACACTTTTGTCACTGCAATTATTATCTGAAATTACTAAGGGTCCGGGTCCTATTAAATTAATACAAGCATTGTCACTTATATGTGCATACACGTACATGGGGTGTGTTTAAAGTGATCTCCAACATGTCCAAAGCTTCTCATGACATCACGAACACAAAGGCATTCGTTACCTTTGACCCTGTGACCCCAAAAGATTAATCAGATAATAGTCATTCCTCTAGATGAGCCAAGTTTGAAATTGATCCGTCAAATGTTTCCCAAGTTATCCCAATAACGCAAATACGGGACGGACGGTATGGACTGACGATTTGAAAACATAACGCCCCCACTTATTTTAACCACTTATTTTTTTTACCCACTTATCATTTTATCCACTATTTTACCCTTTTTATGTATTTATTGTCGGTCTATCGGACTTTCTAACTATCGGACCCCTACTGAACCTTCGGACTATCGGACCCTTTTGCCGATTCGGTCTATAGAACCTTCTAACCACTATTTTACCCTTTTTACGTATTTATTGTCGGTCTATCCGACCTTCTGACTATCGGACCCGTTGGTCATTCGATCTATAGAACCTTCGGACTATTGGACCCTCCTGACTATTCGGGCTATAGAAACTTCTGTCTATAGGACCCTCTCGTACATTTGGTTTATCGAACCTTCTATCTATTGGGTGTCGGTCTATAGGACCCGCTAACTATATTGGACCTACTAGCTATAGGGATGAACCAAAAAAGACATGTACCTTAGAAAACACATTTATGTACCCCAAAATAGCCATAAACCCCAAAATTGTCAGGTACATAAAGGTCCATTTCCGGGGAAAAAGAGGTCTAAGGTACATGAGGTCTATCTTGGGGTACCAAAAGGTCTATTTTCGGGGTTACGAAGGTCTAAAAAAGTTTTAACCCTAACCCTAACTAGGGTTAAAACTCTTACATGGGGACACTAAAACGTGTAGGGTTAGAGAATTAGAAGGGGGTTATTGAAACCATTTACACCATTTGCAGCCTAGATTCCAACCTACCCCTACCTTACAGGTCAAAGGTTAAAGGGGTCAAAACTCAGGTCAAACTCAAATTGGGAGGAAAGGTCTCTAGGGTTAGGAACCTGCTTTTTGATACAAAAGTGCTCATAATTTCTTTATTTCTTCATATTTTACCGGGATTTTCGGATTGTTGTAGTTGACGTGTGCCTCTTCGCACCGGCACCAGTTTTTTGTACGTTTTTTCTGTTCCATCATAATGATATCATCGCTTTAACCGTCAAAAGACAAGCGGGTCCCTTTTCTACTGAAATTCAGCTTCCCACCGGTCAACGATCATGGTGGCAAGATACAATACATGTGTAGGTTGTTCATCTTAATTTTAAAATTAAGATATGTATTAATTAAAAAGGCTTTTGAATTATTAGAATAACAGTTGAATGTGTTGTACCTGAAATGATTTCATGTTTAATGGCAGAAAATAAGCAAGCGCCTATCTGTAGCCCTAATTATCAAATGGGGGTATATTTAAATATCTTGGTTCTACATATTCTGAAGTTAAATCGCTGAGAAAATTACGACGGACGAATGTCAATTAGGCCTACGGCTACATTCATTTTCAAGACTAGTGTCTAGTGATGATGTCGATGCCCGTGTCAAATTTTGTTCACAAAATGAAAGGGTCCTAACTAAAGCTACGCACATGTAATAAATGAATGCAAATGTTGATTTTGACTGATGTAAATTTAACCCCGAATTCCAAATAGTGATAATAATAATCACAAATATAGAGGGAAATTACTCATTCTTTTTGGCAAACGTAAAAGATATTTTCATTGCTCAGTCACGGCAAAAGCTTGGTGCATTGCGCGTATTTGCGGGGGGGGGGGGGGGGGGGCGTAGCTTTAGGACCCCTGACCATACATGCTGGGCTGTAGCACACCTCTAGTCTAGTAGTATTGCTTTATTCCATTCCAAATTTATTAATGAAAACCTCTATTAAACAGATATTCTAAAGAGGGTTTTCATTATTTTGAAAAGAACAAAGCAATAGTCATGATATAAAGGTGTCCTTACATGTATGTAGGATACATTAGATGTTGGCTGGATACGAAAGTGCATTATAGAGCCCATTTTGCTGCTTATAGTAATCAATAGTATAAATACGCAGGTTTGTAATGTATGTAGCTTCCTCAACCTTTTACAGATCTAAGAACTATCAGCATTATCGTGGTTGAGGAAACCACCATTCACTCCGCACAGAAGCGCTTCATTACGTTACACGCATTGGTTTCCTCATTCCCGTCCATAGACTATGCACTTTATTTTTGCTAATGAACGAGTGGTTTCCTCAATCACGATATAGTTGATCCATCTAGAAGACTTACTTAGATGTAGAATAATCTAGACTAATCTAGATCTATAGATAACGGGTTGGGCTATCTCAGCACTACATGTATGGGAAGAGTGAGGCAAAGTTAGCCCGGAGGGTTTAAATCGATCATGAAATACCAATGTGTAAAGTTTTGTTGTGATTAATAGCTATTAAAGAATATGTTTATAACCATTCTTTTTTGTATGAAATAAATGTACATGTACTTACTTTGAAGATAATCTTGCACGTTAAGCTAACATGTTAATTTATAAAAGAAAGGGTAGAGTGTATTTAACATCTGCAAAGGTTCAACATTTGAAAGAATTCTCTTTCGCTCTCCTTGCTACATGTACATGTACTTACTTTGAATATAATCTTGCAATTTTCTTGAGCTAACATGTTAATTTATAAAAGAAAGGGTAACAGGGGCGTATCCAGGGGGCGCAACAGGCGCCCCCCCCCTATTGGCCGTCGTAAAAAAAAATAGCAAAAAAAAAATCCTCATACCAATTGAAAATATTTTTCATTAAATAGGCTTCAATATTGGTCACATATAGCACTATTTTGCATCTCAGCCCTTCTTCAGAAGCAAACATTTTCCAGAGACCCCTCCCCCATGACGGCGATCAATAATTCCTGGCGCCCCCTATTGGGAAATCCTGGATACGCCATTGGGTAAAGTGCATTTAACATCAGCAAAGGTTCAACATTTGAAAGAATTCTCTTTTGCTCTCCTTGCTAAATTCTTTTGACTATTCTCGTTAATTTTGCTCCCAAGTTTAGAAGGGATAAAGACCGTTTATAAAATAATGTATACAAATCGAAACCGTTAAATTTCAGTGGTCGATTGCAAAATTTCCCGGGTAAAATTGAAGAAATTGGGTTTCTACGGGCAAAAAATGAAAAAGATATACCACTCGGTCGTATAGCAATGTCGATAAGTTGGGACACTCGGGATTGGAAACAGTGTCATTTTATTTTAGGCGGGGGGAGGGGGAGGACAGAGCTAAAATTTAAAAAGCCTAGGGGCGGGGGTTCAGCGCTAAAAGTCAAATCAATGGCCATGGCGTGAGTTAGGGGTGCCAACATTTTAAAAATCCGAGAAAAACGGAGGGGGTCGAGTGCTAAAATGTTGAATCACTAGGGAAGGTGGAGGCGGAGCTAAGGTTAATGAAGAACCGGGGGGTTGAGCGCTAAAACATTGAAATATGTTGGGAAAAGGGGGGGGGGGGCTGGGGCAGCGTTCAGGTTCTAAAAAGCCCAGGAAAAGAGCGCTAACATCTTAAAAGCCGGAGAAGTGCTGAAAAAGCTCGGGGGGTCGAGCGCTATAATATCAAAGTGCTAGGCAGTGTGGGGGAAGGGGGCTCTAAAATTTTAAAAAGCCAAGGAAAGGGTAGAGCCAAAAAAAAAAGAGACCATGAATTTTTAAAAACTGTTTTTTTGAAAAGCTGGGCAGGAGGGGGATGGGGATTTAGCGATAAAAAAATGAAAACGCTGGGCATTGCATGGGAAGGAGACGCTAAAATGTTTAAAAGTCGTGAAAAGAGTAGGGCGTCCAGCGCTAAAAATGATCGCTGGTGGGGGCGGAAGGGGAGGGGGCGGGGCTCGAGATTTCAGAGGCTGGGGAAGATTTGAGTGGGTCGGCATTAAAAAAACCAGCTGGAAGGGTGATTCAGCCCTAACAAATCAAATCACTGCATGGTCATTGCCGGGGAAAGGGCGCTAAAAATTCTAAAAATCCGAGGAAGTGGGGGGGGGGGGGTCGAGTGTTTGAATTCAATATCGCCGAAAAAGGGGAGGGGTCGTGCGCTAAAAATGTTGATTGTTATGAAGAGCTGAGGGGGGGGGGGGGGAACAGAGCTAAATTTTAAAAAGCCTAGGGGTTCAGCGCAAAAAGTCGAATCGCTTGCCATGGCGGGAATAAGGGGTGTCAACCTTTTAAAAAGCCAAGAAAAGCGGAGGGGGTCGAGTGCTATAATATTGAATCGCTAGGGACGGCGGAAGCAGATGGGGTGGGACGGAGCTAAAGTTATTGAATAGCCGTTGAGTGCTAAAACCAAGTTCTAAAATGCCCTGGCCAGGAAAAGAGCGCTAACATCTTAAAGGCTGGAGAAGAGTGCTGAAAAAGCCAGAAAAGGGGGGCGGGGTGGGTCGAGCGCTAAAATATCAAATTGCTAGGCATTGTGGGGGAAGGGGGCTCTAAAATTTTACAAAGCCGAGAAAAGGGGAGGGGATCCAGAGCTTTTAAAAAAAACCTTGATAGCAGGCGATCGGGGAGGGGTGGGAGCTGAACAAATTTTTAAAAGCCTTTGGGTGGCACTAAAATTTTTGAAAGCTGGGGAGGAGGGGGATGGGTGTTGAGCAAAAAAAAATGAAACGCTGGGCATTGCATGGGAAGGGGGCGCCAACATTTTTTAAAAGGCGTGAAAAATGGAGGGTGTCCAGCGCTAAAAATTATCACTGGTGAGGGCAGAGGGGAGAGGGCGGGGCTAGAGATTTCAAAGCCTTGGGAAGATTTGAGGGGGTCGGCGCTAAATTTTTTAAACAGCTGGAAGGGTGATTGAGCCCTAACAATTCGAATCGCTGGGCATTGCCAGGGAAATTAGGGCGCTAAAAATTCTAAAAATCCGAGGAAGTGGGGGGGGGGGGGGCCAGTGTTTGAATTCAATATCGCCGAAAAAAGGGGAGGTGTCGTGCGCTAAAAATGTTGATTGCTAAGAAGGGCAGAAATAAATTTTTAAAAACCTAGGGGTGGAGGTTCAGCGCAAAAAGTCGAATCGTGTGCCATGTCGGGTGTCAACCTTTTAAAAAGCCAAGAAAAGCGGAGGGGGTGGGACGGAGCTAAAGTTATTGAAGAGCCGGGAGCGTTGAGCGCAAAAACATTGAAATGCTGGGAAAAAGGGAGGGGCGCTATAATATCTAATCGCTAAGCACTGTGGGAGGGGGCTGGGGCAGCGTTCAAGTTCTAAAATGCCCAGGAAAAGAGCGCTAACATCTTAAAAGTTTGAGAAGTGCTGAAAAAGCCAGGAAAGGGGGGGGGGGGGGGTCAAGCGCTAAAATATCAAATTGCTAGGCATTGTGAGGGAAGGGGGCTTTAAAATATAAAACCGAGGAAAGGGAGAGCTAAAAAAAACACACACCATGAATTGCTGGGAAAAGAGGAAGTGGACGCTTAAATTTTACAAAGCCGAGAAAAGGGGAGGGGATCCAGAGCTTAAAAAGCCCTTGATAGCAGGGATGGGGGAGGGGTGGGCGCTGAGCAAATTTTTAAAAGCCGTTGGGTGGCACTAACATTTTTGAAAGCTGGGGAGGAGGGGGATGGGTGTTGAGCCAAAAAATGAAACGCTGGGCATTGCATGGGAAAAAGGGAGGGTGTCCAACGCTAAAAATGATCACTGGTGAGGGCGGAGGGGAGGGGCGGGGCTAGACATTTCAAAGGCTGGGGAAGATTTGAGGGGGTCGGCGCTAAAAAAGCTGCAAGGGTGATTGAGCCCTAACAAATCGAATCGGTTGGCATTGCCGGGGAAAGGGCGCTAAAAATTCTTTTTAAAACCAAGGAAGGGGTGGGGTCAACCGCTAAAACTGCCAAATCACTGGGGGGGGGGGGGGGGGTAGGTGGGGTGGGAAAGGAGCAAAATAAAAATACTGAATAGCCGGGGGAAAGGGGACAGGGTCCAGTGCTAAAAAAATTCCTGAATCGCTAGGGAGTGTGTGTGTGGGGGGGGGGGGGGGGATCTTGAATTGCCGGGGAAAGGGGAAAGTGGTGTCCCCAAAGAAGAGAAGGGAGCTGAAGAGAAGGGAGCTGGAGGGAGATGCATGGCCGGCCGGGGCAAAAGTCTTACTTCGGAGGGTATGGGAGCAGGGTCCAAGGGCTAAAATTCATTTTATTGGGAGTGGAGAGGGGCTCTGTCATCAACATTTAATTTAATTTAAATAACGGCAGCCCCCGATGGTGTGAAATGCCTAAACCTCGTCAGCAACTAAGCATTACGCCTGTGCGGTTGCTAAATGAGAGAAAAGTCATGACCTTCTTGGGCCACCGCCCTCTAACCCCGACATTGAAGGGTTGCAGCCATACTCGGGATTTGCATCCCCATCCCCACAAAAACAGCCCGTCTGACAATGACTGGATCCGCCACTGAACAATTGGAGCAGCACAACATACACGACATATACTGGACCTTGCGATCCATGGATTACCTAGGATCCTGTGTCAATAGTGACGAGAGGCGTCTCTGTACTAGGTTCATCCTGGGATAGTTATGATAACAATCCTAGGTTTAGCCTAGGATATTTTGTGGATCGGCTGTGCATGGAGCGGGGGGGGGGGGGGGGGGGATCCCGCTTCACGCGCAAAGCTCTGACGTTTTGTAGAAAATTTGAGAGAAAGATAAAGGCTCGTAGCAAACAATTCTTTTCATGCGGAAAGTGATAGGCATAGTTCCACGCCCACAATCCCCTTCCCACGCGAAACGCGAAGCCTCTGAGCTCTGACGATTTATAGCAAATTTGAGAATAAGATAAGACTTCCTCCGCTATTTCGCAGCTCTCGGCTGACTGGGGAAGGGGGATGGCCCCCTTTGCCCGCCCTGCTAAGCCGGGGGTGTATTTGTTTCATCGCCCCTCCTCATATTGCTTTGACACAGCCGTGTGGGTGTCTCACAACCAATAATATCATTTTGTTTGATAATTTAATTCTTTCATATTTGAGTGTTTCATTGAACAATGAAAATCATATTCCAGTATTTTACAAATAATCCTAACCCTGACCTCTTCTTCGATTATGAATAGCGACTCTCTTCTCCGACTAAAAATGGCGACCCTCTTCTCTGATTATGAATAGCGACCCTCTTCTTCAATTAAGAATAGCGACCCTCTTCTCCGATTATGAATAGCGACCTTCTTCTCCGATTAAGAATAACGACCCTCCTCCCCGATTATTAATAGCGACCCTCTTCTTTAATAATAATAATAATAATATGTTCATTTATTGCAACCATGTAATATCACAGTTGGATTAAAAACAATGTAGAAATTGAATACATAATTATAAAAATGTTACATTCAAATTCAAATACATAAAAGAAAATGAAAGACAATATATATATGTATACAATTATAAACTATAATATATTATCTAATTAAAATATCTAACAATGCATTAGAGTTATTAACAATTCGAACAAGATTACACAAATGAAATGGAATAGGAGACTGGAAACTGGAAACCTCAATCACATACCTCAAGAGTATTAACAATAAGATTTGAAAGAAAAGAAAGAAAAGAGATATCAGAGAAAAAAAGAGACGTCCCCAAGGAATCCATCAACACTGTCGACATGTATAATATGCAATGTCGCAATAACACAGACGAAACCGACTTCAGACCAACAAAAATGGTACGTTTATTTCAATGACGCACCATTGCCGGTCCGAAGCCGGTGTAGCGGCACATACGGTTCTCCGGCAGATACCGTATCCGCCGGCAGGTATCGTTCCTAACGGCAGATATCGTTCTACCTCGGAACCATATCTGCCGGGTTTGACGTTTGCAGATTTGGTTCCCCGGCGAATTTGGTTCCACAGCGCTGCAAATAAGGTGTATTGTATATTGGCAGTCTCGTGTCTAATTGGTGGCAGTGGCGAAAATGAATGAATGAGTAGTTAGGTTTTAAGACGTGTATCAATCAGATATGATAATTTACGTCTGTGTGGACCGACTTTAACGTCACCATCCGAAAGACGTGACCGGGGCTCGAACCCGCACCCCGTCAGCTTGGTTTACATGCGCACGGCACAACGCCCAGTTGTAAATCCCGGGGGATATAATATTATATACGGACGGACCCATTATGGTCATTTTTAACCAAGGGTGGATCCAGTTTTCGCCAATGGGAGGGGGGGGGGGGCCGAAAAAATATTTTCATCTACCTTTCCACAATCGGCTATTATTAAAAGATAACATTTGTTGTTCTTCTTCTTTAGGGGGTAGTCCTAAACACTGAAGTTTAAAGTATCTCCTAGCTTTATTCTAACAAACAAGATAATAATTCTCATAAGGCCTGAGTAAATAATGCCAGCGCGAAGCACAAGCTGAAATGTATTTTTATGTTAACTTTGTATTTTTTATTTTCTTTATTTGTTCTTCTTTTTCTGGACATCGCTACTCGCTACCGTAACTAAAGGGCATAATCTTGATAATTATGTAATATGTGATGAAATGTAAAATATGTAATGAAATTTAAAATACAATAAATAAATAAAAAGGGTAATTTCGAAGGAAAGGGATACCTAATTTGGAATTGCGCCCCTAAGCCCCCCCCCCCCCCCATTCCTGAGGTATGTACATCTGTCAAATATCAGCAACTTTAATGAAAATAATAAATTATTAGGAATTATTTAAAATTCAGATTAAATAAAAATGTGCATTATTGAAATCCCTAAAAATACCCAGAATTAATTGAACCATGTCAGTTTTATTATTTTTAGGAGGGGTTGATTAAAGCAATGTTCCTTTGAACATACAATATATTTGAAATTATTTTTTAATTTTTGCCACTGGTACACCCTAACTTTGGCGCCCTTCCCTAAGTTACATCTCGATTTGTCGCCCGTAAATTTAAGATCAATGGGCGCCCCCTTAGTTGCAGGTCAGTTTGGTGCTCCCAAAGATCGATTTGGCGCCCCTAATTTTAATATCAAATTTGGCGCCCCTCCCTAAGTGTAAGATGCATGTGGTGCCCCCTAATTTTAAGATAAATATGACACCCCTCAGTCACCTAATTTTGAGATCAATATGGTGCCCATAAGTTTAAGGTAAATTTGGCACCCCTCTCACTAATTTTTCTTTCCTTTCTTTTGTCTTTTCTTATTATATATCCCCCTATTCTGTTTTCTCCTTCTCTTTTTCTTTTCCTTTTTCCCCTTCTCCTTTGTCCTCTCTTTTTGTTGCCTTAATTTTCCCTTTATCTCACTTCGCTTTTCTCACTCTTCTTTCCCTCCTCTTATTCTCAATTTTCTACCCTTTTTGGCGCCCCTTCGCGCTTACTCAGTGGCCATTTCATATATACATATATATATATCTGTGTGAGTGGTGACCGGTTAGGGGTGATGGGCTCCAAAAAGGAGGAGGAAAAAAGAGAAAGGGGAGATAGTGAGAGAAAATAGAAAAAAGCGAGGAAAAGAAATAAAGGGGACAGGGAAAAAAAAAGGAATTGCTTGCACGCAATCTCATTTTATTAAAGCCTTTTCTGTCTTGACTTTTAAAAGAATAAGGCTAATGAATTTACATTACAGGTCTGTAATCCCTATAATTTCCATAAATAATATTAAATGAAATATTCTGACTTAATAGGACAATAAATATTGCATATATTTTTTCTTTATTTTTTAATAACTTTTCTCGACATTCCCATCAGATATCGCAGTGTATGCTCATTTAGAGCTTAATATCAGGGAACATGTTTGGACCCCCCCCCCCCCCCCTCATCACAAAAATATTAATAGAAATTTCACAGCAAATAACTTTAACAGAAATACAAACATCTAGTCCTAGCTCAACCAGCCCCCCCCCCCCCCCCCAACTTTCTCCCTCTCCTCCCTGGTGCAGTTAGAGTTGATTCCTATCTGTTTTGGGGCATAAGTTTGTATTTGAAGGGATAATATCAAGATTACGGCTTTACCAAAAGCGATGTCCAGAAAAAGAAGAAAAAAATAAAGAAAATAAAAAATGCAAACATCTTGATTAAGACTATAACCTTTCCCTCTAGGCCTATCGACATACCACAATATATATACGCGTGCTTTAATTCGGGACTGAGCACTCTTCGTATTTAAACTCTTTGCTACCACGTACAGAGAAACGATAGCAAGAACGATATCTGCCGAAGAGAAATAGGTACGGTATATCTGCCGGGGTTGGAACACGATCCGCCGGCAGATAGTGTTCTTGGCCATATCTGCCGATCCCCCTTATCTTCTACGCTCTGATAACGATTCTAATTTTAATTCTTTTAATGCTTCAGTATATGATAGATGTGGGATGATAATTTATATAGCACGTTTTTGTATTGACTCCAGTAATTCTGATTGTTCATTAGTTAACGATTAACGACCTTTATTTGGTATTATGTATAGCGACACTTATGGCTTATTATGAATAGCGGTCCATAAGAGTAATGACCCTTTTCTTCGATTATGAATAGGAACCCTTTTCTCCTATTATGAATAGCAATCCTTATTAATAATGGTCCTTATAAGTTTATGAATAGCGACCCTACAGTTATAGGAAATTACACGTTATGAATAACGGTCCTTATGAGCCACTGGTCCTTATGGCTAGCGGTCCTTATGACTAGCGAGGTTACTAGGTTCATTCTGGGATAGTCATGATAGCAATCCTAGCTTTAGCCTTTGTGGATCGGCTGGCCAGCCAATAAAGCAAAGGACTGAGATTGCAGGATCGGTGTTCTTGTGTCTGAGGGATGTACTTTGTAGCAGCATGGACCCTACCACGTCCATGGTAGCAGAAAGCTGAACCATGAGCTACGATGCAGAATTTGGAAATACTACATCTGGAGTACTCTATTGTATGGATCTGAAACATGGAATCTACGCTAGGAGACAGAGCGACGAATAGAAGCTTTCGAAACGTGGTGCTTACAGAGAATGCAAAGAATTATCTGGGTCACGAAAAACAGCAATAAAGAACTGCTAAAAAGAGCAAACAGATCGAGAGGGAGTTGATGAAGGCAGTAACTAAAAGAAAGCTTGTATATATGCTGGCCATTTGTTAAGAGAAGGAGGACTGCAGAAGTTATTACTTGAAGGACTGATAGTAGGGAAACGTGAAAGAGATCACTTGGTTTAATAATTCATGATTGTTACACCTCGCTTGTCCTTATTTACTTTTCTCCACTTCATCTAATGAATTTTTAAAGTTCATGACTCACGCTGCGAATTGTGAAATTTGAGAATTTTATTCACCTTTGCCCTTTGGCTTAATAACTTAATACCACTAAAACAAATGGGTCCCATGCATGCAGGAGGGGGGGGGGGGGATCATGCAGGAGTGTAACGTTAAGTTAGAGATGTGAGGGCGGGGGTGATAGGTAGGAGGGTATGTAAGTAGACCATGTCTGGCCTAGATTAGAGTCTAACTTGTTCGACTACTGTGTACATGAATTGACGTTATAACGATGTGGGAGGCTTGGAGGACACCCCCCCCCCCCATATTCTTTACCAAGGGGGGGGGGGAGCAAATCAGAACTTAAGCTGAAATGTGATATTATTTTCTGAATGTCATGAAAAAATCTGGACCCTATACTATAGGCCTACATAGGCGCCGGAAGCGGGGGGGGGGGGGGGGGGGGGCAAAATGCATTTTCGCCCCCCCCCCCAAAAAAAAAGAAGAGTTGGAATGAAAATATTGTATATAACTTGGAAAAGTGAATATTTTTCGCTCGCTCGCAAAATAAAAGATTATGTGTGATTTATGCCTTGCTTTCGAGTTTCTTCAAAAAAATTTTACGCTTCTTGCCCCTCCCCCCCCAAAAAAAAAAATTCTGCGTAAACCTCTGGTCACCTCCGAAAATTGTTGACACGAGCCCCCTGGGGTGTTTGCCCCCCCCCCCCCCCCCCCCTAATCCAGAATTGCTTCCGGTGCGCCTGACCCTATAACTTAAGCCTACAAACTGTAATTTTTATTTTGAAAAGTTAAAAAAAGAATGCTTTTGCTCACTCTCTCAGATTCAAGTTCCTCAAGTTTGGAGAAAATTATTATTATCTTTTTTTTTTGGGGGGGGGGGGGGGGGTAGGATGGGATGTTCAATACATAAAAATACATATCAGTCTACAAGCACAACTTTCAGACTTCAGACGATAACTTAAAACACGACAAAGAGAAAACATCGTTGAATTTACAGTGATTTCAAGAAAAGGTACTGAAAACTTACCTTTTCAATCCGAATTTGAGGATAAGCATAATAGTTGAGCTGTTCTAATGACGTCATATACGTGAACCTCGTCGAAGATGTCGAAGCACCGCAAAAACGAAGTGAACACGTTCTCGATTTTGCAAGTCAGGCCAGGGAGGAGGACAGGGAGAGGGCGAGTGACGCATGCGCAGTGGACGTGGAATTGCACGTCCACTTAGTCGACTGGTACGCAAGGACATCATTCTACGCCACTCGCCTTCTCCCTGTCCTCCTCCCTGAATGTATTTTTCTTGATATGTGGATATCTATGTGAGATAGGAGGAGGTGCATACGCAAGTTTTAGACAAGGCTACTTATAGGAATGCAATATTCATTTTTGTTTTACATTTTGAACGAATTATATCGTCGGATATTACGGATTAAGCGGGGAAAAGGGACCAACGTTTACTGGATTGTGCCATTGTACCAGGGGGTAACACGATTCGTTCGTGTTTCACAGAAAAGGCAAGGTAAGAAAAAAAAAAACCTCATATTATTAAATTCATAAGTATTTGAATATAAGTGTATTGTATACTAATTGTATAATGCGATGATGAGTGATAATAATGATATATAATGATATATTTTGTTTCAGTGAATGAAATTTCAAGAAAATGGAAATAAACTTATTCAGAGCTTCATTAAAATTAATGATTATTTCGGGTGAGGTATACAATGTTTTGAATAAGGACCATATTCATTATTCGAATCCCACAGGAGTTTTTTTCTGTGAAAGTTTTCTTGAAATGCAAATTTTGTGTTCCATTTCTTTTGTTATGTAGGGAATGTCGAAGTGTGTTTATACAAATGATAAACCAACTATGTTTTTGCCAAACTAACGCCATTATATATTACTCTCACTGTTTTCAGGTGCTATTTTTATATTGCAAATGGAGTGCTATATTATACAGAGAATATAAAAAAGATTAACTTTTTTTCAAGATGATAACGTGCATTTCTTTATTTCATCGTATACATCGTTAAATGTTATTGTATTGCATGTACACCTTTTACTATACGATTTGAAGGAATTTCCTTATTTTCCTATATTACCGAGATTTTAAGGAATATTGATATGCTTGAAAGTAGTGTATGTTATTACCTAAATCATGTCATCTTGTGCATCATTTCAGTTTACTTTCATTTGTTTTATTATTTTACTATAATTATTAAAGACCTGGTCCGGTGACTGAATAACTATACATCAATGGAAAGCTTATTGGACGTAGAATACAAAAATATATGATTAAGACCAATGAGACATTTCGTAATTGCACAATAAGCAAAACAAAAAATAATTTTCAACCTCCCCGCCATTTACGGGTGAGCCGGTCCGAAATAAATCGCAAACCTATGACGTCATGTTATGAAGACCCGCTAGAACTTGAACTTAGTATTTGTACACAAACAACACAAGTTGAGCGGGGAGAAGTCCATTGAACGCTGAATAATAAAGTTTTTTTACAAAAGTTTTGAGTTGTCATGGCGTCAGTTGTGATCGAAGAAGATAAGGATGATTTGCTGATGGACTGTGAATACGAGGAGGTAGAGGATGGTGAGGAGAAGATGAGGGAAACTATGAAAGTGAATCGAGTTCTGGCAGCGGCAGTAGTGACAGTGACGAGGACAATAGTGATCTGGCCGGTGATAAAGACGGGGATGCTGCCGCATGTGAAGGGGCAAGGTTAGGGGTATTAGCGTGGGAGTATGAGCCACTGCCAAGGCAAGAGGAGGACCGGGAGAAAATGTAGGACTGAGATTTGCAAAACCGTGACAACAGAATGCATGGAAATGTAGAAGATTGGTAAGTTTTGTGATTTCTTATTGATGATAATGATCTGAAACTATAGCAGAATGTTTAGAATCAGCAAACTCTCTCACCATGTTCACCTAGAGCAAGACTAAATTTGATCGACGTTCAGTACTACTAGGCCTACTATCACAAAATAAAGCAAGAAACTTTACTAAACTTGATCTGGCGGATATACATGTAAATGGCGACTGGGCTTAGCGAATTTGGCCATTTGTGATTTATATATAAAGTATTAATTTCTTCAAAATGAACCAATATTTTGAGCTTGGCTGTAAGTTTAACGCGAGGACATCGTCGACTGTCAACTTCGACAACTGCGGCCATAGCTATAGTATACTTACTAACCTAGCGTTCGCGGCAGCTCCCGGTAGGTAGGTTACCCGCAGCGCGGGCGGCATAGACATGCTATGATAGCCCTGATGCAGGCCAGCCACGTATGCAGTCCATGCATCCGAAAATGCAATTTCAAGATTCCTGCAATAAATATTTTACAAAGAATCGAAGAATCTCGTCTAAATATATGGTAAGAATGATTCCTTTCGCATTTTGATGGCTATAATTTTGCTAAATCTAGACTAAACCAAATCTAAAGTTTAACAAACATGACAAAGTTAAAACCTAACACAAGCAATGCACTCATTATTGTGCGAGACATGCCTACAAACGTGAAGAGCATAATCGACTCATAACAGCCCCAAAATTAAATGGAACGACGATTAATCCCCATTCATATCTATTCTATTCAGTTTTAATTAAAATAATCATTTTAATTAGTAAATTAAGACACAAAGTCTCATCGAGTTACGTACCATTCCGTATTGACATCGCCTACTGTGTGCAGAAAGATCACAGGCTCGCGATCGATCGCTACATAACATGACGTCATCCGTTCGAAGGCTCTTATTCGCGATGTAACTTCAGGGTTTTGAAGCACTTGAATTCCACGGAATTCCAGATTTCAAACCACTATTTCTCATCCGCATGGCAATTTCTGGATAAATAGTGATGATTTTCCTCTTCTGTGTCCCCTAAGCTTCAGATTGATATATATTTCACCTATTTGATTTATCGCTTCGGACCAGGTCTTTAAGAACTACTTTGTGCTTCTAGTTGCCTATGCATGTGCTTGTTGTTCAATTTTTTGTATTTAT
Organism: Heliocidaris erythrogramma; assembly: GCA_025617745.1. Lineage (NCBI taxonomy): Eukaryota > Metazoa > Echinodermata > Echinoidea > Camarodonta > Echinometridae > Heliocidaris > Heliocidaris erythrogramma. The sequence continues at coordinate 7,128,671 of CM046854.1, read as the reverse complement.
AGTTTGATCAATACCTATCTCTGATCATGACTTTTGTATGCAATTGCAAACTAGAAATGTAATTTCATTACCATTGTCTTTATGTTGTAGTCCTACGGTAAATGGGTTCTTCGCATCTGTCTTTTATGTGTTTATCGTTTTTAGAGGTATTGTAATATTCACGCCAAAGATTTATTCAATTTTTGTTGTATGGGAAATATCCATAATAATATTGTGTGCGCGTGCAACACTCTTCTGTGAAGAAGACAAAGGTTAATCATTTACAAGAACTATTTGTTGCAAATTTTGTGTGTGCTTTCGTGTATAAGTTTATATTTTATTTTGCTAATATGGCGTCCAGATATGTATGATCTGCATTCATATATTTTTTATATGCTGTGGACTTCCATCTCAGAAATTTACCTCGTTAAAACTTACGAGACTTGGGGTATGTGTTTTCATTTTTTATGAGAAAAGCGAAAGCTTTTCAAAATTTATACAAAGAGCCAGTAGCCCTCCAACTTGGGCCTAGTTTTATTCACCGAATTTGAGTGTGCTATTCATTATACTTGCCAAGTTGTAAGTGTAAGTGTTGTATTCAGCCATTATGTACATTAAAGTTCTTATTATAGCATAGGAAAAACTATTTTGTCAACCTTATGTGTTATGCTGTTGGAGGGTTCGAGAAGAACACAAAGTTATAAGTAAGTGCATGAGCAAGAAATTAAAGAGAATTCATTGAGAAGCGAATTGTTAATGTCAGGGATATATTATGGCGAAAAATAACACGAAACAGTATTTTGATGAAGAAAATAGTGTCCATTCAAAAACATATATAGTGAGGTGTGTGCACAGCTACAAGAGGAAATGAAAAACATGAACAAGAGCCTTGATGGAGTTTTATGAATTCATGTCCGTGCTGAGGTGCAAGCTACTATCCGCTCAAAGTGCACCAATTACCCCTTTTCATAACATAGACGCGCCCGCGATGAGTCAGGCTATGACGATTCGCTGGGATTCAAGAGCGGTCAGCGATATTCCCAAAAGCTAAACACTCGGTACTATATGCGGCGAAACCTGGAAAAGTAGTTCATATGAATCTAAAATGATCAGAACTGTAGTCAACATGGGCAGTCGACGACGTTGACGTGCGCGAATTAGTCGACTGGGACGAACTACTAGTCCACTGCTTCTAAAAGTCCCTAATATTAAGCAGTGGACTGGACTTTGCTTTGGAGAGGTTCGAAGAAGATCTTATGATCGAAGAGATGGAAGTGCATAGTTGCCAAAGGGCCGGGGCACCTGATAAATGCATGAATTAGAACAATAGACCGAGTGAACGTGAAAGTGAGCGATGTCAGCAGAGTGAGTGTGTTATATGCATGCCATATGCCATACACTTTTCAGAAGCTTAGCGACTGATTGCTCTCGTAATGTGTGGTGTTCCAACATAAACAAAAGGGACCGATCGGGAGTGGGTTATGTTTATATAGGTTTTCCAGGTCAAATGTCCGCCGTGTCAGAGCAAGTGTCATATTAGGTAATTCAAATGTCAATAGGGAAATCAAATGTCCTTTAGCAACACCAATATCCCAAAAGGTCATAAGATATCCATAGAGAAGTCAAATGTCCGCACAATAAAAAATGTTGCATAATACTGCATAAATTAGAACAGTAAGTCTTCCATAGGTAAATCAAATGTCGTATAGGTAATTCATATGTCAGTTGGCAGTTATTATAGGTTTTCCAGATCAAATATCCGTCGACTGCAGGAAAGTGTCATATAGGTAATTGAAATATCCATGGATATTTTTAAAAGTCCACATTTGATTGTGGAGATCCATGAAAGGATTTTCAAATGTCCATGTACGAACGAAGTGTCCATATTTGCATTTTAAAATGTCCATATAGTACGAAGTGTCCATATTTGCATTTTTAAAATCCGATAAGGGAAACCAAATATCATATAGTGAACCAAATGTCCTTGTAGAGGGACTTCTATCCAAACTGGGAAAACAAATGTCACATAGTGATATCAACTGTCCACAGTTTAGAACAATATGTTTAATTATACATTATTTAAGCTAAGGGACCGTTCATAATTCATGCCAGGGGGGGGGGGGGGTAAAAATAGGGGGGATGTAACGTTTGCTTGTTCGTGTAGGGTTGGCGGGGGGGGGGGGGGGGGTCATGTAACTTTCTTTGACGTGACATGAATTTTACCCCCCCCCACCCCCCCCCCTGGCATAAATAATGAACGGTCCCTAAATAAAAACAAATCGCACAGAAGAGATATCAGTCCTATCCACCATTTCACAAGGAAAGTCTCTCGTAATTACACAGTCCGAAGCACACCCATACTGACATCAAGTTATGTGCATCATTCAACGCACGCACGCGCGCACACACACACACACACACACACGCACACACCCACACACACACATGCACGCACACGCACTCCAACACGAACAAACACACTCATACACGCAAACACATTCACATTCACAAACAAATGTCCACCCCCCCCCCCCCCCCCCCCCCCCCCCCCCCCCCCCCCCCCCCAAAAAAAAAAAAAGAGAAAACAATACACATTTTGCAAAATGTTATTTTGCTATGGTTTTTTTTTCCTTCTTTAAAAGAAAACGATAAATGACATTTTGTAAGAAAATATTTTCTTCACTAAATTCATGTGTACACATTTTTGTAACAATATAAGTACTGTTAGTGTCTTCTTTAAAAAAAAATTAATCTATTGATATTCAATAATCTTGCATTGACTCCACACTGTCGGTATTATGCCTTATTTGTCAAGCACTTTCAACTGAATGAAACGTTCAACAAGTGTGTGACTACTTGGACATATGAATTACCTATACGACATTCGATTTACCTATGTAAGACTTAATCCTCTAATTCATGCATGGATAAGCAGGAATTTCTATTATGCGGACATTTAAATTCCCTATGGAAGTCTTATTTTTCTATCGGGACATTCGTTTTGCAATGTGGACATTTGTTTCCCCTATTTCTATTGTGCGGATATTTGAATTCTCTATGGACACCTTACGTACTTATTCGGATGTTTATTTTGCTAACAGGACATTTGATTTCCCCCTCGGACATTTCAATTACCTATATGACATTTGATCTGACTCGGCGGACATTTGACCTGGAAAACCTATAGTTCAAAGTGAGCGGAAAAGATGCCTTACGCAAAGATATCAGAGGAAGATAAGCAGCGGTTGTTTGATGCCTTTAGGCAGGGAGAAGACTATGAGTGAAGAAAGTGAAGTGTGTTTTCTAGTCAGGTTGTGCGAAAGAAACTTATCTATAATCTGAAAACCATTGATATATAGTTTGTGATCATATACAAAAAGTGCACATGACTGTATATTTTGATGGATATTTTTGGTGATGTTTTTGAAAAGAAATATGTTCACAGAATATACTTTGAATTTTGTTTCACAAGTTTCAAGAGAAAGCAGAAAAATTCCGTAGTCCTGTGTTTGATGCACTGTAATGTTTGCAATATATACAAAATATATTGTTTGAACGATGACGTTATGATGTTCGAGAAAGCACTGTAAGTTCTAAACTATGGACAATTGAGGTCACTATTCGACATTTGTTTTCCCAAGTTGGATATTACTCTCTCTACATGGACATTCAGTTCCCTATATGACTTTTGGTCTCCCTAATCGGATATTTGACATGTACATAATGGACACTTCGAACCTACATGGACATCCACATTCTAATGTGGACATTTATTAACCTGCATGGACATCTGAACTGCCTATATGGATGATTGGTTCCAATCAGTGGATATTTGACCTGGACAACCTATATATATATCGGCGTGATTCTGAGCAACAGCTTACAAGGACAACCTCTGATTAAAGCAAATATTAATATTTTAAAATGTATATTGTCCTGTCACATAAGATGGAAATAATGACAATGCACATGAGGGCAATTCTGTGTGGAATTAGAGTTGTGCAAACGACATTTCAACATCAAAGATTTCATTAAATTCTTATCCTTCAGAAAATGTAATCCCTTAAGAATACAAAACGGTCAACGGGTGATGTTTGCCTACCCATATTTTTTTCAGGAAACATTTCCAAACTCAGTGACCCTTTTTAACATTTTAAAGCCACATCTCAGATATGTTACCAGAGGTAGTATCATAGAAAACCTCTGATAGTCTGCTTAATTCTTGCTTAAAAATGTAAGTGAAGGTTAAATACAAAGAAAAAACATATTTCTGCTTGAAATATGTAACCATAAATTGAGTTTCTATTTGCAGTTTAATTTTATCAGTAATCTCGTTTATTATGTATGAAACGCTATGAATATATCTGCTATTGTGCCGACAAAAGGAGTTGTACAAGCTCTTCGATTATTTTAGAGTGCCTGGATCATATCCGGGTCGCCGTACACACCCTTCCTTGACTTTTGTATTTTCTTGTATTCTCTCATTCCTGCGTTGTGACCCGATGAGTGCAGGTCGAAAAGCTTCGTCACTATGAATTTGTTAAATGTTATCTTTATATTACACTTGTGATAAAAAAACAAATGACACTTAACGTCTCTGCCAGATTAAATAAAAACTGGATGGAAAGAAGAACGGTGCATGCTAACGTATTTGACGCATCGGAAGTTCCATTAGCATATGCAGCAACAGACCCAGCACCAATAAATGCATTCTAACTTGTAGAACATCAAAATATGACTGCATTCGTAGAATCAATTACAACATACTTCTATCCGTGAAGAACGATCTTTACGTAGATGAGTGATTAGATACCTCTATAACATTGAAATATAAAATACGAATACTAACAATAAACACAAAACTACGATGTTTTTTTCTGAGATAGTTCTGAAATTTCCATTTAATACGGAAGACGGTAAAAATGAAGTTGGAGAAGATTTTATGAAGATAATGTACGCATAAATTCCATTTCCCATTGTTCCTGTAATAAATAATGTCTTAAGAACATTATAAACGACAAATGAGCAATACATAATTATCTCATCAGATACGTTCCCATCCTGATCAGAAAAATAATTGAGGAAAATGAAAGGATCGAAAGAGAAGAGAGGGAATGTGTCAGCAGAAGAGGTTAAAATTTTGCATTATTAAGAATTACATAAAATATAGGCATACATATTTTGTAGATATGGACTATTAAATGAGAAATAAATATCTTGTCAGATACATTACTAATCTGATCTGATCAGATACGTTACCTTACCTATATTTGGCAATAAGAGCACACAGATCGACAGCAATCAAGTCGCTATGCTTATGAAAGTACAGCACGCGGTCCGAAAAGTAAAATGTGTTCACCAACGCACCCTGCATGATCATGCTGCCTGATGCATTCAATTAGTAACGTATTTGATTGTGCCGTTTCATTTCTCACACTATTTTCAGAAAAATAATAATTTTCTTATGTGATTTCCAGTGTGTGAGTGTAAGTATTAAAAAGTACCTGAACCTTGCGTTCAATTACCGCATACTTTTTTCTTTATGAAACAAAGTTGAAGTAAAGTATCTGATATTAACTCATCCTAACAGTAGTTTTCTAAGTGGTTGGATCTGTATATATTTTTTTAACAAGAGATTTTATGAATATAATGGTGCCACTTATGCTTCACGTTGACTCTGCTTAACTCGTTCAATTACACTGCTGTGCGGCATTACTTTGACCTTCTCTGAGGAGTCACAAAAGAGGGTATCGTATCTGACTGCGATTTGGCGACATGGTCTAAATGAGCCCTAGGGAAATTATCAAAATCTCATATTATTTCTCATTAACGCATTTAAGGGTCAATGGGAAGACGTACAAAACTTAATTTGAAAACAGTGTTAACGAGTAAGAATTTGTTGTATGAGCACTTCCTTTCCTGGGGACATGGGGTGTTTAAGGTGATATAAAACCTCTGCTTGTATTTCTAATTATCCTGGGTGTCCTGATAGCTCTGATGACTTTAGAGGTCAAACCTCTAGGATGAATTGAAGAAAAAAAGTTATTTTCAAGAGACAAAATAGCGATTTAAAACTGTATGAACATGCTGGAGACACAAAAATCGCAATTTTCACACTTTCTTGGAGAATGGCCTGTAGAGCCCACAAATGTAAAAATTAACCACAAATGTAAAAAATACCACAAATGTAAAAACATTGCAGCCGCAAATGTCAAAATAACCACACATGTCATAACATGTCAACCACAAGTGTAAAAATAACCACAAATGTAAAAAAAATCGCCCACAAATGTAAAAATCTGTTTAACCACAAATGTCAAAACATTTCACCTACAAATGTAAAAATTTCCATTTTTACCACAAATGTCATAACATGTCAACCGCAAATGTAAAAATTCATTGCTTGCATAATGCACCTATGTAAGATCAGTTATTATGAGATGTATGTGTGTGTGCGTGTGTGAACGTGGGTGTGAGGTTTCCTGACCACCAAAATTCCTAAAACATCGAACATCGAAAAATATTTTACCACAATTTTGAAAACATGTCGACTGCAAATGAGAAAATAATCATTAAACTTGTGGTTTACCATACTGGTTTCCCTTTTCATGACCAGTTTACCGTTTACAGGGGGGGGGGGGGGGGGGGGGGGGGAGGTGGGAAGTCGAGAAGACGATCATAATCTTCAATGGTAGGAAATGTCTTCTCTTTATTTACGCGATATCTAGTGATGAAATATTTAATGATTGCAGTGAAATTAAATGCCTGAAACTTTTATGTTATCCTTTCAATCTAGTGCTAATCGAAGATAACACATAACTACACTCTACGGGCACGTATAAAATAATATATTAAAATTAAATTAAAAACAAGATTGAAGAAAATAATATGAAAGAAAATAAGATAAAACAGAATGAAATAAAAAAGAAACATAGACCATCTGAAATAAGTTAAAATTACATGAAGGGTGCATGCGGATAGCAAATATATTTTCAGCAGAACATACAAACTAAATGAACTAGATGCAACCTATACCCCCAGGTGCGTCGTGGTACCTTTTTCTTGGAAAATTTTGAATAACAATTTCTTTTCCGGTAACAGCAGCTAGAGACATTTTGGAAAAAACCCACTTAATTACCTTGTCCAGAGTAAGTTTCATTGCAATGCAATGGTTAATTTTAAAAGATTGGTTATTGTATCACTCCTCCATGTACTTGACATCAATTTTATAAATAAAAAAAATGGAATGTACATGTATTTGTTTTCGGTGCTAGGTCATGCGAAATGTGCATGATTTTTGTGACACAATTATTGTGCGTCACAAAAATGATGCACATGTTCCTCAAACTTGCCCATTGTCTGCCATCTTTTGTGACTGTGTGTTTCGGCCAGTTTTAGTGATTTTATCAGTCACAAAAGTGACAGAGGTGTGCCTTAAACTCAATTTCAATCTGACAAATGACACACCATAATTGTGCGGGGTTATGTGGTGCATCATTACCCTTGGCATGGGCATAATTTTCTTGTAATTAGACATTTGTCCTTTATTCTTGAAATCCAAACCATCTCCGGTTATAGATAGATATATAGACAGATAAATGGTATTCATTGATTCATTTCCATGTATAGTAGTTAAAGTAACTGAATTGCGTGAATAAAATATTGATGGAAAAGACAAGTATACATTTCAAAACATATCACAATACAATCTACATAATTATGAAGAGCATGTACATGTATACTTTATACCATTAATCTACAATATTACAATTTTAAATTTTGATTTAAAAGTCATGTAATCATAACCATGACAAGAAAGAAGGGAGAGAGATTTAGATAGGGAGAGCGGGGAGCAAAAGACGAAGAAAGTGAGGGAAAGATGTAGAGGAAGTGGGGGGGGGGGATAGAGGCAGAGAGAGATGGGAAAACAGAAGGGGGCACAGAGAGAGAAAGAGAAAGTGAAAGGGGAGCAGATAGAAAGAGAGGGAAAGTGGGCTCTTGACAACGATTATGTATAGTATTGATAAAATACAATCGCAAAACAAAAAATATATATGAATGTTAAAATGTAACACTGGAAATGTATAAATATGCATCGTATGGCACAATTTAAAAATAATATATGAACGATAGTTTAGTATAACAAACCTCAGATTTATGAAATAATGATTACTATTAAAGTACTATAACTTCTAGTGGAAATTTGACAATTCAATGTGTTTTAAAGTATAATACAATCACATAAGACTTTTATTATACAAACAGATCCAATCTGGGATTGGGCTATTCTGCATATACGTTTAGTTTTGCACCTGGGTTCAGGAATCTTTTTAGTCCTTCGCAATGCTCTATTATGTACTCTTTGGGTCATAAATTGTTTGAATTGGTCTGTACCTAATAAAGCTTTCTCAAAGAAGTTAACACATAGGTCACTTTCGATTGAGTGAGAGCGGTGGCCAGGGGCCTGGGAACGATTTTGTTACTGGGAGTGCTGTGTCTCTTTTTAAGTCCAAAAATCTCTGACAAGCAAAAAAAAAAAAAGGTCCTCAGCGTTTTTGCAGCGCACCCCCTGATTTTTTACAGGGGGTGCTGCAGCACCCCCGCACCCCCGGCTCCCAGGCCCATAGCGGTGGCATAACTATGGTAATCCTTTCTGAAATAATCCGTAAAGCACGGTTAATAATAGTTACAAGACTGAGAATGAAATTATTGTCTGTGTAATAATTATGGTTTAAATAAAATACTTTTTTTTTAATACATCACTTATTATCATTATGGGCGTACGGGCACATTTTCGCAAGGGGTACTGACGCCTTTTGCCGGAATATCAACTTTGCAGTTTTACAATCTTTGGGAGCGAGTGAATATGTTGAACATGCAGCACTTTATGTAATTTCTTCATCAAATTGCATATTCTTTGATGTATTCAATAATTATGACGTAATCTTCAATTGAACAAGGGCGTGTATGAGCGCGCTATATCGTTACCGTACCAAGAGGTCTTCCTGCAATTTCGCAAATTAAAAGAACCGCGGGCCGGCTGTAGCTGTGTGTGCGCGTGCGCATGCGTACTTGATGCAAAGCCCCGAACAAAAATTCCATGGCGCCTGCTGGACATCGGGTAAGCTATTGAAATTTCGTACATTTAAACATTTTTGTTGTTGGTATGTGTTATGATTTCATGTTCGATTTTGTTGAACAAGTTTGTTGAAATGATATTTTCGAATTTTATTGGTCTGACTGGGTGTAAATTATAGAACTGATGAAACGAAGGGTGGTCCCATACGTTCAATTTTGAGTAAGGTCTAAGTCTAACAGTTAGTACCTCGGGTACTGACGAGATGACGACAATGGTTAGTCTCTGGATTTTATGAATACTGTTAACTGCTAATTCAAACAGACATTGATTATGGCATATCTGTGCATTTTTAAGAGAAGGCTGTTTTGAATAGTTCATCTTATATCATATTAACAAACAAAATATGACGTCCCCATCCCCTCCACGCCACAGCCAATCAAAAGAGTCTAACTCTAAGTCCAAAGTCAGATATCTAAGGAAGATGAGGAAGTAGAAGTTTCAAGAGTTACATTTATAATGCTAGGGTAAAAAATGCAATATGATGTTTGAGTTATATCTTATTAGCAGATTTGGGGATTACAGGAAGTTTTAATATCCACATGATCATGATGATGATGATGTAACATAAAGTAACAAGCTATAATAAGTATAAGTTAACACCCCCTCCAAAAAAGAAAGAGAGAGAGAAAAAAAAAAGATCCTGAACACATTAGTCAGGCCGCGGAGCGTTTTTGAAAGTGGGGGAGGGGGAGAGGCTGATCTCATGTCACTCATTAACAATTTTCCAGCCTTTTTTCGAGATTGTGTAAAGTGTCTACTCAAAAAAGGGGGCTGCAGCCTCCCCCTCCCCCCCCCCCCCCCGGTTCCATATGACCCATGCGAGTGATGTGCATCCGCATAGTAATTAGAATATGAGGCCCCTCTTTCGCTTTATCCAATCAATAGTAAAAAATATAATTTGAATATGTTGTCATATTTATTTGTGTGGTATTCAGGGGAGGGGGGGGGGGGGGGGAGGATAGCAGAGGGAAAGGGTCATGAATACATTATACATGATGAATGTGCATACTCATAATAATTACAATAGAAACCATCTCTTTCACATTAACCAATCAATTGTGAACATTGATTTGAATATCTTGTCATATATAATTTGTGTTTTTGGGGGGTGGGGTAGCAGTGGGAAGTATACTGAAGGGTGAGCTGCCTGGCACAAGTCTGAATACAATGTATACATCTACTTGATTTCACAGGTTGTTGCATGGCACAGGATATTTCACTATCTTCCTCATCAGGAGTGGGTCAACATCATCTGGATGCTCGAAGAGCTTTGGTTCCAGTATCTGCTTTGTTGAACCAGTGCTTGAGAATGCTATTCAGAGGAAAGCTCATCTATTCAGCAAAATAGTGTAGTTCTTCATTTGACTGAATGTTGGGAATTCAGTGACTTTCCGTTCTATATCTCTGCCATCCTCACAGTTTTCTCTTGCAGTAGCCAAAAATAACATCCAGCTATTCATTATATCATTCATTGGCGGATCCAGGGGGGGGGGGCACTTCCGGCCCGTGGCCCCCCCCCCCCCCCTTTTGAAAGAGAAGTATGCATTCTGACCATAGACGATTCGCCATTTTCTGGAATGTGCCCCCCCCCTTTTTTTTTAGAATGAAGACCTTCTCTTTTACTCTATCCTGGATCCGCCCCTGATATCATTGATAAGATAAATACACATTCAGAAAAAGGTTTGCGGTACAACCATGTGAGTTGGAATAACTCCACGTTCCGGTCAGAATGCTCTGGCCGTCGTCAGGAGAATGAGAAGAGCGAATAAATCAGCAGAATTTATATATGAAGCAGTAATTCACTTAATAAAAATGGATGCAAACAAATAACATAGAAAGAAATAGTAACAGTAACATCAAAGTACCTACATTGAAAGGATAAATAACATCAAGGTACCTGCATTGAAAGGATAAGTGATCTGTGGAGAGAAACATGACATCCTGTTGAGGAAAGAAATTAAGGTTAAAACATACATATGGAAAAGGTGAAATATTGACAACAGAATGAGTATACTAATAATAAATGTTGTGAAAGGCTGTGGAGAGAAAAAACAATGATAATGAACAAATTGAGGAGAGAAACATGAAATCCTGTCGGAGATAATCTGTGGAGAGAAACAAGTTATCCTGTTGAGGAAAGACATTAAATTTAAAACATACATGTGGAAAAAGGGTGAAATAATGACATCAGAATGAGTATCCTAATGATGAATATAATGAATGAAACAACAAAACAAAGGTAATGAACAAGTTGAGGAGAGAAACATGAAATCCTGTTGAGGGAAGCAATTGTGGTTAAAAATACATAAAAATTATAACACTAGTTATTATTGGAAGAGTGAAAACCAAATGTCGCTGATCTGTAAACCCTTGTCCTGTGCAACTGTGTCATGTTTGTGAATCTCGATGGCTTCACGGACCCTCCTGGTATACCAGTTGGAAGCGGGGGCTACAAGTTTGGTGTCTTCCCAGTGAATCTGGTGATCACGAGTGACAGAATGATTGATAATGGCAGATCGGTCGTAGTGACCAAGTCTCCCATGGGCACGGTGTTCCTTGATGCGAGATTTGATGTCCCTCCCAGTCTCTCCGATGTAGACCTGACCACAGGAACATGGTATGCGGTACACTCCTGGTTTGCTGTCGGGGGAAGCTGTGTCTTTGTGTGTGTAGAGAGACTTGTGAAGTTTGTGTTTAGAACTGAAGAAAACCCGTATGTTGGCCTTCTGCAGGACTCGTTGAATGCGGTGAGAGACATGACCTGTGAAGGGAATAGTGCAGGACGAGATGTGTCTGGTTGGTGGGGGAGCATGGGGTTTGTTGACAGATGTGCGTATTTCCTGAGGAGGGAAACCATTGTTGACTAAGGCTGCTTTGATGTGTTTTAACTCGTCGTCAAGGCTGGTTGAGTCGCAGACGTTGTGAGCTCTCCTGATCAGGGAACTGGAGACCGAACGTTTGACGGAGGGATGGTGGAAAGATCGGAAGTTTAGATAGCGGTCTGTGTGGGTAGGTTTACGGTAAACACTATGGGAGAGTGAACCGTCAGGCTTGTGGGTGATCAAAACATCAAGAAAAGGAAGAGAGTTATTGTTTTCTGCTTCTGACGAGAAGCTGATGGAGGGGTGATGTTTGTTGAGAAAATCCTGGAAATTGTTCAGCTTTTCCAGACCGTGCGGCCAAATGACAAACGTGTCGTCAACGTAACGGAGCCAAAGTGTGGGTTTATACGGTGCTGTGGAGAGAATAGTAGTTTCGAATTGTTCCATGAAGAGATTAGCTATAACTGGGGAGAGTGGCGAGCCCATGGGGGCACCTTCTGATTGGTTGTAGTACTTATCCCGCCACTGGAAGCTGGTGGAGGTAAGACATAGGAGAAGAAGGTCATATATCTGTTGGGGAGATAGTGGGGTTCTGTCCTGGAGATCAGTGTCATGTTGTAATCTAGTTCGCAAGCTTCTTGAATGGGGATGCTGGTAAATAAAGAGTCAACATCAAAACTAACTAGTATGTCTGTGGAGTTGAGCTTGATGTCATTGATGATTGTGGTGAAGTGATGAGAATTGCGGACATGATGTTGCGACTGACCTGTGAGGGGTTGAAGGATGTGTGCGAGATGTTTAGCAAGATTGTAGGTGGGGGAACCACGTGAGGACACAATCGGGCGGAGAGGAATGTCTGGTTTGTGAATTTTTGGTAGACCAAAGAACACTGGGCAGGAGCTGGAGGAAGGAAGAAGAAAACGATAAACTCGTGGAGGGAACAGGCCAAGTTTATTGAGCGAACGAAGTTTGTCGGTGACGCGTCGTTTGATGTTGGGTGTCGGGTCTCTCTTGACCTCGGTGTAAGAACCTGTGGATAAAATATCAGAGATCTTATGGTTGTAGTCCGTGCGGTCCATGACGACCGTGGCGTTGCCCTTATCTGCGGAAAGAATGTGAATAGAGCGGTCAGTGCGAAGGGCACGCAGGGCGGTGGTCTCCTGTTTGGATAGATTAGGTTTGGGGGGTTTTGCTGTGGAAAGAATGTTAGTAATTTCCCTGCGTAGTTCATCACTCTGTGCTTTGCCGACTGCCCTGAGTGAAGGTTCAATGCTCTGGACGAGTTCAGCGGAGTCAATCTTTGACGGTGCCATGGCAAAGTTCAGACCTAAAGAAAGGAGAGAAATTTCGTGATTAGTGAGAGTACGAGTGCTGATGTTGACGACAGTCTTGGAACCTGAAAGAGAAGGGGAGGAGGGAGAGAGGTTTGAATTAGTGTCTCGAAGTTTGTTAAATTTGTTGACCTGCTTCCGTTTAGCTGCCTCAAACGCGTGGTTGGAAGAGTTGTTAGACCATCTGGTGACTTTCGTAAAGTCTGTTTCGCTAAGAGACCTGTGGAGAAAATTGTGAACGTTAGAAAAATCTGCGTCGGAATCCACATTGACAAGGGGTTACCAAACTGTACACCATGGACAGGTTTGTATTATTTAAGTGCGTTTTCAGATGTTAATGCTCAAAATATGGGATGCAATAATGAAGATCCTGATTCAGACCTCGGTCATCTACCAGCTAGTGCTTTCCACGACATGCTTTTACAGTGAAACCTTGTTATAAAGAGCTAGGATTTATCAGAAAGCTAAATAAAGGGGCAATTATGCTGGTCCCAACTCTTTATTATATATCTGTTGCAAATCTTGCGGATCGAACTACTTTCTCAGTTTTCGACCAAAGCGTATGAAATTTGGTACACACATTGGTCTTGGTGGGAAGATGTGCAAGACATATTTTTCGGATGAGTCGGAATCTGCGTTGCCATGGAAACGGCATATCTATGGCAGTAAATCAGGGAAAATCTTGTGGATCGAACTACTTCCTCAGTTTTCGACCAAAAGTCAAGAAAGGCTGTTGTCACGGGGCGGGCGTATTAATCATCATCTTCAGTGATATTTCTAGTATTTCTTTGTTCTTTAACCATGATATAACAATCCCCTATCCATCTTCTTTTCCATTTTTCTTTTCAGGATGAAGATCTTCTTTGTATTAGTGCTCTGCATAGCAGTTGTCGAATGTGTTGGTAGCCGGAAGCCATCAGCTATTAAATGATGACATTTACGAGATAATAGTGAAGCTTGTTGAGGGCTCCTTTGATGTTCCATGTGATAAGAGGACAACCGTGGAACAGACTGCCGTTACACGGTTTTACAGGAATAGAAATGGATATTCTCTCCGAGGACATCACCCAGAACTTTATCTTGATGAAAAGAGGGTTTTGCGAAGATCTGAACTTCACAAGGTTGTGTCAAACGCTTATTTCAAGGCAAAAGGATCTGGTGCAAAACGTTTACATCACAAGCTCAAGGACAACTTATCTGGCCTATCAGAGAGATTAATTCAAAATGTAGTTTCCAGCACTAGATCTCACCGTCGCATGAATGTAAGGTTCACTAATATGGCACCGTACATTCCTGTAGTGGCTAAACAGGTAATGGAAAGGTTACAAATTTACCTGATCAACATGAACCAAGGTATCAAGTACAGGAATAAGTTTTACAAACATATTCTCACTGGCATAGATGTTTTTTCTAGATATATTTGGTTAAGACCATTACAGTCCAAATCCAGTGATAACGTAGCACATGAGCTTTCAGAAATTTTCGATAGGTTTGGTCCACCCAAAGTTGTCCAACACGACCAGGGCGCTGAATTTAAAAGTAAAGTGAAGCGTCTGCTTCAAAACAAAGGTATTCAAGATATAAAAAGCGCTCCTTATCATCCCCAGAGCCAAGGTAAAGTTGAAAGATCCCATCGATCGCTGAAATCTAAAATACATTTTAATTTAATTACTAAGAGACCAGGTGTTAATTGGGTTCGTGAACTGCCAAAATATGAGAAGATAATGAATGATGAACCAAAAGAAGTTCTAGGATGGATGTCTCCATTTACTGTATTTTTTGACAGATATCGAAACGACCCCACAAATGTCAAGAGGAAAGAGGCCAACAAATTACAGAATTCCCATATTAGGGAAAAAGCCTATCTTGCCTCAAAATGCATGAATGAAAGAACAAGATCCCGTCAACAACGGCGTCTGAAAATACCCATATATGAACTAGGTGACAAAGTTTTAATACGGTTCCCTTCAAAAACATCTCGAGTGTGTAGTAAGCTAAGTGTATTACCTGGAACAGTTACTGAGAGGAATTTGAAAAAGTATAAGTACAAAGTAAAATTCACCCACCCCACTCTGAAAGAAGACATTGACAATTGGTTTCCGGTTTCTGATATTACTGGGATCACGTTGGCACATCAGAAAAAAAGGGAAAAGGTTTCTCTTCGGAGAAAGAAAATTAAACCACATTTCTACTTTACTCTGGACCAACAAGCCCGATTAGAATACTTAGAAATCGATCATGGTCTCCGTTTGCAATATAACCCCACTGGTGATGGCAATTGCCAATTTTCTGCGGTAACAGATCAATTAGAAACGATTGGGATATATAGGTCTCACGAGACTCTCCGAACTGAAGTTGGTCGGCAAACATCTACTTGGTCTTCCTTTATAACACAAAGTTACCTTACCCAGATAGTTCAGGATGGAACGTATGGTGACCAAATAACGCTACAGGCAATTTCAGATATTTTCCATGTGCAAATACTTATAGTTTCTTCTCTAAATCAAGGAACTACCTTGATTACTCCAAGGGATAGGATGGACAATTTATGGTCTTTTGGAATTTCCTACATAATTCTAGGGCATTTAGCAGAGGGAAATGGGGAACATTTTGTTTCACTGAGAAATGATAGAAGCCAAGTTATTTCGATCATTCGAAACAGTGCTCAGATCTTTTTTTATGATGACATTTATCAAGATGATGGCAATATGGACGAAGCAACTACAGCTTCATGTGATGATTTGCTCTGGAGCGCCTTGAGCATCTAATCAGGATGGAAAGTGCGCTATACAAGTCACATGTATTATTATTATTATTATTATTATCATTATGATGTAAACTCACTCAGGGATGATGTAAATTCACTTAGAGATAAGGATGTAAACTCACTTAGAGATAACGATGTAAACTCACTTAGAGATAACGATGTAAATTCACTTAGAGATAACGATGTAAATTCACTTAGAGATGATGATGTAAACTCAGTTAGAGACGACAATGTAAACTCACTTACAGATAACGATGTAAACTCAATTAGAGATAACGATGTAAATTCACTTAGAGATAAGTAGATTAGTGTTGAGTAGACTTTTGTAACAGACGTTTTAGAAATTTTTGAAAAATATACTCTTGCTCGACACACCCATTCGAGGAAAGCCCCCCCCCCCCCCGGTTGTCTCGAAGTGGCGCGTTCATTCGAGATAACCGGGGGGGGGGCTTGTCTCGAAAGGGTGTGCCCGTTCCCGCTCCCATCCCGCTCCCGCAACCCACCCATTCGAGACAAGCCCTTTCTTGTTAATGCGATATCTCAATAACCATCTGAGGTATGAACTTCAAACTGGGTGCTAGTATGTATCATTTTATTTAGCATGTGTGCGCTTAACAGGCGACTGGCTGGAATACTCCCCAGGGAGCGGAGAGTGTGCATACATTGTGTGCGGGCATGCCAGAATCCGATGACCAGGGTAATAATATATCTGTAAAGCGCTTAGAGACATCTCCGATGTATTAGGCGCTATATAAAAGCTGAATATTATTATTTAGAAAAAACCCATAACACTTGGGGGTAAGTAGGTCAAAGGTCGAAGGTCACTTATGTCATTTACCATGAAATTTCAGTTTATTAGCCTCCTTATTGCAAAATCACTTGAACATTTTGAGCCATTAACTTCACACATGGTACCAGTATGCATCACCATAGTGAGGCAAACTGATTAGATTTTTTCTTGCCGTAGTCCAAAGGTGAAAGGTAAAAAAAGTCAACATGAACTTGTAGGATTTTTACTCTAGGTATCACAATATTTCAAGAACTGTTTGAGTCATAAACTTAACTGCATTTAGGCGGAGGCATATAGGAGACGCAGTTGGAATCATCTTGTTTCTTATGCTAGTTTTAGTATATTGTTTTGTTTTTCATAACATATTTCTTTTCACTTTACTATATTTTGTAAATGAGGTAAAACTAGATCAACGTTCCAATGTAAAGGTAATTGTGGTGACTTGGTGTGCAAAGCTAATATATACGTGACCCAATAAAAGGTTGCAATCACGGTAAAAGATCGTAGTCATCATACAATACACCTGCGTAATGAAAAATTTGTAACCGTAGAATTGCAGGGAAAATATGTAGGGTAACATTCAATGTAATTGTATTTGTAATGGACAATGCAGCTGAACTTTTTAACTCTGTTATTTATTATGATCATGTTCACACATTTGACTTTGCGTTTGTAATAAAATTATTTTCTGATAATCTTTATGTCCATCACTAGTGTTTATTGGTTGAATTGATCTATAACTAACTATATTTCATCTATAACGTTCCAGTGGCATCGTCAGATGCAGGAGTAATATTATGATCCCCTCCAATCTGAAAATCAAAATTACTGAAAGATTTCTCTTAAATAAAGAAAAAAAAATCATACAATGGCGAAATAAATACCACAACTGCGACATATTTTATAGACAATATTTATAATGGAAACAATCGCTTTCTTAAAAGCGTGTGTAGGTGTTTCTGCGTTTATGTGTGTTGTGTGCAAATGCTGATGGATGGGTTAGTGAGCTGCGTGCGCGTGTGTGTGTGTGGGTGGGGGGGGGGGTGCGTGCGTGGCTGACATATATTGGAAAATATATGTCTGTCATTGCATTAAGGTATTTCCGAGCTGTGAACAAAATTGTAACTTGCTTAAAATTCACCAACATTATATCATTGAAAATTCAGTTCTCATGGCAAAATCATTAAATATTCACTATTTGAATGTTGTATCAATTATTTGCTAGTCCCATATGACAACGTAAAACCGATTGATACATAATGTTAGTTGCAGGCTCGCTCCTAAATGATGTAAAAGACACGCGGACATCATGCAAATCGTATGCTAAGGAAAACTTAACACACAAGCACACACACACACATTCGATAATGACTTATCTTACATTATTCATTTTTTTCTGGGCCACTTTTTTATAAAGTGTTTTAAATTTAATTTAGTTTGATTGTTCTGCTCAAAATATATTTGCTATCTGCACCCGTCATGCTGTGAAACGGATTTCAGGAGGTGTATGTTTCATTTATATTTCATTCTGTTTTATCTTATTTTCTTTCATATTATCTTATTTAATGTTTTTAAATTGTATTTTATTCTATTATTTTATACGTGCGCCGTAGAGTGTAGTTATGTGTTATCTTCGATTAGGACTATATTGAAACGATAACATAAAAGTTTCAGGCATTTAATTATACCATTAAATATTTCATCATTAGATATCGCGTAAATAAAGAGAAGAATTATTCTTTTCCTGCCATTGAAGATCATGATCGTCTTCTCCACTCCGCTCGCCCCCCCCCCCCCCGAGCCTGTAAACGGTAAACTGGTTTTAAAAAGGGAAACCACTATAGAGAAGGAGAGAGAGAGAGAGAAAGAGAGAGAGGGGGGACGAAAGGGGGAGAGAGTAAAGGCCACTGCACACCTTCGACCGGTCTGCGATCCGATTTGTGAAATAAATCGCTATGGCATTAAATATTGGCATTTTAACAAATGTAATCTACCCTGTTCAGGTTCTGAAAAGTAATATCAATACTAAACATAGGGTTTTGATGGGGTTTTTTCTAGAGGGAATAAGGGTAAAATTATTTTCAAATCGTAGGCAGTCGTACGATTTTTGCGACGTCACTACGACTCGGAGCCGATTTTCCCATTCTACCGTTTTTTTTATAATGATTTGACAAATTACATTTCTTCTGAAATCGGATCGCAAGACAATCGTAAGGTGTGCGGGTCATTAAGAGATGAAGAAAGAGAGAGAGAGAGGGGGGAGCGAGGGAGAGAGGGAGAGAGAGGGAGATGGGAGCAAGAGGGGAAAAGTTAGTAGATTCAAGATAGAATATTACTTTTCAGTACGAGGCTGCATGGTGACAAAGCGGAATTTTGTTTTCAATGTGCACTTTGATAATTGTAAGTAATGGGTAAACTATTTTTCGAAAAAGTAGCCTTTGTTGAATTCATATTTTTTTGCGTAACTTCACTAGGGGAACCCTATCTTACAACAGTGGATTATTTATGTAAATTTTCGGAGTGTGGATTAAAAGAGATATGGCGTATTTTGAGGGGCAAAAATTGCTTTTAATAATAACTTCTTTATATCTTCTTTTAATAATAAATTCTTTATTCTTCAAGAGGGCATTTTCCTAATGCCAAAAAAAAATAATATGCGGCAGTGGAACACTGACAAAAATGGAAAGTTTTTTTTTTTTTGGGGGGGGGGGGGGACGGGCACTTGCTGTCTTAAAAATACTCTAAAACTCAACGTTCAAAAGGGTCGAGGACTGACAATTGAACACTTGTATTGTTAGAGGAACATTAATAGTGTGATACTACATATTTAAAACGATATCATCATTTCAAATATTAATTTTACGCTTTATTTATTATTAATTATTTGCTCACTACATTGTCATGATCACCATTCATCCGTGTCAATGTCTATGTCGAATAATACCACTCTAATAGTGATTCATCAAAATTTGCATTCCATCGTTTCATTCAACCAAATGTATCATCAAAACGAACATAAAAAATAATACCCTATGTTATCCTGTGTTATTCTAAATTTGTTTATATACCGTTTAATTTATCAAGACCAAAACAAGAATTCAGTTATACTGCTTTTCCTATGACTATATGTTATGGTAAATTTGCTACTGTGTATTATATATTTGTGTATGTATTATATAGTGTATATGTGCTTTATGTAATGCCGACAAAGTAAATTTGCTATTACACCAGTACAATTAACGTGAATGTGAATCTGAATTGCTAATCTAACTTAGAAAGTAATATGAAGGTTTTAGTTTAATTTATAAATTATTTGATAAATCATTCGATATTACTTGCCACTGCCAACATTTATGTAAAGTAGCAGCAGAATGTACAAGCGTTGCTTTAACATAGTTTTGGAATTAGGACAATGTTTGTGTACCATTGATACAAATCATAGTTTGTGTTGCGTTTATATAATCCAGAATCATAATGTATAATCGATTTGCAAATGATATTGAATAATACTTTTAAATCATCAGAAATAATATATTCAATTAATTTATGGATCTTATCTCAAGGCATGAGTCATCTCAAAATAGTGTTAAAGAGACTGATGACACATTTTATCAAGTTGTCACTAAATTCCCCATTCTTATAGGCCCAGCACTCAATTCGAATCGCCCCACCCCCATCGAGTCGCCCATAACGGTGGCAAAAAGAAAATACAGAAAATCAAGAGACAGGAAGAGAGAGAGGGAGAGGGGCATAAAGGAATATAAAAAGAAGATGGTAAGACCGCCCCACAGCCTCACCTGCCTAGTCTCTTTGCTCCGCACTTCATCCGCCTGATAATGAAAACCAGTGCAATGACTGGACCAAAACACCACTTCTTAAAGGTCCGCTGCAACCCAAATGGAAGTTAGGCTGTACATACTCTTGTTCTTTGTTTTGTGTTGATTAGTTACAGAAATATTCAATTTTTATCATACTGTTTCTATGGCAACAGCCATGTTTTGACATGACGGTGACTTCCAATTACTCTGATTCTACTTGCAATCAAACGGGCACCCCATAATACATATAGTTAGATGGTTACAATTTGTTTTCGTGATGTTGAATTACAGATATGTAGTATTTTCTAAAATTCAATTCCTTGTTGTGTTACCATGGTATTAAACAACCCTAGCGGTCACGCCCACTACCAAATTTATATACAGTATAAAAGGAACAATATGAGAGCTGAGGGTTCTAGCTAACAGAAAAACATGATTTAAGATTGTGCAAACAGTTGTTTTCTATTTTGTATTGATAAATCATAGATATTTTCCACAAATATCAGCATTATTTGGGACCGTTTCCATAGCAACGGTCCTTTTTTAAACGTACATGACTTCAAATGACTCAGATGGTGGTTGGAATCAGTGGGGCAGTTTGAAAAAATACCATATATTTTATGCTATGGCACGAAAAAGAGACATGATAACGAAGCTTTTCGACCTGCACTCATCAGGTTATCACGCAGGTATATAACAAATTACTTGAAATCAACTATATTATACACGGTGAACCCGGACGTAACCTAAACGCCGTAATTTCAGAACAATCGCAAAGCTTGGACGAACTCCTTTTGCCTGCACAGAAGAGGTTCATGCGATTGAATGTAAGCCGCTTCCAGAAGGCGTAAATGCGCTGAGCTTCTGGCCCGGGACATAATTGAGAATTGATCGTCGTGATAGCTTTGCTCGCAAGCTGGATTGTTCAGCAAGTGGAGACCAATCGCCGAAGCGCATTTGGCTATCTTTGGTCAATGCGCTTCCATTTCTCGACGTTCTTGTGGAGAGAAGTGATGGGAAATTTATCACTTCCGTCTACCGCAAGCCCACATTCACCGGGCAATACACGAGATGGGACTCGTACAGTGCAACTTCGTACAAGATTGGGCTCGTTAGAAACTTAGTGTGCCGCGCCCTTAGGATTTGCTCTGCGTGCAAATTAGCTCCCGAAATCGCGAAAATCAAAACTATTCTCCTTGACAATGGTTACCCTGAGCATGTTATATCTCGCACCATAACACGGACGCTGGAGGCACAATCCAAATCTGACACCAGATTTGGACCTGCCAAATGCCCCGTGTATCTCAAACTACCCTGGAGGGGTAAGGTATCTGACAAATACGCCAGTCAGATCAAACACGCAGTGTCACGTTGCTATTACGCGGTTTCGACACGCATTGTGTTTTCTACACACAGGATGCTACCGTCAACTAGCAAGGATGTACTACCCACCCCCCACTTGAGAAATGTTATTTACCAATTTCAGTGCCGGTGCGATGCCAGGTACGTGGGCCGTACTTCTCAGCGGTTGGCTGATCGCATTAAGCAACACATCCCCTCGACTATTCGGAACCGTACAGCCAATCAGCGCACGCAGCCCGTCCGTGCCTGCAAATCTGAAATGCACGCTAACAGACCAAAGATAGCCAAATGCGATTCGGCGATTGGTCTCCACTTGCTGAACAATCCAGCTTGCGCACAAAGCTATCACGACGATCAATTCTCAATTATGTCCCGGGCCAGAAGCTCAGCGCATTTACGCCTTCTGGAAGCGGCTTACATTCAATGGCATGAACCTCTTCTGTGCAGACAAAAGGAGTTCGTCCAAGCTTTGCGATTGTTCTGAAATTACGGCGTCTAGGTTGCGTCCGGGTTCACCGTGTATAATATAGTTGATTTCAAGTAATTTGTTATATACCTGCGTGATAACCTGATGAGTGCAGGTCGAAAAGCTTCGTTATCATGTCTCTTTTTCGTGCCATATTGAAATTTTGTAGTACCAAGAAATTATTTGTATATTTTATGCTGTTAAATGACAAATATATGGTATTTCCTAAATTCCAGTATTTCGTTATGTGTTACCATGGTAACGGCTCCAACGGACACGCCCACCACCACCTCTATGTCAAACAGGCAAATTATGATAACTGAGGGTCATAACTAATATAAACACGCCCATGCTTTTAAATGGCTCAGATTGTGATTGCAATATATCAGGCAGCTTGAAATACACATAATGGGATGCTTACCATATATTTTATAGCTATTGAATTACAAAGATACAGTATTTTTTAAGATATGTTTTATGTGTTACCATATTAACGGCCCTAGAGGCCACACCCACCACCAACTCTACATCAAATAGGCAGATTTTGATAGCTGAGGGTCCTAGCTAATAAAACAACACACTTTATGCTTGTGCATACACCTTATTGGCTATAAGTTTAGAAAGTTGTCAAAAATACCCGTTTCTTATGGTACCGTTTCCATAGTAACGGCCATTTTTTTGACATGATCTTGACTTTAAATGACTCTGTACATTTATTAGGATGGTTACCAAGAATTGGAATTTTATGACTTTTCCTAAAATTCATATTTTTCTTGATCCGTTACCATGGTAACGACCTTGGTCGTGGATGTGGCCAAAGAAGCAGATTCTGACAGCTGAGGGTCCTAGCTAACAGAATAACATCATTTAAAATTGTGCCTAAGGGGGCCCTTTTCGGTTACTGGCCCATGGGCTATTGCATTTGGGTTGAGTTTGGTTGCAGGGGCTTTTTAATTATCCGAGGATACCTTGCACGGGTGAAAGCGCGATCACAAACGCGCTTTAGAAATCGCGTCAGTTACGCTGTTTACTTTCCTCTGCTCGGAACATGAAAATACGCGTCATTCCGTAGCGATCGTGAAGGATACGTAGCGCACGCAAAGTTTTACATGGATAATTCAGAAAAACCTGTAAAAACACTTATTTCCACCACTTGGATTTCTTAGGACTTTTTATATGACATAGAGGAGACCTTTATTGGTAGCACACACGTGCGAAAATTTCTATTGCAATTTGCGTGAGTTACATGCCTCATTTTTTAATAAAATGACTCCACTAATGTTGCAGGGCAAAATTAATAGAAAAAACAAACAAACAATGAAATAACACTCGACAGCCGCGCTTATAACTAACTGTCAATGGAAAGCGAGCACATTTGCCCCGGTTCTGTAGGTTAAGAGGTGTCGTGGTCTAGTGGACACGTCACCGGACTGTTGCTCACATGGTTCGCGGTTCGAATCGGATCTCAAATGGGATTTTGTATCAGGAAGAAAGACAATTTTGCATTCGGATTAAAAACATCTTTATGTACACAACAAGAAAAATGCCAGATATGAAAATATGTGACCAGGCCCAACAAAACCATAAGAAAGTCGCCAGAAAGAGCAGATTCCCAGCTTTAAACTGATTATATAACTCAATAGCTTTGGATGTTCCTAACTCACTGTACAAAGAGAAGAATGCACAGTCCCACATAATGTTACTTCTGAGAAATAAGGGTTAAAGTTTGCAGTCTATTGAAGCACTCTGACTTGCAAGGTGTTGTGACCAAAGGAGGATTAGAACTAAATGAAAATTTCTATGAAGGGATTATCAGATTGTCAAAAATTTGGCGTACTAATTAGTCATATCCTGTTCATCATAGTGCACAAGTATCAATACAAGAACTTACTCCGTTTAAAATGATCAAAATGAGACAAGTATTCAGGGACGTAAAAAAGAAAGGTAATGCAACAAAATCCAGAGAAGACACACATAAGTCTAATAAAAAACTGTCAAAAATGCCACTTTTAGATTGTTTGGTGCCTACACATTTTTAGATTACTTAGAAAAAAGTATACTCTTTCAGGAAATATCCAAAATTAAAATTTGACCATGGCAACCAAGAACACTTGATTGAGCTTTAACTGAAAATCACACAGTGCGACTTTTGGTGGTTTTGTGGTGCCTGGTCACATAATATACCCACTCAATGATGGATAACATTCTCCCTGGAAGGAAAATAGACTAACTTTTGGTTATAAACTTTTACCTGATTGGCTATAAGAAGTTTATTGCAGAAAAGGGATGAAAAAGAATGTGACTCAGCTTGCTGCATGTCGCCTTTACCAACTGCCGAACGTAATCAATAATCATATATTCAAGACGACCAAGAGGTTATGAATCATTCAACAACCTTACCAAATAAGGCCTTGCAACTCGTTACAAAAGAAACCGCGATGAAAAATTTGAGTCGGCTTCTGCAATCACTCACTATTCCGCGCGTTTCGAGGATCGAACATGGGATCGACAGAGCAGCACAGTCGCCGTGATTAATAAAGGCTAAACACAGACAGCTCACGATCGTCAGTGGGGAAAGCCGCTTGGGTTTTTTGAGGGTGGCCATTGTGTTTATGGGACCACTCGCATGCAGTATTTTACAAGTACGATGTATTAGCTCACCTGTATTGCACCAATTAGGTAGGCGGCAATTATATCTATGAAAATTATGAACTTTAACTACTTAATTAGTATAAATCATGTATTTTTTTCTCGGAAAGATATCTTTCAAACGAGACAGGAGGCTCGTTGCAGAAATATTGAGGTGCAATAAACCTCGAGATATAAATGTGCTTATAATATAATCAAAGATGTAATCTATTCCTTCTTGTTGTCCTACGTAGCTTTGTATTAAAATATACGAGATGGCTATAAATCAAGATTTTCTCGGCAGAATTATCGTCTGCTAGTGATACCTGGGGGCTGGCATTTTTCTTGATGTGTACTTAAAGTAGATATTCAAAGAAAATCACAAATATGGCAATTAATGTATCACTAGAAACTGGGAAGCTTACAGATGGCAATCTTATAAGTTTTATGTCAACTGCATATCTGGTGATTATAAAAACAACACAAATAAAAGCTCTTCTCAGCATCTGGAATATCCGAGGATTCGCCAGAAATATAGCGATGTTTTGATGTCGTCACACTCGGGATCGATCCTGCTTAAGCAGACGACGTCCTATAATGAATGAACGTAATTGCAATGCAATTATTTATCAAATTATAAAGAGTTTGGTGTATTTAAACATGACCTTATTTCACACCATTATAAAGGGAAAGTGAAACTGATTCTGATAGCTAAAACCGTTTGATTGTAAATACATAGGAGAAGGGTCAATGATCAATGAAATGAACCCCACTTTCAAATTGAAAAGCCCTCCGAATAATAGCAGGATGGTATTCGTTCCCTCTTGAAACGCCGAACATGCACCGGTGCAAGCAGCTGAAAATACAATGGCGTCTTATTTTGTTTACAAGTGACTGATTCCTTTATTTTTTTAACGCTGCATTTTTCATCAAAATAATACCATACCATAACCAAGTTAAGAGTGAGGCAACAGACTAACATTAAGACTGACGCTAGTGAAGGAAGAGAAATAAGTGAAGAGGAGATGACAAAATAGGCTCTGAAAAATGTGTAAGATGTTATGGGACATCGTCTGCTTAGACAGGACTGGTCCAGGGTGTGTCGTCACATATCTCAGCAGCGTTCGAGGAGCTCTTCAGCTGCTATATCGGGGGCTGTATTTTACCGTTTTATAATTGATAATAATCATTACTTCAAATGTTTCCAAGCGTTGAATTTGGATAACCTTGTTTAATTCATGCCATCTATGCAATAATAAGTATTAAGCCAATATTTAAAATCATTAACGTTCTACTTTAAAGATGTTTTTAATCCGAATGCAAAATTGTATTTCTTCCTGATACAAAATCCCATTTGAGATCCGATTCGAACCGCGAACCATGTGAGCCACAGTCCGGTGACGTGTCCACTAGACCACGATACCTCTTAACCTACAGAACCGTTCGTTAGGTATAAGTAATATCAGTGGTGGCGCTCCAGGGAGGCGGGAGGCGTGGCAGGGGGCATAGTGTCTCCACCCCCCCCCCCCCTCAAGAAAAAACAAAACAACAACAAATCAATAACAGGAAAAATGCCTCTTTCCTGGAAAGTGCACGTCCCCCTTTTCTCTGCAAAATGGACCTTTTGCACTTCTCAGGAACCCTTTCCCCTTTTCATGAGTACCCCTTTTCTTTGTCAATCTGATAAGCGCCCCTTTCCAAATCTTATAAGAGCGCTTTTTAATTATAAGTGCCTGTTTGTTTCTCTCTCTCTCTCTCTCTCTCTCTCTCTAATAAGTGCCCTTTTATCCTTCTGATAATTTCGCCATTTCAAACCGGATAATTCCCTCTCCTTTTTTAACTTCTGATAACATAATCTCCTTCTTTTCTATCTAATAAGTGACATTTTTCCGTATCTCATGAGTGCCTTTTTAAAAATCCGGTAAGTGCCCCTTTTTAAATCTGATCAGTCCCCTTTTCCTTCTTAATATTTCCTCTTCTGGAAAGTATTCCTTTTTAAATCTGATAGGCGCCCCTTTTTATATCTCGTAAGTGTCCTTTCATCTTCTGATAAATGTCTCATTTTACCTATAGGGGAGAGCGGGGTGAACTGGGACATCACCTCTAACTAAAAAAAAATAACCCGTAGGCTACTGAATTCTCTCACTCCCATAGACTTAATACAGGGACCACCCGGTTTCCGTAGATGATGGGTTAACGTTTTATAAATTAGTTTGAATCCTATTTCTCATTCCGCTCGCCCAAATGTGCCCATAACTTAAAATAATGGCAAATAATTTTCTGAAAATTTCCCCAATGTTTGTTGACATCGATGTAAAATTATTTTTAAAAAATTCGTTTTATTTTAAGAGATAGTACTTGAAATCCAAATGCCCAATTAATCTTTTTCTTCCGATAACAGAACTTGACAGGATGCAATGCGATCACAAATGCATTTAAAATCACTGCAGAGTGAGTAAGAAAAACGATGAGGTAAAAATGGCTCTAAAATGAGTTTGCAGTTTTCATTATTGCTGTAAACAATGCACAACACTGGGCCTTCAGCATATTAGAAAAAATGTTAATTCTTGCCCCCTCGCTCCGCTCGCTGGCACATGTATCATTCGACCATAACTACACATCATGAAGCGTAATTAGTATAGAACCACAGGAAAGAAACAATAAAAAGTGTTAAACATGAATGTATAAATTGACTTTTAAAAAAAATACCCTTCCTGAAAAAAATTAAAAAATCAAAAAAATCAGCTGCTTTTATTAAGACGAAAGAGGATAATTTGCTTCCAGCAAGTGAAAGAAAAAATACACCTCCATTCCGATATATACCCAAGCCTTCTTGCTTCCCGCTACCCCGCCCGAAATCCGCAATCCTTTGTTCCGGAAATAAAAATAGGTTTATTCTTTGAGGGATTTATTTTGAAAAAAATAAAAAGCTCATTCAACGATGACCAACCCCCTAAAAGAAATACAAAATGGCCTAAAACTTTGTCTATAAACTTTTATTTGATTGGCGATTATCGATTTAAGTCTAGGGTAATAATATTTCAGATTACCCACCGTGATACGGCTCTCGAGATGATGGTTTCCGTTATCCGTTCATAGATCATAATACTGAAGTGGATGATGTTGTGTAATTGATTAAAAAAATGATTTAAGCTCGTCATCATTTTTAATAAAAAATAAAATTACCCTGATACTAGATGTACATGACTGTTAGATTTGCCTAAAACGATTTTTTGGGAAATGTATGATATAATTTAGCTCAACATTGAGAATAGAGAGAGAGCGAGAAGGAAATCGAGAGAGTAGTCAATACCGCATACATGTTGGTCCAATAAGAGTCGTGCTTATAATATGACTTCTAGCAAGTTTTCACTTAGTTTATAGATTTTAGTGTCCAAATAACCCATATATACTGCATATACAATACGAACTTTAAAGCTAGTTTACCATCGTGGATTACCATTTTCAGAAACGAAAGATTGTTTTCATATATGGACATTCACGTTTACTTGTTTAAATGACTACAGTTTACATCTGTTTGAACAGAGGCAGGTACACAAATCCTAGGAATAAGTGAAAAGCAAAACCAAAAATGAACACTGCAAAGCAAAAGAGCCCTTTTTCCATTCTCTGACAATCAAGCAAGCAAGGATTTTTTATATTTTTGTTAAAATACCTGTTTTGGGTCTTTAATTGCTCCCATGGCCACAACAATGGAGCATATTTCTTTTCGAGGTTAATGCGCACCTAAAGGTATGCCAGGTTGGGTTTTGTTACGGGGGTGCTCGTCGCCCTTATCTCATGGATCCGTCAACGATGACTTTTTTTTCCTTCCCAATTATACGGTCGTGCACGGCGGCATTTAAATGAATTATATTTTTTTCCAGATCCCAATTGTCACGATGGCCGCTACAAGACATGTCCAGATTGTATTAACTTTACTCTTTACTGGTGAGTTTTTCAAAGCGTCCATCTTGTACTTTCTTAATGATGAATAATATACTCCACACAATTGTGCAATGATATCATATTTCCTTTTTTAAAATTTTTTATAGTGCTAAGTTTAATAATACAAAGACGCAAGGGTCTCTCCAAAATATAGACCTTTAGTTTTTCATATACTTACCTGTGGCATGATAACACAAAGTGTTTTTCATATTTTCATATGTATCAAAATAGTATCATTAAACTGCCGTGGACATGGAGAATGTTGTAAAAGGAAAGATCTATTTGATTTTTTTAAAAGGAAAGGAGCAAACATCTATTGCCTACAAGACACTCATTTTGTTTATAAATTGGAAGATGATATATTGAAAGAGTGGGGAGGTAGATACTTCTTTTCATATAAATCATCTAATGCAAGAGGAGTTGCAATATTATTTGATAAAGATACACAATTGGTTATAAAAAGAGTAAAGTGTGATATCCATGGAAACTATGTAGCTCTTAGCATCCAATGCGGTTTTCTAGGATTATCATTGATTGCACTATATGGGCCAAATAATGATTACCCAAAATGTTTTGGATGTATAGAAAATATCTTATTGGATTACGATGATCCTCACAAAATTATTTGTGGTGATTGGAACTTGGTACAGAATATGGAGTTAGATACTTCTAATTACCTTCGATTTGGTAACAATAAAGCAAGGGAAAAGGTCCTTGAGATAAAAAATGATATAATTAATTGATCCATGGCGTCAACTTCATCCTGATACAAAATCTTATACCTGGCGACAACCAACACCACTGCAGCAAAGTAGATTGGACTACTTTTTAATGTCTTCAGATATCTTTTCTTTGGTCAGGTTATCGCACTGATCATTCAATGATCACTTTATACATTGTGTTAGATAAATGTCATAAGAGATATAATTATTGGAAGTTGAATAACTCATTTTTGAAAAAAGATCTGAATTTGTTGTTCTTCTTATTAAAGAGAAGGTAAAAGAAGTTACTTACAGTATCTTGATATTGACTGTCTTGAAGGAATATAATTTGAAATTGTCAGTAAAGAAGACCTTAAGTTTATAATTAATGATCAATTGGTTTTTGATACGCTGTTGATGGAGTTGAGAGCAGTGACAATAATGTATGCCATTCGACAGAAAATGAAGGAAGAAAGTGTAGAAAGGACATTGAGACTGAGATAGTTCAGTTAGAATGACCGTTGGAATAGAAAAAAACAAATACCAGAGAATAGAAAGAATTAAATTATTGAGAGAAGAATTGGAACAATTCAGATATCAGAAACTTGAAATGGCAGCAAATACGGTAGACTACGACTTCAAGTAATGCAATTTGGGGAAAAACCGTCAAAATACTTTTTGAACCTAGAAAATGAAAGGATAGCTGAAAAAAAAACATTTGTAAAACTAATTGATGATAATGGTACAGTGTTGCAAGAAAAAAAGATATCTTGAAAGAAGTTGGTTCGTATTATGAATGTTTGTATAAATACCATGCAAATTGTGATGCAGAAGATATTTTCTCTCATATAAGTGAAAAACATTTCCAAAGTCTAACAGAAGAAGACTGTATTTCATTAGAGGGAGAAATTTCTTGTAGTGGAATTGAATATGCATTAAAGAACATGAAAAATAATAAAGCTCCAGGGCAAGATGAATTTACAGTAGAATTTTTCAAAGTTTACTCTGAAGAGTCAGGCATATACATGGTGCGTAGTATGACCTGTGCTTACACTTCTGGAAAAATTATCTAACTCACAAAATATTGGTTTGATAACATTACTTCCTAAAGGTGACAAAGCGAGACACTATCAAAAACTGGAGACCAATTTATTTGTTGAATGTTTATAAAATACTACCTAGCTGTATTGCTAATAGACTTTAAAATGTATTACCTCACGTTATCCATACGTGAAAAGATTGGAATTTTATATGACATAATTGCTTATACAGAAAAGGAAAAGGTTCCTGGTATGATTTTGTTGATTGATTTCGAAAAGGCCTTTGATAGTGTATCTCACCACTTTTTGTTTAAAACTCTTTCCTTTTTTAAGTTTGGCAGTTCTTTCATAAAGTGGAATATACTGTATAGTGATGCTTACTCTGTCTAGTGTACATCTAGATTTCGCATAGAAAGGGGATGTAGGAAATTAAGGTGACCCACTTTCGCCTTACTTGTTTTGGTTATGTGCGGAAATTCTTGGGATGTTAATTCGAAATTCGGTGAAACTCGGTGAAAGGAATTTCTGTCAGCTCAAAAGAATTTCAGATTCTTCAGTTATGCAGATGTCACAGTATTGTTCCTAGATGAAACAGCTGCTAGTTTCCGTAATGTACTACATATTTTGGATTCATTCGGAAATTGTAGTGGGCTGAAGATTAATATGCCAAAAACAAATACAATTTGGATTGGTACCTCAAAATATAATGAAGATATAGAACTAGAAGGAAGACAAGTGAATTTTGTTCATAAAGACTTTTTTCGTTAACTTGGTACAGACTTTCATGTTGTTATTGACAAAATACCTGATTATAATTCTGACAGAATTTTTGACCAAGTAAAACGCCAGATGATTTCTTGGATCAAACGGAACATTACGGTTCTTGGAAGAGTTACAGTTGTTAAATCATTATTGTTACCACAGTTTAATCATTTGTTTATGTCAATTCCAAGCCCTTCAGATAAGTTAATGAAAACCATCAAAGTTAAGTTCTTTAATTTTATATGGAAGAATAAGCCGGATAAAATTAATAGGAAACAGGTTGTTGGCACATATGAAGAAGGGGGGCTAAAAATGCCAGATGTTGAGTTTTTTAGTACGTCACTAAAGCTTACCTGGATTCGAAGAATTGTTTTAGGTATATGTAATGATTTCAATCATTTATTGCAGTCATTTTTATCAAAACCATTCGTCGTTGGGTTTGGGGATGAATATGTTTTGACATTATCTCATGAAGTTGCTAATCCATTTTGGAAAGATGTATTTCATGCTTTGTCTTTGTTGAGTCGAGCAGAAGGAAGTGATTGGTTGAGTTATCCGTTGTGGAGAAATAGTTGTATTCAAATTGGGCAAAAATCTGTATTTTTTAGATCTTAGTATGAAAAAGGCATCAGATGTATCAATGACTTGATTAATGATGAGGGGAATTTGTTGACTCGTGAAGAATGTGAAAAAAGGATTTGCTTGAAACTGAAATACTTGTCTTATTGTTCTATAAGTCAACCAATAAAGTGCGAATAAAGAATGTATATTGAAAAAGGTGATAAACATATTATAGTAGATCCATTAATGCCCTCTCATATTAAAATGCTAGTACATGACCTACAAGGATGTAGATACATCTACAAAACTCTTCTTGGAAAAACAAAATGAATACCCTTAATATGCTCGAAATGGGAACGTTATTTACTTTATACTCCTGATAGTTCAAATATGCAGAAATATCGTGATATTTCGTTTTACTCCGGATATTGCTTTAAGATATTTTCAGTTTAAGATAATAAATAGGATTCTGTTCTTGAACAAGCAACTACATTATGATGAAAATAATCGGTAACGAAAAATGTTCGTTCTGTAAAAAAGAGTTGGAAGACATTGTACATTTTTTTAAATGAATGTGAGATCAGCAAATCAATCTGGAATGAAACAGCCAAATGGATAAATTTTGGGGTTTGAAGAAAAGAGAAATAATGCTTTAAATTGTATACTAACTTTGATTTAGCAACAACTGTTTTTACAAAATAACAAAATTCCGATTTTGGGTAGTATGAAGATAAAAATTATTCAATATCACGAGTATGAGAGATATATTTATTCCTTATCGGGTCTGTATATCATTTTTTTTTTACTGAATGGCAGTCACTTCGATCTTTTTTGTTGTTGTTTATTTAAACGAAAATGATCATAGTATTGTTTTATTTGAGTTTAAGATATCAGTTTCTTTGCATTGTAAAATGTTGTTTATTTGACTCAATATAAATAGCCTGGTGGGTTAAAATGCTTGAAAAAAAAATCAAACTTTTGAATATATTTGATTTATATGAACTAAGACTTGCAATGTTCATGTATTGCAGTCATACAAATATGTTGCCATCATCCTTAACTTGCTACTTTTGCTATAACTTTGAAACCCATTCTTACTCTATCCACTCATCTGCAAATTTCTATAATTATCCCACATGCAAAATCTTCAGTTTCTTAAAGAGCAATTTATTAGACATGTCCTAAATTCTGGAACACTTTACCAACCAGTCTCAAAATGACATGCTCACTTAATGTTTACAAAAAGCACTACAAAGAAAGGAAAGGCTTTTACATATTTGTGCATGTCCATGAGTCACTGGCGGGATTTCTTGAGGGAGGGGGCTCAATATTCACAAAATTTTCTGACAAGCAAACAAAAACAAAAGTTCCGCAGCATTTGTTGGCCCCTTTGTAACTCAAACGATCTCTGACAAGGAAGAAGAAAAAAAAAAGGATCCTCAGCATTTTGGGGCCCCTTTTTTGTCCGAGGAGAGCCCCCCTGTTTTACTACAGTTCTTTTAATTTTTTTTTCTATTTTACTGTTACATATTTGTACTGGACAATTATTGGTAGAAACATGTTGATATGTGTCTGCCCACACAAGCTTCATTAGCTCTTTTGTAAACTATCTACTTTTATTTGCTACTGTGATACATATGATTTTCCGAATTGGTTAAATATTGTTTTTACCATTTATGATTATCTACATTTGGCATTTTGTATGCCTATTATGTAACTGAATATTACTGAATTAAAAAGTGTCATAATAATGTCAAACTTATAAGTCCATAACTGTGAATCTTTTAACCAAAGACATTATTTAAAATCATTTCCTTCCCTTGTAGAGAGAATACTTTGTCTAGACATTGCATACGTCGAACAAGACTCGAATGGCCGACTCCCCTGCAATCATGATATACCTGATGATGAGGTGCATCGAGTAAAGTGGTTCAAAAGCAGTCGGGATGATATCTTTGAGAATGGTGACCCTGCTGTGGTATCATGGGATGGTATATCACAACCCTATACTACTTACAACTATGGCATTGACACAGATTTCGCATTGGTCATCTACAACACATCGATCCACGACGAAGGCATATATAGGTGCTTTTTAACAACGAATATTCATGTATATATATTCCATTACAACATAAAGCTTATTAGTTATGGTAAGTAATGCTTCCTAAATCTAGAACTTGTTTTCAGCGTCTTGTTGTATATAATCATTTTTAATACCTTGTTATGCATGTGTACTTTATATTATGACGTAGGTTTGCAATCTTGTGACCTAGTGTAGGTGTCCTGATTCCTTCGATATCGGACTTCCCCCGTGTTGGCTCTCTTTGATCTTCGTAATTTATGAAATATTGTTACAGATAGGAAGAATGTTAGGTGCATGACCTTTTGAAACGGGTTTCTGTAAAAAAGGGCTAACATAGCTAATCATTCTGACACTTTTTTTCACGGTATGGGGCCTCAAGCCATTGAAACCTACAGGCCTTTTTTTTTACACGATATCAAATATATTTAACATTTTTTTATTCATAACACCACGCCAATTTTAATATTTTCTATCACTTCATCTAATTTTTAGTCACCATTAATGAAATGTAACTGGCTTACTATTCGCTTTCACGTCACAGTGCATATGATTTGAATGTAAAATACCTTTGAAATGCTAGATGAATATCTACAATTAGGACAAAAGAAAAAAATTATGAGTGCAATACAGGAATTTATATCGTAGTACAATACTCTTGTCTCTTTTAGGAAAGATAAAGTCTGTTAACACATGGGCTATGCAATATGCCAGGAGCAGTCGGTTGCCATGCACTTATAATTCAACAGTTACCACCGTGGTCTCTGTTCTCTGGTACAAGAGAAAGAACATTGGGTATTCCAGGAGTGACGACGAACCCATTATAACGTGGTCAGGCGGTGATAGGAATGTTTCTGGAAAGTACACGTTGACTGATGACTTCTCATTGGGGGTTCAAGAAGTCTCTTTTGAGGACGAAGGTGTTTACAGATGTATTGTGGTTTCCAGGGACGAGACCAAGCCATTGGCGAGTGATACCAATGTTACACTTTATGGTAAGTGTAGGCCTACGATGGATTACTTATCTTATTTAAAATCACAGTGCCTGTAAAGTGGAGTGGTGTAGTAGATGAGGGATGGAACACCTTGTTTTGTTTTTCGGATGAGGGGCACGAGTATCCCCAACCCCGGGCTACCCTGCTGCCTATATGCATGCTTTATTTTATTTGATGTAATTCTGTTTTACTTGAGATATTACGATCCACCTTATTTAATATTAAAATCACTTTCAGCGCTACCAAGGGATATGCCATTGATACGACATTTCATTCAAACCAACGCATCTTTCATCCACTGTTCGGTGGATCACGTGTACCCACTACTGTATCCTGAATTAGAATTCATAAATAATCGTCAAACCAATGAAATTCGTAATGAAGACGGAACGTATAACACATCTATAAGTGGAAAAGTCCCAGATGCGTTTCACAACACTACCGTGGAATGCTCCTTCCCGCATTTCAACTACACAGGAAAGTCATCATATTACATCCCTATCAACTACTCTGTCGAAAATGAGGCACCGCATCCTAAAGGTCAGAATATTATTCATTTTCAGTTCACCTGTTTTACTACAATGAATAATATCACATGCCGCTTGTAAATTTATAACATTTCAAGAAAGAATTCGATACATGAATAACATGCAAGTTAGGGGAGAATGCATTATATTTTTTAAGACAGAAATTTCGAATTTTCTTTAGAGAAATACTATGATGTTTTTAAAAAGTAATATATTTTCTTTCGCGTTCCTGGTATAGCTACTAAATGCAAACATCATTCTGACTATGGTAGTACAATAAGCCTATGCACTTATTTAAGCTGTTTACTCTATTCGAAACAGGCCTAGTTATGCTATTTTTTTTAAACAGACTGTTTTGTATCTACCTGCCCTAACCAAGCTGCATCCACCATTTGGATAGTGTTTGGAAGTCTTCTGTTGACCATTTGTCTTATTGTCGTTGCCATGGCTGTGTTTGCATGTAAGTTGAATTTCATATTTTAGGAGAACTTGACCAACGTAAACATTAAACTTATAAATAATATATACCTGAATTAAGATAAATAGAAGCGAATATAGGAAAATAGCATTAAACTTAGGAGAGCTTTATAGGCTATCACATCAGTGATAACACGATAACTATTGAACAGTGTGAAAATAAAAACGAATGGTATATGTCTAATGTTCTAAATTTAATAATTAGCTCAAAATTCATATATATCAAGAGGTTTAATAATTTTAAGTCCTACAAATACAAGTATTTAGGAAAATCTACTTTCAGTTTCATATATTTTGACAGACAGCTTTCTGGATGGTCCTGATTTTACGGTGCCTTGTATAAGTTCTACTTTTTTCTGTATTTCTTGTACCATTGCAGGGAAAAGGCACGCAACGCAACACCGGGAAGAAGATGTTGAAATTACAACCCCGGAGATAGAGCCCATGGTGTGATCTCAAAATAAAGGTTGACAGTATACATGCTTCTTTATAAACTGAAAGGTTCCGAATGTCTCATTCACCGTGTTCTTTGTCCGTATTTGAATGGAATTTCCATCTGTTTACATGATTTTAGCGTGAAATAGTAGCTCCATTCAAACACACGTATAACAATTTCCCTGTAATACTTTTACATTCTGTTCTTTTACACCTGCCATATCATTTTCCCTATTGCTCTTCCGTCCGTTCCTCCTTGTAATAAACCTCTTCACTGCATGTACCTGTGGTTTTTGCATTAGATTGCCTGGTACATGTATTATACTACAGTACTCATGAAACGAAGTAGTTTAATATAGTTCATGAATAAGAAATACATGTACATCTAAAAGTGCTTAGGCGCAAAAGTTAAAAATATACAACCCTGGAAAAATTATTAGACCAAGCTTGTAAAAAGGTACTATAATATGCATTTAAACTAAAGAAAATGATTTGTCTTTGTATTAAGTTGAATGAATAACAAATTTCAGCAATTGTACCATGCTTAAATGATATTTTTTTTTCCTTCTTACCACAACACTTTCAGTGACCATTCTTGGTCTAATAATATTTTCCATGGCTGTATATTTATTAACATCGTATTCTTAGAATTTGTCATACATTGTTGACGTCCTTCTTCGTTTTCTTTCCTCTTTATCCCACCCCCGATCTCCCCTATGTCTATTCTTGCCTGCCTGCTCTCTACCTCCTTCTTTCTACCTCCTTCTTCTTTGTGTATGTGGAGAGTATAATGAAATACGTAAGCATACATTGCACAATTTGTATTGATTACTTTGTACATGCATTATTTACAATGTTATTTCATACTCTGTAAAAAGAAATATGCGATTTGGCCCGTTGGCTGCAAATAATACCATTCCTTCTACTACTGCTACCACTACTACTACTACAACAACTACTAGCGCTTGAACTTCGAGAAGCACCCTCTATGAAGAATCTTAATCACTCTGTAGAAATATGAGAGTTCTTTACCATGGGGAATTAATCATCCTTTAACTATAAATTTTATCTCCACACCATGTAATAACACATTATTTGATGTCAAATTCTTTATATATTCCTTTATAGGTTATCTTGCTTTTTTTTTTCCTCCCATAGTCATGTATTTGGTAACTTTTTCTTGTCTTACTTGTACTTGATTGAAGTAAACATACGGTACAATATCCTACATCTATTTCAACACAAGCGTACCTTTTCGAGTTGTGTCACAATTCTCTTTCATAATAATCATGTACGTGCGTGTTCATGCATTATTGTTTCTTCTAATTTCTTAATATTTGATGTTCCTACTACATCTTTCTCAATGGTTGATAGTAGGTATATGTTAGACCAGACTTAGCAATCAAACTTAGCTCCGAAAGGAAGATACTCTTATTATATGTGTATGCATACAGCAAGAGGATTGTGGTATGTGAATATATATTTTAATTGACTTTTATCTCTCATTATTTTGTTTTCAATATATTTTTTGTAAAGCAGACGATAGTGCCATACATTTTATTCAATTTTTTCTACTCAGTATGCTTTTACTGTTAATGGTCAATGGTTATTTTCTGTAGATAATTTGAAGAAAAAAAAGTATCACAAGTGCTTTCAATAGATATATTCTTATAATTATTCTTACAATGTGAATGGTAATTTCACTGAGTGAAATTGAAATCTATTTTTGTCTTTTTTGTAATACTGTAGTGATGACACTCTTTGTCAATCCTGTTTATAAATATATTGTTGATGTATATAGTGTGAATAGTTGGAATATTTTATTTTTGTTGTTATTATCATTATTATTAGTTGGTTGATTTACACACTTTGCTATCCAAATGCACAAAATCCACCTTTTAACCTTACAAAAATGTTTTAAGACCGAAATAACTAATGCACAATGGCTTTGGACCACGTTGACACATACCTTTTGCTGAAGCCCAAACTTGAAACAAGAGGATTTTGACACAACTTTTTAAAACCCTGGTGCTCAGAACAACAGTAAGGAATGAGGTATCATTGGACGGGATGCTATTTTTCTTTACCATAAGATAAATCTCAATATCACACACGCTATTGTTTTATCATCAGAAAATATAAAAGTTGAGCGTACATTTTTTTAAATAAGCGCTGTATAGTTAATGCAGCTGGTACAATTTATAGTTATGTAGATGTAGACAGAGTGTTACGCCATTCATAACAAATACTTAGGTGAATTATCATGCCAGTTTTCGTTTTGTATATTATCATTTTTAAATTGTGACTAACTTTTTAAGTTGTTCTGATATTGGATTTGTTCTAAAATGATTTACAATTTAAGTTATAAAAAATGATTGCTTGGTTGCGTCTTTCTATTATTTTGTTACCTTTTACCCTTTTCGTATCTGTTATATCCAAACAAGCAGACACACAGACACCTCACACATTATTACTATAATGTGTAATATTACTACTACTTCACGTCCTTAATTAATCTTAGGTCACCTTTTTTCTAAATTTTGATTATGTAAATACGCTTTTGAACTGTACCCTTTAAGGTTGTATAATATATTTGCTTATGTGTACTATATACATGTAAATATTGTGTATATATATATGAAAATAAAATCACTGATAAAATGTATTATTTGGTTTCTCATTGCTTTATTCTAAAATCTTTCTTCACGAACCACACCTGGAGAAAAATTCAGTAATCACGTGCCAACTTCATTTTCAGAGATAAATAGTTCACTGTTTTGGTGTCTTTGCTTAAAAGTACTTTTTCATGTATCACATATTTGTATATTCCATCTATTTTGCAAATGGTGTATTTTTTCATCTCTCTTCTTTTATTGTCGTTATTTTTAGATATGTGGTTTTCCCCAAGCCTGGCGGCAGTATGTTTGGGATCTCCAAATAAGGCGCGTGTCGCAAAGCTGCAGATTGTATTTGTTTGACCTTCAGTGTCATTGCTCTTATGAATACTTCACCGAAATCTCGATAGAGCATAGTGCTGTTACCATAGGTGAATTTTCACACATACAAAACAAACATTACATTCATTGAAACTACGTGTACTACATCTAAATTGTATAATAACACAGAATAGAATTCATTTGTGATGGGAGACATAGGTCTTGATTTGCCCTCTGCAATATAAGTTAACAAAAAAATTGATACCTTTGAAAAAGGACGCGTAATACGGTGTGTCTTACAACGATAATTTAATTGGCAAGATCTAATAAAAAGCAAACATGAATGTAATAGAAATTTGTTGATTCTAGTAGTATTCCCTAAACGTCGTGAGAGTCTCAGGACTTGAAGGGGGAAACTATATGATTCAGACAGGGGGATTATTTGGCTGGTGACCAATTAAAATGTTGCTGCATTATTTTTAGAGACCAGTAAATGCATTTCATTATCAGTCAAACAGTCTAAACTGCAACTTATATGTATGACATATTAAATAATATGACATACATTATAATTTTAAAAAATTACATTACATTATTCAGTGCAATGTGATATTGCAGCACTATTTAAAATGGACAATTTAGAGTCTA
Source organism: Heliocidaris erythrogramma (assembly GCA_025617745.1). NCBI lineage: Eukaryota > Metazoa > Echinodermata > Echinoidea > Camarodonta > Echinometridae > Heliocidaris > Heliocidaris erythrogramma. The sequence goes on along the minus strand of CM046854.1, from coordinate 7,088,456 downwards.
TAATACTTACAACTAAAAAATATTCCCTCCACTAACTGGCGTACATGAGAGGGGGGGGGGGGGGGACAGTTCCCCCCCCCCCCTTCCCCGACCAAGAAAAAAATACTGGTTCTTTGAGTGAAATGGGAAAATAATAGCTACATAATAATCACATTACTGTTAAAAACTCAATGTATATATATATATATAGAGAGAGAGAAACAATTAATGAATTCCAGAGAAGACATTGGTAATGCATTGAATTCCAACTTTTATATTTATATTTATTTTCACCAAATACATTGTCAACTTTTTCTGAGCAGAGCTTCACATACATATTTCACTTTGTTCATTACCCTGAGGAAGATCCGTGAGGATCGAAAATTTGGTGAAAATAAATATAAAAGTTGGAATTCAATGCATTACCAATGTCTTCTCTGGAATTCATTAATTGTTTCTCTCTTCATGCTTTTCCAACACGCGGTTATGAAATATCATTATATATATATATATATATATAGACAATTTCTCAAACTTTCTCTGCGTGGTCGCGGTGATGTTAACAATAAATTATGAAGTCAAACTTTAAAAAGAGAACCCGGATTAGGTATCTCCTAATATTTAAAAGCTATGTTAAAACAGTGAAGCCGTCCGTATTCTATGAAGCAAAATTATTGTGATATTTCCCCAAAACAAGTAAATCAATATATGCATACATTATAGATAATAAACATGGGCCAAAAGCAGTATAATTCGAAAGGAAATGATAGTGGGTTCTTGTATGGCGCATATAATTTATAGTTATGTAGATGTAGACAGAGTGTTACGCCATTCATAACAAATACTTAGGTGAATTATCATGTCAGTTTTCGTTTTGTATATTATCATTTTTAAATTGTGACTAACTTTTTAAGTTGTTCTGATATTGGATTTGTTCTAAAATGATTTACAATTTAAGTTATAAAAAATGATTGCTTGGTTGCGTCTTTCTATTATTTTGTTACCTTTTACCCTTTTCGTATCTGTTATATCCAAACAAGCAGACACACAGACACCTCACACATTATTACTATTACTACTTCACGTCCTTAATTAATCTTAGGTCACCTTTTTCTAAATTTTGATTATGTAAATACGCTTTTGAACTGTACCCTTTAAGGTTGTATAATATATTTGCTTATGTGTACTATATACATGTAAATATTGTGTATATATATATGAAAATAAAATCACTGATAAAATGTATTATTTGGTTTCTCATTGCTTTATTCTAAAATCTTTCTTCACGAACCACACCTGGAGAAAAATTCAGTAATCACGTGCCAACTTCATTTTCAGAGATAAATAGTTCACTGTTTTGGTGTCTTTGCTTAAAAGTACTTTTTCATGTATCACATATTTGTATATTCCATCTATTTTGCAAATGGTGTATTTTTTCATCTCTCTTCTTTTATTGTCGTTATTTTTAGATATGTGGTTTTCCCCAAGCCTGGCGGCAGTCTGTTTGGGATCTCCAAATTAGGCGCGTGTCGCAAAGCTGCAGATTGTATTTGTTTGACCTTCAGTGTCATTGCTCTTATGAATACTTCACCGAAATCTCGATAGAGCATAGTGCTGTTACCATAGGTGAATTTTCACACATACAAAACAAACATTACATTCATTGAAACTACGTGTACTACATCTAAATTGTATAATAACACAGAATAGAATTCATTTGTGATGGGAGACATAGGTCTTGATTTGCCCTCTGCAATATAAGTTAACAAAAAAATTGATACCTTTGAAAAAGGACGCGTAATACGGTGTGGCTTACAACGATAATTGAATTGGCAAGATCTAATAAAAAGCAAACATGAATGTAATAGAAATTTGTTGATTCTAGTAGTATTCCCTAAACGTCGTGAGAGTCTCAGGACTTGAAGGGGGAAACTATATGATTCAGACAGGGGGATTATTTGGCTGGTGACCAATTAAAATGTTGCTGCATTATTTTTAGAGACCAGTAAATGCATTTCATTATCAGTCAAACAGTCTAAACTGCAACTTATATGTATGACATATTAAATAATATGACATACATTATAATTTTAAAAAATTACATTACATTATTCAGTGCAATGTGATATTGCAGCACTATTTAAAATGGACAATTTAGAGTCTATAATACTTACAACTAAAAAATATTCCCTCCACTAACTGGCGTACATGAGGGGGGGGGGGGGGGGGGTCAGTCCCCCCCCCCCCCTTCCCCGACCAAGAAAAAAATACTGGTTCTTTGAGTGAAGTGGGAAAATAATAGCTACATAATAATCACATTACTGTTAAAAACTCAATGTATATATATATATATATATATATATATAGACAATTTCTCAAACTTTCTCTGCGTGGTCGCGGTGATGTTAACAATAAATTATGAAGTCAAACTTTAAAAAGAGAACCCGGATTAGGTATCTCTTAATATTTAAAAGCTATGTTAAAACAGTGAAGCCGTCCCTATTCTATGAAGCAAAATTATTGTGATATATCCCCAAAACAAGTAAATCAATATATGCATACATTATAGATAATAAACATGGGCCAAAAGCAGTATAATTCGAAAGGAAATGATAGTGGGTTCTTGTATGGCGCATAGTTTTGCACACACCCCTTGAGTTTGTTTTAATGTCACTAAATCTGCAATGTAGATGCCTTGCCAAAGTACTTCGTATCAGTGCAAGGGCTCGCACTCCTGACCTTTGCACACTTTACTGGCTATCGGTCAAAATAGTTTTGATTTGGGCTATGTGGAGGACATTCTGAAATATACCACCCATTTGTTAATTACACGAATACCTTACAAGCTTCTCTATTATGCCTTGTAAAACGCGTAAAGGACAGTGTGTGTGTTTACATAATCCTGACAATATCATTTGACTATTTTTGAGAAAGCTATACAATTTTCACAATTTAATAACTTCTTATTGAAATAACCATTTGCCACTAAATTGCACCCCAGAAGAAATACAATACCCAAAATTGTACCATGTAAATTTGACTTGAATCTAAAAATAAACTTGTGAGTTATTAAGGTCGGAATGTAAGAAAAACATTTTACTCTACTTTCTGAGCAGTTTGGGGCGCCAAAGCTTGGTCAAAGGGCACTTTTATTCAGGGGAGTGTTACACACTTCATTCCCTTTAAAAATGTTGGTCAGTTTTTATATTTTTGTAGTGTACAGCCATCATGGCCATACCTCTTCCTTCCGACAAAATGTGGTCCATGTGCCTTAAGGGGAAAAAAATTACTCCAATTTTAAGGGGCCGCCTCACAATACACCCGACGGAAAATCATGTCAGTTTTTGTGTTTTGATAATGTATAGTCATACAAATTCTTTCTGGCATACGTTACATGGGGCCAAGCTAGTCGGCTACGTTTAGGCTAACAGGCTTTTTGTGCATGACATGGATGGTCTAAGTAAATTTAAGGGGTCATATCTGCATATGTAAAATAGGGTTACTATATATCGGGACAGGCTCCAGGCCTATTAAGTATTACCATGGCAACATTACGTACCCATATTTCATGAAAATGGTCAATGAAATAGCCTTGTAAGAATTGCCATCCATGTCTGACACTTGTGTTTGTCATGTGTTCTACTTTAAATATGCAAAATTGTACTTCCCACAGTGTAGGAACAAGTGACATTGCTTACATGCTTGGCTATGAATTTGTCCCTGTAATTACACTTTAAAATCACATAGTGCCGGGGTGATAGGCATATATGACAGACAGACAACTGGATTATGTTCTTTCACAAATTGCTTCATTATGGAATCTACACGATGGTTTCAGTTCATTTCATTCGGAGCCAGAAGGTCGTTAATTCTGTACAAATTGATATGGGTTATGCCCTTATGGCTCTGAACAGATGTTTTGGAATGTGTAAGAAACACTTTGTTATACTAAGGATATTGAGCAAAATCAGTTCTTAGTTTAACTCTGAACAATGGTAAATGCATGAAGAACAGAAAATTAAAGCCTAAAGTATACTCTGAGTGAAAACACCGATAACATAATGAAAACAAACAAAAACATAGTATTATTCTGAAAAATCAGTGTCATTTAAATAAATATGAAGAGTGGTAGAGAGCGGATGGATATGAATAGAAAACAGAGGATAGAAAGAAAGAAAAAGAGGATAAACTGAATAATGAAAAGAGAGAAAAAAGGGAAGAACAGTGAGAGTCGAAAAAAAATGTTTTTTTTATTATAATTAATACTCATTCTCATTCGATCGTCTCTACTTCGATTAATATCACAAGAAAGTAAACATGGGGAAGTGCTTCACGAATCATGTTTATCTCAAAAAGGGGTAATTCCAAAGATTTTGTTCGAATCGATGATTGTATTGCTATATTGTTAAAGTTGTGTAGAGGGGCAAAGGGCAAATGTATGATTAAAAATAGAAACGAGTGAGAGAGAGAGAGAGAGAGAGAGGGGGAGGGGGGGGGGAGAGAAGGGGGGAGAGATAGATGGTAAGATCCATACTGTCCCTAACTGTGGTTATATGCCTTAAATTAAGAAATTATAATTATTGTTGTAAAGTGCAAAAATATCTCCGTGAACAAATATAAGCTGGAAAGACTATGTTTGTACATTTTATTAAATTACGAAAAGATTCTTCTTTAAAAAAAATGTTCCTTACTACACATGTTACTCGTTGACATTTATGTATAGCTTGTATCATTTATCTTTAGTCTACATGCACCTGGCTTTTCCAAGAGGAATCTTTTTTTCAATGTGACTTTTGAATCCTGAGTTAAATATCTTACTAGATCTGCCGTTTTAAGAATCTTGCTATCTGTTTATTTTGAAAATTACCAGGTAAATTGTCTTTTTCTTTGTTTTTACTATATCAAATGTATGTCTTTTGTTATCTTTTTAATTTTTATGTGATGCACCATAGCAAAGTAATAGTGAATAGATGATAAAAAAATAATTATTGGGTGTCATTAGCAAATCATTAATGAAACTGATATATCAATTAACATTGATAAGTTTTGTCTTTGAAAAATAAAAATTGTTGCTGTTGGTCTGGAAGATAGTTCTTGAATAGGTATCTTGAAAGATTCAATGCTTATTATAAATGTTTTATTTGTTCAATGCACCATTGTCATAAGTATTGCCATAGAAACATGACGTACCCATGATAATGGTAACAATGAAATAGCCTTGGAAGAATTGTCATTCATGTCTGACACTTTTGTTATTTGTTCTAGTGAAATATGCAGAATTGTAGTTTCCACAGTGTAGGAACAAGTGACATTGGTTACACGCTTGGCTAAGAATTTGTCCCTTTAAATCACAAAGTGCAGGAGTCATATAACTCTGCTATTAAAGAAAAAAAAAGCTTGAAGCGTGTATTGAGGATGTTATAGTCTGGGTGGGTGTGCTGGCACTCTCTTAAACTCAACTCAGTCTGAATTTATTTTGTTTGTTCTAGGGTCCAGTTGTCAAAGTCTGAAGTATGTTCCATCATAGTGGGGGATTCTGTAAATACTGTGTCTAGCGATTTTAAAAACTATTGGTGTTACTTTTAATTCTTCTATGTCTATGTGAAATCACGTCTCTTGTATTTGTAAGTCTGTACAATACCAGTTGCGAAACGTAGGGTTCATTACAGAATACCTCACTCTGTCTAGTTAAGAAAAGATAGTGCATGCACTCATTCATTCTCGCTTGGATTACTGTAATGCTTTGCTATATAATATTTCAAAAGTGCCCGATTCAAGGATATTTTTGAACCAGTTCAGCTCAACAATGTTTGACAAATCTGTGGCAATTAACTTTACACAACTTGAGGGTAAATATTTCCCAGAATTACTTGTTAAAACAGCGTTGGGAACTTTTTAGCCACTAGTTGTACAACTTCGTCAGATTCTACTCTTTAATTGTTTAAAATTAGTCAGGCAATTACTGGTTGGTCAAATATTGGTTGCCAAACGGTTTTGGGCAAAATTACCCAACCTGCTACGGAGTAAATATAATATGTAGACGTTGAAATATGTTCTTTTTTTTTTGGGGGGGGGAAGTGAATGATTGTTCATCATAACTGAATTTTGGCAAATATTTTACTATGTAAATGAATATTGGTCAAACCCTGTCTCACAATTGAATTTGTAGTAAACCTGGATTAAAGAGAACTGTTGCTGTGCTAAGGCCATGAGCGTTCTTGGACTGTTTGTGCGCTCTAAAAGTTTTCACCTTTATTATTATTTGTTTTAAAAATGTACGCAGACGGGGTGATTTTGATATGATTGTTTTAATGAAAATTCAGAATCCGGTTATATGGTTGGCTACAAAGTTTGCATTGCCACCATGGCTCTGGAGACCCAACATTAGTTTTCCATTTAGTGGATTTAACAATAGAAGAAATTTTTTTATTGATCTATACATTAATGTTTCTTTTTTGTGTGTCACAGTACAAAGTCCATTTGTCGTTGCTATGCAACAGAAAATTAGTCTTCTCATTTCAGACCTACACCTGCCCTTTTTCAAACCTTTACAATAAATTCTTAAACCCGGTTGCATATAAGAACATGCAGGCACATTCTATAGATTTGGCATGTTTCTGTGAAGTGTAATTGCATTGCAATGATTTGCCAAGGTTACTGGTAACACTCTGAAAGGTCTGGGTGAAATGGGAAAATGCATATTTGTTGGATGGAACAATACCCACATTTGCATAAAATGTACAAAACAATGGGTAAAAATTCAGCCAACATTGTGTAAAACTTTATACCTAATAAGCATGCATGTTCCCATTTTACTAATCTTGGGTAAAATTTTAAGCAGCATTTTTATTTTGTTATTGAATCTTTGGATCATGAAATAAGTTAATCTATGCAACATTGTAGATTGCTGATAGATTTTGTGTAATTATCAAGTCAAATGTTAAAAGAACACGAGGAAAAATATTTGTCAGGCATCTTAAGCAAATCTGTTCAAAGGAAAGCTCTAACCTAATGTACGAAATCTTCCTTCACTAATATTTCTGTCTCTCTCTCTCCTATCACCCTCTTCCCTTCTTTTAACATATCTTTGCTTTATGTAAATCTTGAAGGCGTACCAAACACATGTTCCTTGCTCCAAGGGATCTTACACACTCTTAGAAATGTTGGGTAAATGCCACTGGGTAAATGAAGATTGGGCATAGGTTGGTTAAATCTTGCTCAACTTTTACATGCATTTACCCAACATTGGTCAAAAATAAGAATGAAATTGGTAAAGTTTACCCAAAAGTTGGTCGGACTCATAAGGACCCTCATGTTGGGTAAAATTTGGGTAAAATTTTGCCCAATATTTCTAAGAGTGCACTTTCTTCCATGTAGTGCAACACGTACCATACCTTTGGTATATACCCACATTACTCTGTACATATAATATTTAAATTAATTGTAAAATGTGAGGGAAAAAGAAACTATTTTACGAAGCAGGCACTTATAAATGTTTCTTGTCGGGAAAGTACAAATTGTCAGTACTCTTTTTAGTTTCACCATTTTATTACACACATATTTCTCAGTCTCGTACTTGACACATCGTTATGGAGAGATAATCTTTTAAATACTTCCAGTTTTCTATGTAACTACTTGATATTGATATTAATTGAGAATTACTGGTTACTCACTCTTAGAATATTGGATAAATGAAGTGTAATGAATGTAACTACTGGTTGCTTACAAATGTCCAGTTCTAGACTACTCTGTATCCAATTCAGCTCAACAGGGTTTGACCAATTTTTGGCAACTGACTTTACACAACTTGAGTGTAAATACTTATCAACATTACTTGTTAAAAAAAAACATGGGGAACTTTTTAGCCACTAGTTGTACAATTTCGTCCGGTTCTACTCTCTAATTGGGTAAAATCAGTCGCGCATTTACAGGTTGGTCAAATATTGTAAAACGGTTTTGGCGACGTTTACCCAACCTGCTACGGAGTAAACAAAGTACTTAGACGTTAAACAAATTTTTTTGTTGGGAATTGAATGTTTCTTCATTATACTGAATTTTGCCAGACAATTTAATGGACAAATTTGTCATATGCATTATTTGTCATATGTGTCATGCCATGTTTAACAATTTTGTTTTTTTTCTAAACCATGTAATTCTCCAATTAAAAAAAAAAAACATGGGGAAAATAAAGTTAGGCAATTCTTATCCAACAAATGGTGATTTACTCCAAGTACTACGTAAACAACATCACCGGAAAAGGTATATTGGGTGTACTGAACCAGTTGTTTAATAAAATATACCATTTTGGCAAACAAAAATATGAAAATTCATGAGTTTCTAGCTTCATATGGGTTGGAGTAGCCCGATTTACTGTCACCAAACGCAATACAAAATCTAAGAGGCATATTATAGATTCCAATTGACACTAATAAATGGATAGAATGGGTAAGAGTGATACGGTATGTTAGGATATAGGTTAGGTTACGATAATAGATACATTTTAAGGATGTTCGGGAGATTGAACTTGCCAAACTACATATCATTTATCAGTTGGGTAATAATTTGACAGCTTAAGACTTAGGCAATTTACGGTTGGTAAGCACAGGCCCATAGCCAGAGGGGGTCTGAGGGGTCGGACGACCCCCCCCCCCCCCCCTTCTTGGGCAAAGGTCCGCTTTTTCATGAAAAAAACACACACACACACCTTTAATCTTTGTTACCAGAATTACCCACACGCTGTCAGTTGTACAGCATCAAAGCTGGTGTAGTGAGTTGCAGTGTTGCCAACATTTTTGGAAAAAGTAATAAGTAGATTATAAAAAGAGGTGTTTCTATTTTGTTTCTGCGAAAATCAAAATCATCATTCACAACCCCTAAATTTCCCTGCGGGAGTCCTTAAATTGCAGCAGAAAGCATCTAGATTTTAAAATTTTCTGCTCCCCCCGGACCCCCTAGCAAGCTCCGTATTGATTATGACAAAAAGGTCCACTTTTGCCCAAAATGACCCATCCCTTTAGAAACCCTGGCTACGGGCCTGAAGCAGCTGAATTTCTATTTGGCAAACCACTTAGTATTTCAATTACCCAACATCATTTGTTAACTTTTAAACAAAAATGCAGTGGACAGTATGTAACCCAGTGTTGGGCGGGGGGGGGGGGGGCGGTCCTTGCAAACTCTTTTCAGCAGTGTTTAGACTTTTATTTTTCCCCATTTAATGAATATATAATATACTTCTTCTGTATTGCATTCTTCTTCTTCCAGCCTCTTTTATCATTCCCATCATTGATCTTCCTTTCATCTTATCTTGTACTAAAGTTTGCCATTGCATATTTATCCTGATTTCATTTCACAGTGTTATTCAAATTGCCAGGACAAACGCAATATTATATTATACTTGCAAATTATAACAAATACATTTAGCCAAATGCAAAGAGAATGTAGAGTTCTAATAAAGGTAATAAAAATGATTTGTGAGCTTTCGCATTAGTTTTATGTCATTGTAAAAAAGTATCATAGTACAAATGTCCCCTGAAAAGGACTGTTCTTCAACTGGCCTGATATAAAAAAATATGAGGTAAATACCCTAAAAGTTTGGACCAAACTTTCATGTGTTTAGTCCTTCATACCCATTTTTGTGTGCAGCTATAGTGATGATCACTCTACGTGATTTTCAGCAAGATCTAATCAATTGTTGTTTTAATTTGATGATTGCGAATCGTCAATGTAAATAAAGTTATGTATTACATAATCTACGTGCTGCCTGGTGCATTTTCTCCGATCTTGAGAAGATGATTAAAAGTGAAGTTGTTCATAACGAAATTTAAAATGTGTGACCACCTTCATCTTTCCATTTTTTTTTAGATAATGTGTAATATAGCTTAGTAAAGGTTCCTTGGTGTTTAATTTCGTTAATATGAACCTACGTGCAGAAATGATTTACGCAGGAAATACACGATGCATTATTTCTTTTCTAAAATCCATGTACAGCATTAATGTTTAGTTTTAAAAAAATTATTCATGGCGATTTTACTCTGTAATACATTGAGAAATTCGGCACGTTTGCTGCAAGTGATTTTTAAATGACCCTCACTATTATATTACTACTACATACCTAGGGGGCAAAGCTGGTTTTTGAGACACGGGTTGTTGTCAAAGGTTGTTGGCTATCAGCTTGTTCGGAAGACCACCCTGCACAAGTTCCAGGTGGACTACCTCGGAAATACGCTGCTGAAAAAAAATGGCGGCCATATTTTTAAAATGGTCGCCATGTATTACTAGCATTGACAATTTTTAATATAACCTTTTAATAAAACCTTCAAATACCATGTATGAGGCAGCAAATCGAAGAAAATTATATTCCCCACAAGATGGTACCACATTCGATTGTCTTGGTAATAATATGGAGCCCTTAGCAATCAAGTTTTCACTCTAAAGCCAATATCAAAGCGTATATCTTAGACCGCTGTAACTCTTTTGCCAGAAAAGCAGCGTAATTTTCATGGGATATTGACCATATGTTTGGGCAGGTTTTTAAAAAGATTCAGGTCATTAATCACAAAGGCATTAGAAATATAGAGAAAATGTATTTTGGTGCAATTCATATTTTTGGGGAAAATGATAAAAATTCACATATTTGACCAAATATTGTTTATGTAAATTATCACCAAGACAATCGAATGTGGTACCTTATATGTTGTGGAGAATTTAATTTTCTTCAATTCGATGCCTCAAACACGGTATTTGAAGGTTTTATTAAGAAGTTATAATCAAAATTGTCAACGCTAGTAATACATGGCGACCATTTTGAAAAATTTGGCCGCCATGTTTATTCAGCAGTGTATTTCTGAGTTAGTCCACCTGGAAGGATGGTTCCCCAAACAAGTTGAAACCCAACAACCTTTTACAGCAGCCCGTGTCTCAAAAAACCCAAAATGAGGTTTTGCCTCCTAGGTATACAGGAAACAACCATGCTAAAAATGAATATAAACCTCTCAAAAAAAGTTTTGCAATTCAAGTTTAAGCATTTATATCTCTCTAGTAACTGTATGACCATCATCAAGTTTGATATCATTGTAAAGCTTGTTTATTCACCTTCACAATGATACCACATTTGTATTGATTTTGTAATCACGGAATGTGCAGTGCACCTAAATATAGGGCAAAGTCAAAAGTGAAAAGTTGCAGAATGCATTGTTATTGTTCACACTTAGTTCTTAACTGGAATGAAAGGTTTTGTTTCTTTGTTTTTGTTCCTTTTGGTTTGTTTAATTTTGTATTTGGTGTGGATGTTTCTGCTGTAATCCCTTGTTTGGTGGACAAATATTGTTTACAGTGATTTTGAAGTGGAATTATTCTTTTGTTTTAAGAAGGAATTTGTTTTAATCAGCAACTGATTGTGATGATATTAATATTGTGTTTTGGTTTCATGCAGAATATTGCAAGTTTCCACTTTAGTAGTACACAACTGCGGTGGGGAAAAAGTCTCCCCTCATCAAATTATCTCATTTTCAGCCATGTAACCCTATCACAGAAACATAAGCAACACAAACTCTCCTCTTCTCTTGGATTGCTTTTCACTTCAACAAACACATTCCCCTTTCTCGATGTGAACTCATGTTCTTTAACTCTCTCTCCCCCCTCTCTAACGAAACAAAAACAAACACAAATACACAAACTTGCAAAAGCCGCCAAAAAGATATCAAGGCTCAAAGTTGAATTGCAGAACTTTTTTTGAGGGGTTTATGTATACACTCCAGACTCATTCCCCTTTTTACTGATGTTGTGAAACTTCACACAACGGTAAGAGATTAGTCATTATTTTGATCTCTAATGACAGCAAATAGAATGATGATAATGTATTAACCCGAGAGATATCTTCAATTAAATCTCAGTTACCGAACTTTATGTCAGGTTTATATTAAACATTTTTCCACCGCATTTTCCAACGATACTTATGTTTCACTTACCTCTCATATCTTCAAATTTATCCAAAGACAATTCAGACTCGAGAGTTCATAGCTTTATCAACAACGTCTACACTTGCTATTATAAACATTGATACAAAAGTCATAATATATAAAACATATGTAGTTAGGCATATATAGTTAGGCATGTTCATTATCAATCTTTATATCACTTCAAGCCTTTGTTGTTTTTTTAATAGTAGTTTGCAGTGGATTTGTATAGCAATAATTTGCTGCACAGCTGCAAAAGCTATTCTATTACTTACATTTTGTTATCTGTCCATGTATCATACCGTTGTAGGAATGAATGTAAGAGGTAAACTTATTAGCTGAACGCTAAGGAATAAGAATTGGAAAAGAAATAGTTTATTCAATAATACAAGATACACAAAAGAGTTTCATGAGTTGGTCACAGACGGAAATTCGACAAGTTTGGTGAGTAAGAAGGCTTGTAAATATAGGAATGAAATCAAATTAAAAGCGAGTTCACTCCGAAGTTATTTGATAACGGGAAGGGGCTATTTTTCAGGGGCCCTGTTTGTTTTAAATCTGGTTAAAAGATCCTGCCTGGGGCACATGGGCGTTGTGGCGTGCGCCTGTAATCCAGCTACCAGTGGAAGTTATAAACTGATTCAGCGGACCCAGGTTCGAGACTGAGTCACGTCTTTCGGATGGTGACGTTAAAAGTCGGTCCCAGACGTAAATAATCATATCTGATTGATACACGTCTGTAAAAACCCAATTACACACACACACCCACACACACATGGAGGTCACATATTCTTTTTGTACTTTATTTGTACTTAACACGCCCTCCATGCGCCTCCATGCGCCACCAATGTGGAATTCCCATACACAAGATAGAAGAGAAAGAATAACACACTGCCTGGAAACACGTGACTGGAAAGAGCCATCACACCCTGCATGCATGTTAATGACTCAGCTAGTATTTGTAACGGAAATTGTGACAAATAGCGGGAGGTGAACACACTTTTTCATGTAGTCGCTGTGCTCCATATATTTTAGGAATTATCTTGCGAGTTAATCGCATTGTCAATTTCATGTCACACCGTATAATTACAAAGGTTTCTCTTCAGTTGGGGTATTTCGTAGCGTTTTCTCTCAACCCTCTATATTAAATATAAGTTAAATTATTAAATGCTAACAAGATGGTTAGAAAAGGGTAATTTCGTTACAGGTTTGTACGATCCTATTTTTTTAAATCCTAAAACTGCATTTCCATAGCTTTTTCACTTAACGTTCAGTTGGTAGAGTCAGTAATAAGTGAAACTAAAATTGTAATGGTCCATAAATATACTTGCGTTAGGCATCGATGACATTTTTATTTTATATTGTAAGAAAAAAATTGAAAGGTTTTGAGAAATGTATATATGCAGTTTTCTGTTATTTTCTTTTTTAAAGTATGAAAAGTGACTTTTATTACATTCAAGCGCTTTTAAAGGGCAATCCAACCCTTGTATTGTAAAACGCTGAATGTGTGAAAAGGGAAAAAATAAGAGAAATGGGATGGTGAAAGTTTTTAAAGAAATCGGACATAAGAATAAGAAAGTTATGAATGGTTTAAAATGAGGTCACTAGATATATGCGAATCTCTAATTGGCTATTTGGTAAACAGATTGTGACGTATACACGGTCAACTCTCCCATTTGTCATACACCAAAATATCATTAAATCCAGCTTTTATCCTGAGTGCCTTTTTAATCAGGGCAGTACTCAGAATATATTTTAGATTGCAAATTGGTATAGGTCCTCCAAAAATAAGGATTCTACTGAGTTATACATTTTGAAAAATTGACATTTTAGTCGTTTTGTGTGTTGGAGCGAATGGAAAAGTTCACCGCCGCTTTATCACAGTGACCGTACCGATACGGCCAATTTGAAATTTCCAAATGTATAGTGATTACAACTTTTTCAAAATCTTAACTTTCTTATTGCTTGTCGTTGAAACTTTCACCAATCTGCTTCTCTGATCTTTCTGCTTTTACATAAATCCATAAATCGAATGTTACAAATGTTGGATTGCCCTTTAATGTAATATTCATAACTGGGATGGTCTAGCGCCCCCATATGTACACAATGATCAGAATGGTTTTAATACAGGCAGACTGAATTAGAATGAAATTCTAATTGGATTTTTGCTGCTGCTACTATTGCTACTGGTGCTACTTCTGCTACTACTACTACTACTACTAATATAAATGATAATAATTAGAACAATGATGGTAATAATGATATTGATAACAACAACGATAATAATAATGATGATGATTATAATATTTAAAAAAAAATGAATAGTAATGATAATGATAAAAAATAATAGCACTAAAAAAGATAAATGACATGACACTTACCAAAAGTCTACGACTAAGTGCTCTAGGACTAATTGTTGTGCTTGCTATTTGTACAATATTTGCACCGTAAGAGATAAATGCTAGTTTTCTGACATAGTCCTAGTTTTTTCCTCACGTATAATGTATAACTGTTTTAACAGATCATTTTGCAATATTCCAGCGAATTAAGTATAGATCGTAATTCCGGAACGTCCAGTATTTTACGACAAGGCACCAACGAAAGATCTTCAACGTATTTGAAATAATATTAGGCAAATGAAAATGACTTTCCAAGGTCAATTGGATAAAACAAGATTAAGATATTCAAATATGGGGTAACCTCGCTAGTCATAAGGACAAGTGGTTCATACTCTAACGTGTAATTTCCTATACCTGAAGGGTCGCTATTCATAAAGCGAAAAAGGGGTCACTATTCATAATTCATAAGGACCATTATTCATGAGGAATTGCTATTCATTATAGGAGAAGATGGTTGCTATTCATTACTCATAAGGACCGCTATTCATAATACAGATAGAGGGTCGCTATTCATAATACGAAATCGGGTCGTTAATCATAAGGGTCGCTACTCATAACTGTTACATACAGTGCAATATTGCATTTTGTTTCATTTTCGACAGACCTCCAAAATTCGCTCAGTGGAGGGGGGGGGGTCCAGTTTCCCTCCATAATTCTCTGACAAGGAAAAAATAAAAAGTTCCTTGTAGAAGGAGGGCACGTTCGGAAAAAAGGGTGTGTGTGCACAATCCATATTTTTTCTTCCAAAGGGGGAGGGGGTGGATTCACAGGCCGGATGTGCCCCCCCCCCCTAAATCCGCCTCTGCGGATTTTTAGAAGGCAAATATTGGCTCGACTATCACATAAGGAAGGGCAGCGAGGTGCTCCAATATTCTCATATTTAGATACTTTAATACTGGAATACATCTAATTTTGTAAATTTTCACTCATACATAGAAAATGGAAACTTGAAATTCGGGCAAAAACTTTCAGCGCCTCCCAAAATTATGCATGTGCGTATGGGAAAGGGGGGGGGGGGTCGAAAATGCGTTTTGCCCCTACCTTTTTGTTGGGGTCGATCCCCTCCCCCCCCCCCCCCCCCCCCCCCCCACTACCAGCGCCTATGAACGCATCCTCAGTTAGGTTTAAATGACGTCACAGTTTATGGCAGGTTTCTTCGCCAAAACCGCCCCCTTCTGGAGAAAACTAGAAGAGAAATATAAAACAAAATCATACAAAATGTTAAAGGGAGAAATAAGAGAAAAATACTGAAGACATAAAAGAAGGAAAGAGAAAGAGATGCTAGAATAAGAAAGACAGAATAGAGAAGATGATAAAAGGAAGAAACAAAGAATAAGAGATAAAGGAACGATCAAAAGGGGACCTGAAAGGAGGATAATGAAGAAATAGGGTAGGGTACAACAAAAGATGAAAGAGATGAAAAGAAGGAATATAAAGGAAAACATAAGGAGAGAAAAAAGACAAGATGATGGAAGGACGAAAAAAAAAGAATAACATTTATAAGGGAAATACAGCAAGATAAGATAAAGAAAGGGAACAAAGAATAACATAAGGATAGAAAGAGAAGATGAGAGAAAGCCCAAAACAAAGAATAACATAAGCAAAGAAAAAAAAAAGAAAGAAGAAAATAAAGAGAGACGAAGGGAAGGATAGGAGTAAAGATGAAGTGGGGGAATAAAGGAAAGATGAAGATAAAATGATACTAAAACAAAGAACAACACATGGAAAGCTATGGAAAACAAAGCAGAAAGATTAAGTTTAGGACAGAAGAAAAGATAAAAGGATGAAAATATGAACGAAAATAAGGAAGAGATGTCATGGGGGCACTAGCCTTTACCAACGGCGAGTGAGCGCGATAATATTAGTGAGGCGATAATATTACCGTGGCTGCAAGGGAGACTAGCTGCAATGTGGGCAGCTTGCTGCTCACCGCCTTTATCCACTCGTAACGCGGGTTGTTGTTTTTTTTATCTTGACCATTGAAATCTGCGTCGTTTTCTGACGCAGAATTCTCATACATATTAAATTCCCTCTAGAGAAAGTAACCAATCACGAACACCGAGGTAAACTCATCATGCAAATTTTTATGTCACGTGATTAATCGTGACGTTTCGGCCTTAGTCACCGGGTACGGAGGACGATGAATACATGAATATTGATTGCGTTACGCGTGGATAAAGGCGGTGAGCAGCAAGCTGCCCACATTGCAGCTAGTCTCCCTTGCAGCCACAGTAATATTATCGCGGTCACTAATATTATAGCGCTCACTCGCCGATGGTAAAGGCTACGCTGCCCACATTGCAGCTAGTCTCCCTTGCAGCCACAGTAATATTATCGCGCTCACTCGCTGTTGGTAAAGGCTATGGGGGTACTTGTCCTAAGGGGGTAGTTTCCTGGGGGGGGGGGGGTAGTACTGTTGTCCAGGAGGTAGTTGTTCGGATACGATTATACATGTATACTCTGCACCTTTTTTGTCAAGAGGGGAGTTCATAAACGACGGTTCTAGTAGTAAAATTAATATTTTAAATGCTATGGAAGCATGGGTATCAATCCCAGGAGAGGGGGGGGGGGTGTTGTGATATATTTCGCAAATAGTTCAGGAAGGGGGATGGCCTGTAGGATTGGCCTGTTTCACACCCCCTCCCCGCAATAATTCACCTTCAATAAATGACATGATCAAATAATATGATCAGGAGGAGGAGGAGGATGATGACCATGACGGTTATTATTTTAGCATCACGATCGATCAACGTGGTCATAAGTTTTGTCATAATTTTTGTTAAGATTATGATGAGGAAGACCGAAATAAAGATTTCAAAGAAAATAAGCAAGTTAGTAATTACCATGAAACCACACTCAAATGCTCTGAAAGGTGATTTTAACTCAGGGAAAATTTGAAAGTCCAACTAATCTCCAGGACAACTACCCCCTACGACTACCCCCTCTTCACGTTACATTCATGAAAAATCCTCCTCTGCAAGAATTTCATTTTGTTAATAACAATATGTTTTTTTGGAGTCATTGTACAGTCTGATGTAAAACAGAATTTATACATCGATGATATTGTGAAATAAATGGTGCAATAGAAAAATGTATATGATGAGGAAAGGTAAGAAATTCATTATACCTATGAAAATGTATATACAGGCTATATACGACCCATATTGGAATATTGAGCTTCAGTGTTTCATAGCAGTCGTACGTCTTATCAAAATAATAACATTGACAGAATAAAACGTATAGGGTTTGCAAAATTATTTTAGGATATGATTTCGTTTCATATTCGAATGCATGTCCAGTATTCTATCTACCCACTCTAAAGAAGAGAAGACTGGCATTGTGTTGAAAATTTGCTAAATCTTTAACAAAATAACAACAACAAAATGTCATAGTAATAATAGTGACCCTTCAATAGAAACACGAATCTTACATAGTTTGTTTTTCTCTCTTTCTCTCTCTCTCTCTCTCTCGCTCTCACTTTATTTTTATTTTCTCTTCTCATCTTTCCCTATCTCTCTCTTATGACTTTTGTTATCTGAAACAAGTTAAAAAAATGAAAAGGTAATAGTAGACCAGCCAAACATCCAAGAAGGCTCTAGAAAAAGATTCGACGGCATTTTTGGGTAATGCTCGGTATCCATGCTAAAAATCTTGCAAAAATACTGAGGAATAAGGTACGGGCGGATGCCACGCGCATTTTTTGACTAAAAATGACATTTTGGGCTCAAAATTTGAAAGAATGTAAAAAATCACATTTTAAATTTTTTTTACCTAATATGTAATACCTGATTAAGACTTTTCAAGTGATATCAGATTTATTTTGAGTTCCAAGTTATAAACCTGATTAATATACAATTGAATGTTGGATATTACATACACATGTATGGCGTGATGGAACATAATACTGTGATTTACTGTGAAAACTACCAATAGTTAAAAGTTTTTTACTCAACGTAATTTTGTCAATTTAAACGCCTTTTCTTGATTAAACATACCATGTATATTGTCATGTCATACATAGAAAAGAAATTTACGGCATTTTGAAGTTTTGTATTGTTTCGTAAAACAGTGATATACATAACATGGGCTGTATGCAAATTAGTGATCCGATGATGTCATAAGCTCACTTTTCCTTTTGTATTTTATTATATGAAATTTCAAATATTTCCTTTTTTCATATTTGCATAGATGTGTATAAAGATTCTCTTCATTGTGTCGCAATAAGTTATAATATTAATGATCGTATACATTCTGAGTCAAACTTTGTTTTACATTCTTGGAGAAGAAAATTGAGATATTTGAAATTTCATATAATGAAATACAAAAGGAAAAATGAGCTAATGACATCAATACTGTTTCACTGTTTGATGAAACAATGCAAAACATTAAAATGCCATAAATGTCTCGTTTATTATCCGATTTTGATTTTTTTTAAAACCTTATTTGAATTAATTTTAATTTATTGATTTAACTCATTTTTGGGGGTGAACTTGGCCTTTAAAGTTGGTTGCGGATGTGTTCCTCATGGACGTTGTCATGGTTAATAATCAGTTAAACATCACGAAACTATTGGAATTTGAACATTTACCACATATTCCTAACTGAACAACATGCAAGCAAATGTCAGATTCTTAATATATGTATAATCTGAGCTTTCAATTCAAATCTTTCTAGATATTAGAAAGAAGTGTTTTGACTAACCAGTGTCAAAATTGTTGCTCGCTCACAAACTTTAAAAACTGTAAAGCTGATTTTGAGCTATACAGACATTAGCGTCCACCCCATCAAAATTACTTAATTGGCTTTCGTCATTTGTTCGATCACTCGGAAGTCGGTCTCGCCAAGGTATATTGATAATGTATCAAAATCATATTGAATATGTAAGAAAACTTGCCTACATGTACGTTATAGGATGGATGGGCCGGTCACATATCAGTTCCCTGTAACCGAATTGCAGTCCAAATCTGCCCCTGGCAGTGTCCAACTATTTTATTGTAGTGAAAAGTCTGATCGGGCCTTTACTGTCAGAGACACAGAACTTATGGATGATTAAAACCCCTCTCTTTTAACATGTAATGTATGCAGGTTGATGCTAATGTGGAGCTTATTATCAGAGCAAAAAAATACTATCGAAGTATACACTAATATATCAAGTTCAAAAAACGAATGAATAAATTGATTAATTAAAGTCAACAAATGAAATGATTATACTCATTCCGCAAAATTATTCAAGGATTAATCATCAGTTTTTAACATTATACTTGTAATTATTTAAATAATGCTGAATCAGATTTACCCAAAGATTGTAAGTTACAATTTGCGATATTGCATACTAAATCAATGGTTGAAAACCTCTTTGATATCTGGGGTTTTCTTTTAATTTGTCGTGCAAAAGCCAAACTTTATTTCAGTTTTATAATATAAGTTATCATTAACTATAACTGGAAAAATGATATAATGTTATATGAACTTTATAACATTTATATTTACCATTATGGTTCATTATAAATTTACTGTGCTGTCCACATACATAGAATTTTCCTTTAAAAATATATAAAGTCATGTGAATGTCATGGGTCAATCTCCAGGAAGTGTAACATCATATCAGAAAGTGAGAGAAATATACAATAATATTCAATGATGATGTGTCATGTATCCATATAGAGATAATAGAATTATACTCTTCGGAAGAGCAGACTGAAGTATTAAGAGGGTTATGTGAAGACAATACTCTGACAGCACAGACAGCACATTTAATCTTTGTTGGTGTATGATTTAATGTTTTCAGAATGAAAAACAGAGATGATTTTTATCCTTAGTTGTATACATGGAATTTTATTTCAGGTCATTTATTATAACTTTCCTTGGGAACAGGGGTGTCGATCTGTGTTCATGATTGGGGGATGACCGAAGAGGGGAGGGTGTGGGAGGGGGTATCCCCCTCCCACACCAGGGACTTTCTGAAAAATTGTCTATAAAACTTGCAATCTAGAGCATCCCGAAATGGTTTTCTGTGTGATTAAATGTTGTAAATAATGAATTTGGATAATTATTAGTTTTAAGTTAATGTATCATCATTCTCACTTATTTTATCAAAAATATTGGGGTGGGGGGGGGGGGGGGGGGGGGGGGGGGGGGGGGGGGGGGGGGGGGGGGGGGGGGGGGGGGGGAGGTGGGTATAACACAGGCCACCCCACCTCAAATTTCGGGGAAATATATACCCCCCCCCCCCCCCCCCCCCCACTCGGGATCGACAACCCATGTTTGGGAATCTCGATACCACTTAGTTATCTCTTCCCTTTGCATGAAAAATCTCTGATAACTTTTTCATGTTGTAACCAATGTTGTACATCTGGCAGTCGGAGACATGCAAAAGTGGTACGTTCTGGGGGTGAAAAGTTTCCACAAAGTGCCACATTTTGATAGGAAAACCGAGTCAGAAAAGTGTCTCCTTTTCTTTCGAACCGGTGCCAGTTCCACATTATTATCAAAGTCTCCCTTACCATCTATAATAAAAGCCACCCTTAACTGGGATTACTATCCCTATTCAAATCAAACAGGTGCTACATTTACTCATGTAATTATCCCTTCCCCTCCCAATAGTTTTTATAGAATGGGTTTCAGAATCCCTGCAATCTCATTGGTCAAGAGCTGTGCCTTGAATTTTACTGGCCTGCACGTTCGATATCAATAATTATTACGATCACTGACGATAGCCACTGTAAACAAGATATCGATATTTATTTTAGCGAGTGCGAGAGTCTGAGCTGAGAGCCGCGATATACAACTTTTTAATGACGGAGAATTGCAAGATTTGAGACAAAATTCAGATATAATGATAGTTGACTTCGGATTCTGATGGTAAGCCAAATAAAATCCGATTATAGGTCTACCTGTTTAAAAACAAGCAAACTGAAAAGGCGATTAAATGAAAATTAGTGCAGTGTGAAACTGAAACTTCAGTACCGTACGCTGCACTGCACTGCAGTGCATACGGTACGGTGATTCACTACAGTCTACAGCGCAGCATACATACACTGGCCTGGTCTGGGCTGGCCTGGATTATGGCTGACCAGACTTAAAATTTGTTGATGCAAGACTAGAACAGTAGAAGTTCTCTTTGCATTAATTCTTTAAATTACTTGCTTTAATGTAAATAGACTAGATTATATCTAACTTGGGCTTGTTGTTGACATGAGTGACAGATTCTAAAATAAAAAAGTTGACAGTCATGACAGTAGTTAGCTTAGCCTAGGCTTTGATAGGGTCAAGACTCTAAGTTTCTAACACTGAAATAAATGAAATTCTGAAATTTAACCTAATTAGCCAGATTTTCCGTTCTCTTTGGAAGTCATTAAATTTCTAAAATCTATTTATGATGCATGGAAATGATTTACCAGTGCCATGCGTCCGGTAAATTTTTTACCGGACGCATGGCTCACTTTCACTGGATGCATGATTGGGAAAAATTTGATTTTCACTTTTTTTTTTACCCATTCTATAAACAGATGATGCACAGGTATTTTTCGTGGGTCGGTAGGAATTGTGTACCCTCGGTACCTCTGAATTTTGTCCGAAACCCACTCGCTGCGCCTCGTGGGTTCAGACAATCAGAGGTACCTGTGTACACAATTCCTACCGACCCACTCCAACCTGTGCATCATTTGTATACTATATAATAGTTTCTATATAATGTGTGTTAATTCAGTAGAAATGTTGCGAGTTCTATTACATTACATCCCAGCACTGTAGAATAACTCATATAGTAACTACACTATATCCAATTATTAATAAGTGTTCCCTTTTCACCTCTGAAAATGTCCATTTTGTTAATATACGTTCTTTTTAATAAAACCCCTATTCAAATCTGATACGTGGCCCTTTTCCTTCGATAATGCTACTTTTCCGTTGCAACAGCATTTTCTTTTCATTCTCGTAAGCTGATAAGTACCCCTTCATCTATTATTCCCCCTATTAATTCTAAGAGTTACCTGTTTTACTCAGACAAATACCCCAATTCCCCTTTTTCATTAAAGTGATCCTTTCCCTCTAATCGGTGCTCCTTTTCATCTCTGTGGAGTGCCCTATTTATCCTCAATAATATTGCCCCTTTCATTCTGATATATGGCGTTTCCTTCCATTATTGCCCTTTTGACCCCTAAAAGAGTTTTTTTTTATTTTAATAAACGTGCCCCTTATCCTTTTAATAGGTGCCCTCGTTTTTCCCCTGATCGAAATGCCCCTATCAAATCTAATAGGTGTCCCGTTTCCCTCTTTGCAAAAATTCCTTCCTTCTGCACCCCTCCCCCCAAAAAAAATTAATAATAATGTCGTTTACAAACAAAGGTTTATCGGTTATCGGTGGCACACAGACTCAGGTTCGTCGTTAGATTAGTCGTCTCGAACCCCCCCCCCCCCACCTCCAACTCAGAAAGCCTAGAGACGCCCACGGGTCTATCCAGTCTTTTCATGATGACATTGTACTTGAACCCCACTAATCACCTTTTCCTCTTCATAAGAATCTGATGTCACCGGCGGATTCATGATTTTTTCAAAGGGGGTGGGGGAGTCTCGATGTGAAAGAGAGATAAGAGAAAAAGAAAGAAAAAGGAAAGGCCTCTGCCACCAAAATAGGGGGCCGAAGTCCTAGATGTCATCACGGATGATTAAAAAAAAAGCTCTGCCAAAAGCCCCCCCCCCCCCCCCCCCGATCCACCACTGGGTGTCACAGCCCTCTATATTATGCCCAACTGCACACTGTGATGTAAAGAGAGAAACAAATAGGATTATTTGAATCTTTCCTGAGATGGCTTCAAAATGTAGGGTATATAATGTCTAAAACTTAGGCCTATGCATTCACTTTAAACGTTTCCTCCATTTATGCCTTTCCCTCTTCCCTAAAAAGTGCCTTACTGTTGATGCCCCATTGTGCTTTCAAACCCCCCCCCCCCCCCCCCCCCCCCCCCCTGTCACGAGACGCTTTGCCGCCTTGGTCTGTGACCAATATTGATTAATTGCCAACTCGTGATTTTAATTTATTTGCAGGCAAACCTTAATGAATATCATCTAGATTATGTGTACATGTATATGATCTTTGTGTGACTTTCAAAAATAAATTTCAAAAGTACTCTGACTTTTTACGATTCTCATTTTAGATTTACAATCCACAAAACTACAGGAACTATGTATGGGATATTTATTTAGTACGTCTACATCTTGCTATTACAGACATTGATACAAAAGTCCTAATATATGAAATACATTTTTATAGTTAGGTATATTCCACAAACACCGGTACGTTCAAATCAATCGTCCATATAACCTCACTGCCATTTTTTAGCGCTATCGTAATCTACGCTTTGGAAATTCCAGTACATTTAAAGACGAGGTACTTTTCAATTCAACTGGATCCCCCCCCCCCCCCCCCCCCCCCAAAAAAAAGGCGGGAAATGGTATATCTAATTTATGTTAGCATTCGATGACGCAGTGATTTCTATTGTTATAATGGAAATTCAGGGCTGGCTACAGAGTTTACATTGTCGTCAGGGTTCTGGAGTTCTAACCATCATATTATCATTTAGAGAATTTAACAATAGAAGAAATTTTCTTTTATTCCACAATA
This sequence comes from Heliocidaris erythrogramma, assembly GCA_025617745.1. NCBI lineage: Eukaryota > Metazoa > Echinodermata > Echinoidea > Camarodonta > Echinometridae > Heliocidaris > Heliocidaris erythrogramma. The sequence continues at coordinate 7,064,502 of CM046854.1, read as the reverse complement.
CGTTTCTCTATTTTTGTATCATGGTACAAAGTTCATTTTGTTCTTGCTTTGCAACATAAGATTAGTCTCAGTTCAGGTTTACACCTACCTGATTTCAAAACTTTACAATAAGTTTCTAAAACGGGTTGCACATGACAGGTAAATTCCATCACGTCAATCGAGAACGTTCAGACATATTAGTTATGTTCACACGTAGTACGTAGCATCGATGCTATGTTAGCATCGATGCTATGTAAGTTTCAAAAATATTTCCAGTACGTTCAGACAGGCCGTGATCGACTTGCTTCTATAACCCACTCGTGACTATTCATCGCTCACCCGCTGCCAAAACAATAATTACTGCGCCACACAGAGTGACCCGAGTATAATTGGTATGCATGGTCAAACGCGCGGAAGTTATATGTCTTCATAAATCAACACAATAACACAATAACAATTCATTTGTAATATCGATAATACAATCAAGTAGCAAATATATGTGTTATAATACTTAATTTTAAATAAACCTTGTACATGTCAAAATTGGCTGAACTCCAATCTTATGCCAAAATAAAACACATGAAGGCACACTATATTCTCTGGTAAGCACATGTAAATCAATATCTAAAGACCACATCATACTTTAGTTAAGGTCTGATTCTGAAAGAGCAGATTCTCAGCTTTAAAATGATATATAACTCATTGGATGTTCATACTCAATGTACAAAGAGAAGAATGCACAGTCCCTCATAATGTTACTTCTTAATAAGGGTTTAAAGTTTGCAGTCTGTTGAAGCACTCTGACTTGCAAAGTGTTGTGCTAAGGTGACAAATGGAGGATTAGAACTCGATGAAAGTTTCTATGAAGGGATTATCAGATTGTCCTAAAACTTGGCATACTACATAGACATATCCTGTTTTATCATAGTGCCCAAGTATCAATGCAAAAACTTACTTCGGGAGATTTATGGGAGATTAAAATGAGACAAGTATTCAGGGTCGTGAAAAAGAAAAGTAATACAACAAAATCCAGAGAAGACACACATAAGTCTGATAAAAAGCTGGCAAAAATACCACTTCTAGATTGTTTGGTGCCTCCACATTTTAGATTACTTAGAAAAAAGTATACTCTTTCAGGAAATACCCAAAACTAAAATTTGACCATGCATGCCAACCAAAACACATTGATTGATCTCTAACTGAAAATCACACAGTGCGACTTTTGGGTGGTTTTGTGGTGCCTGGTCACATATATAAAAAAGAAAAAGATAAAAAGAAGGAACCCCCCCCCCCCCAAAAAAAAAACCCTTCCTTACCACACAGTATACACATTACCCTACTATACCCCTATATACATCACATGAATACATACATTACATTACAGTACCAGATGAAACAGACAGAATGATAATAGAAAAAAAGTAGGGAAGAGGGTACATCACATGAATACATACATTGCATTATATTATAGCACCACATGAAACAGATAGAATTATAATAGCAGCGAGTGAAGATAGCAGCGATTGCGCTCACACGACAAATAGTCACAAGCGCGGTGGGTGGTCTACCGCAAAGCGTCGATGCTTTGTCGCTGGATCCTGAGATTTACTCCTGCTAAACTCGCTGCAAGAATAGTTTGGAAACTCGCTTCTATCTCGTGACTATCTGCGTTCAGACAGCGTTTGGTCTCGACACTATCTGGTCTTCACCAAAATAGCATCGACACCTCGATAGCATCGATGCTATCGCTCTACGTGTGAACGTACCTATTGTATGGATTTGGCATGTTACTATGAAGTGTTTTTCATTGCAATGATTTTCAAAGGTTGCTGGTTACACTCTAAAAAGGCTTGATTAAATTTTACTCAACATTGGAAAATCGGAACATGCATATTTGATGAATTAAACTATAACCCAATATTCGATAAATGTAAAAAAATAACATTATACCGAATAAACAGGCATGTTCCCATTTTAAAATTCTTGGTAAGAGTAAGATTTTACGAAACAGTTTCAGATTGTTATTACCTCTTGGGAATATGGAATAAGTTAATCTACGACAACATCGAAGATTGCTAAGATATAATTATTTTAGATCACCTGCACAGGGATATACATTAGCAGGTCAACTGTATATTAGAAGAAACACGAGGAAAAGGAGTGTTCAAGCATCTTAATCAAAACTTCTCAAAGAATAACCCTAAGCTAATGTACGAAGTCTTCCTTTTATCACTCTTTCTCTCTCTAACTCTGTCATCCTTTTCCCTCATCTTTTCAACATCTCTTTGCATTATGTAAATCTTTCAGGCGTACCTTACACATGTTCCTTGCTTCATTGGATACCTTTCATCAATATATATCTTTACATACATTATCTAAATAAATGGTAAAAAGTGAGGGAGAATGACAATATTTATGAAGCAGGCACGTATAAGTGTATCTTATCAAGAAAGTATACATTTTCAATACATTTTAATTTAACCACTTTATTACACATATTTTCTCAGTCTCGTTTCTTGACACACGATTGTTGAGAGATAATCTTTTAGATGCTTCCAATTAGATACGTCCAATTTTCTATTTAACTTTTTAATATTGACATTGATTAATATTTTCTGGTTTCTCACACGTAGATTATTGGGCAAATTAAGTTATGTTTCTACTGGTTCGTTAAAAATTGCCTAATGCTAGGATGCATCTTAACCAGTTCCGCTTACAAGAGGTTGATTAATTTGTGGCCATTAACTTTAAATGGAGGGTAAATTGAGGATAAATATTGACAAATATTATTTGTCTGTACAGCGTTGGGAACTTTTTACCCAACCTTGCACAATTTTGTCCGATTCTACTTTACAATAATTAGTCGGGCAATTATTGGTTGGTATATGCCACAAACACCAGTGTGTTCAAATCAATTTGCACGTATTCCCACGGCTGTTTATTATTCTTGGTATTGTGAAGCGGATTTGCATAACAATGTTTTGCTGCACAGCTGCAAAGGCTTTTTATTGATTATACTTTGTTACGACTTCTATGTAAGGAACTGGTAATTCGTATATATTTCATATAAGGTGAAATATTGTTGGGATACGATTGGTAATGTATCATACTGTAGTAAGTTTGCTGAAATGAAAGAGGTAAATATCTTAGCTCAAGGCAACGAAATAGGAATCAGAAAATGAGAAAATTCTGTTTAATGATATAATAAACACGTGTACACAGGAGCTAGATGAGATAGGCATGGACGGACATTCGACAAACTTGGACAGTTAGAAGGCCTGTATATAAAAATAATGAAATTAAATGAAAAGAGAGCTGTGTTATGTTTCACTCTGAAGGGTATCACGATTCTGTAACAAAGTGACTATTCTTTGATATAATAAGCCAATTTCCACGCAACACCTTTAGGCGATTGGAATTCGAGTGATAAAACTATTTTTTCTGCTGGTATTGTAAACGATGGAATTAATCAAGCTGAGTTCGATACCACTGTTATTCTAAGACTCATCAAATGATTTTTTTTGTAACAATTATCAAGTGAGGAAATATATAAATATGTATACCAAAGTGGTGTTAAATTATCACTAGTTTTGCAGTGTAGAGTTGCTGAAAGCTGATAAAACCCCAATGCCCTAGTTATCTACAAAAATTAGAATCCATAAAATGACGAATGTCATAGACGTAAAAGATGCTTACACTTCTTCACCGATCATGCAAAGTATAAGCACTTTAACATTCCACCAGGTGTGATTTTACCTACTACAAAGTCATGCTCTACCCCAACCAATCACGACATGTTACCAGATAGAAAACTCTACCAACTACATGACATTGCTACGTCCGTAAAACATTCTTAATTCTAAAATGAACTCCTATATTTCCACGAACGTGTAGGTGTGACTAAGAACACATATTGCCTTTTGGGGGACTCAGTTGGCAGTGGCGGATACAGGATTGTCTTACACGGGGTACGAAGAAATCGTTCACAAGCAGAAAATCACCAATAACAAGAACGACAACACGCATAAATACAAACGAACAAACAAGAAAGGGTAATATTGTCTTTTTCACTCCAAAATTCTTTGATAAAGGGAGGTGTTTAAGATTTTTTCAGGTGCCATCTTTGGTTTAAAGTAGCTTAAAAGTTGCTTTAAAAGGGCACATATTCTTTTGTACTTTAAGAATCGCTCAATTGACCCCCCCCCCCCCTTTCTGGCGCGGAATTCAAAGAGCGTGGTATATAATACCCCCCCCCCCCCCGGAAGACTAAAAAAGAAAACAACAAAACAATGTGTGGGAACAAGAAGAGCCACCACGCACTGACTCAGCTAGTACTTTTAACGTAAGTTGTGAGGTGAACACACTTTTCCCTAAAATATATTGAGCATAGCGAATTCAATACTCATGATTTATGGCGTTAGTTAATAGCAATGTCAATTTCATGCTGACGGTGTATAATCATAAAGCTTGTTTTTCACTTGAGGAATTTCGTCATGTGTTTTGTTTTAGCCCTGTGTTTAATAGCAATGAATGTTCCACTAACTTAGATGGTTAGAAAAGGGTAATCATGTAACAGGTTTGTAACAATCCTAGGTTTTTATCCCAAATCTACATTGCCATAGCTTTTTCACGTAACGTTGAGTTGGGAGTGTCAATAATTAGTTATAACTATGATGTAATAGTCTTTTACAGTATCTCCCTGCAATATCGATGAAAGTTTCACACTATATTATGAAGGGAAAAATGAAAGTATTTGAGAAATGTCTATGCTGATTTCTTTTATTGTTTTCTTTAACTCTTTCAGTGCCGATGTCACATATATGTGACTGATAGACTTGTTATTTTCATTCACCAATCGCTCGACGACAGGAAAGGTATATGGTGGTCAATGTATATCAAATTTTGAGCATAAATCGAGCATTCTAAATATATGATTATAATTATATGCTACTATAGACATTTTAAGAGAAAATTGCAGATTTTTAAAAAGATATTACATCACAAGTTTTGTGAAATAATAGATTGTTAATGAATTGCAGACATTTAAAATGTAAGCATTGATCACATTTTGGTAAAATTTTGAAGAGAGCTAAGCCCCCTTGGCACAGTAAGAGTTAAAATATGACAAGTGACTTCTAATACATTCAAGGACTGTAAATTGAATATTCATATTACTGGAAATGGTCTAGCGCCCCCATCTGTACATAACGATTAGTGCGCAATGATCAGAACAGTTTTAATTCCAGCAGACTGAATTTAGGATGAAATCAATGTAGAAAATTTATGGATTTACTTCATCTCAAATAATGTGGAACAGTTTTACAATAATCAAAATACAAGTAAGGTGTGCCTAGTGTTGCTGCTACTACTGCTGCTACGGGGCCGCTCGCTATTCATAAAGCCTAGGTCACAACCCGCCGTACTTGCAAGTGCGTGCTGTCTGCGTGCAAAAAGTGGGCAAAATTTGTGGATCCGTACGTGGTGAGTACTGCCTCCGTACGGATTTGGGGCTCGCAGACAAGACGTAGAAGTTTTAGTGCAGGAGGAACTTTTGCTGCGTTCAGGCTGCGGGCGGCCTACGGATTAACCCCCAGTACGGATGACGTGCGTTGACATGCGTGCCCTCTGCTGCTAACGAGCGCACAACGCACGGACTTTTTGAAAAATTTTCCCACAGTTACTTGCTCTACGGACAACGCACCTAGCACGTGCGTGCTCCGCACGTGATAAGTGCGGGGTCCGTGCTTATTCGGCGCTTCTCCAGTTCAATTGTCCAGTGAGCACGCAGAACTCACGTAAACCGCACCGAGGAAGTACGTGCTATGCACTTACAACGCACGATGTGCGCGCTGATTTCTGCAGCACTTGCATCATCAGAACCCGGAGTCTCTGGATTAAAAGGGCGGCATGTCTAGCAGCAGCAGCTTTGACTTCTAGTGAACGTCGAAAGTTCTCATAATGTGCCCAACTATATAGGGCGGGAAAAACTCACGTTTATCGTACTTGCACGCACTTACTCCCTGCAAGTCAGTAAGGACACCGTTCGTGAAAGTACGGCCTCCGTACGATAACGAGGCAACCGCACGGCGATCGTACGTTGTAAGCACGTTGTAAGCACGTACAACTCACTTACCAGGTGCGCAACGTACGATGCACGCAACCAATCACGTGCAGGCGTGGCGTGCGGGCCATGTACTTACACCTTGCGTTGTAGTGCGTGTAAAGTGCGTTGACGTACTCCTTCCCTGCTCTTGCTACTCGAAAGAATACAACGTAGTTTTTGCAAAATTATGTTAGGATATGATTTCGTTTCATATTCAAATGCATGTGAAGTATGCAATTTAGCCACTCTAAAAGACAGAAAAATGGCCCTGTGCAGAAAATTTGCTAAATCGTAAAAAAAAAAAAAAAAATCATAGTAATGATAGTAAACATTCAATCAACACACGAATCTTACAAATTTGTGTCTCCCCCCTCTCTCTCTCTTTCCTTTTCTCTTCTCATCTCCCCTATCTCTCTATTATGATTACTGTTATCTGAAACATGTAAACAAATAAAAAAAAACAAAAAAAGATAATGCTGCTATTAATGAAAGGGAACCAACATTGACATGAATGTTTCAAAACGTATTCGTACGCAATTTTTCACATCACCGACCCTATATTTCTTCAGTTTCTGATATAATTAAATTGTCTAAAAGCTGATCTGTTATGATTTAACAACATTTTCCCCTTTCACAAGTTACAAAATACAAATTAGAGCAACATACATGATCTCATATTTCTACATAGTTTATTTCATCACGTTATTTGTAAACTAACATTACCTTTTTTTAATAGATAAAAACATATATCAATTTTTTTTGGTAATTTTAAAGAAAATATACAGTACAATAAATATATTATAGACACTCATTTGTTCAAAGAAGTTTATATAGGTTCAGCCAAATAGAATAAGTTCAGTCAACTAGAAATGAACAGAAATATGAAAACAATGACGAAATTAAAAGTAACATATATGCTCCCTCAATATCAGATGTCATAATTGTTATGACTCACTAATTCCACCAAAATATTGGTTTTGACTCAATGGCAACTTTTAAGATGCATGGTGGGGGCAAACCATGTCTTCTATATTCTGCCTCCTGTATTTTCGACAAATTATGCCATATAATAGAAAACCGAATATCAAGTTTATTTTGGTAAGTAGTGTCCAAGTTTGTTTTCAATATTCGTTATCATCTTTAAGGGTAATCAACCGTGTAGCAGAGGATCCCACATGAAAATAAAATTCTCTGGCAATACCACAACTGAACCTTAATTGTCATCAACATAATTATAAACACCCCTAAAATGCGTTTTTGTTCTTCCTTTCTCCACTTGAGACCACTTACATCGTGTATAAATCTTGGTTACAATTAAGAGATGGAGGTTACCAAAACTGATACCAAAGTTTAAGTGTGATCACCATTCTGAGCCCTTGAAACTAATATAAACAGAATAAAGAGAAGATACTTTCCATATTCACTGCTATATTTTCATTCCTTAAGCTAAATATCTGATTTGAAAAGAAAGTCAATCCTGAAATATATGATCTTCACAGTAGCAGTACGAGATTACGTAAATTTACTTTTGTCTAAAATTGAGGCCAGATGAAAAGTTTCTATGGACATTTCATGTAGTGTTTAATCAAACTATTCGCGTTTTAATTTGTACTTGTTCCACCAGAACATCGGACTGATAGCTGGGTCTTTAGACACTATATTGAGTTCAGTTATATTTACAGAATGGGCATCAATATACTTAGTGTGCAATATTGTTATTACTATTTGGTATGCATCCATCCAGCAACTATTACTTTTATTTTATATCCAAATTATTTGTTGTTGCATGATCTGACATTTTAAAGTTAAACTTTTAAAGTGATAATTGATAAATATTTTTTTTACATATGTTTCACAGTTTCTTATCAACTGATATTAACTCTCTCATAATAAACGTTTAAGGTGATGTTAAACAAAGACTATGTGAATATGAAGATACTGAAATTAATTTTACTCTTCTTGTAGTAGTCTATACTTATACTTGTACGTATATATTTAAAGCTATATGTGATATGATCTTTTTAAAGGAAATGCTTGTCTATGTACTCATCTCTATCTGTCATTTGTGCTAACCCTTTTATTTCGATGTTGACAAAAAAAAACCCTTAATTGTCATTTCTTGTTTCCTTTTCATTATTTACACTATGTCATGGTGATAAGTGAAAGTGTGATATGTTACAGTTATGGCTTTCTTAAAGTGAAACATGTGATCATAATTACATTGGATGATATGAAAAGTCATATATCAGATATATTGAAGAAAGTTAATGTGCATACGTACACTCATGCTCACATATAATAAACGACTTACTTCATATTAAAAGTACACTGTTACAGTATATTGTGCCCCTAACACAGTTGTGATAAAATTATTCAATCGAATATTTACATCTACCCACATTATAAAGTTTATATAGATAGATAAATAGATAAAATGGTCGTTAGTAAAAAAAAAATTATCATGCATCGCAACCAGAAATTGAATTGTACATGGGTTACAAGTTGATCTCACAAATACAAATGATATCAGATTAGAATTATCCATGTTACTTTGACTTGATGGGGAACATTTTCTAGATAAATTGTTGCAGTTACATGATGTAACTCTACTTCTTATCCAGATATTCAATATGTAACTTCACTGATTAATACATGTATATATAGCTGCCGATCCCCTCTCTGACATGTTTTTATTGTTTAATTGTTTAATTCTCTTTTTTTATCTTACACACTTACTTTATAATCTTACACACTTACTTTATTATTGCAATTGAACAAATTTGAATAATTGAATAAATATAATAGTACGTTAACTTACTTCAAAGAACTTTTTGTTAGAGGACTTCTAGACAAGGTCTTTATGGCTTTTAAGTTTCTCTTTTTTCTCATTTTCACTTTGTTTACCTAGGTTATATAAATGCATTATGTCATACTTGTATACTCATTGCAATCACGAGGTTTTGTGTAAGAACATGATGTTTTTTATTGTTATGTTTATGCATTGTATATTTTTATGGAAATGGAAATAAACGAACTATATTAGAACTATACTTTGGCATGTTTGGTGTGAATATGTATCATTTGTTTTCACATTGTCAGAGATGACCACATTTTTCGTGGTTATAATTGGCTTTAGAAAATGACCAGGTTTCGACCATGCGTGGTAGGAATCAATAACCCCGTCCGACGGGATTATCACAAAATAACCACGCAACGTGGTGGCAATTTGACCACGTATAACCATGTTTAACCACGCTATGTGGTCATTTTGGCATAGTTGACGCAAACGGGGTTATAATGACCAAGTTTTTAACCACGCATTTTTAAGAGTGAGTAAGGCTTCCTGAAAGAGAAGTACGGGCTATATCGTTATAACGATTATGAAAGTAGTGCTCAGGCAATAAGTTGTTGTATTTTCTTCATTGAAACGTTGAGAGGTCGCAAAATTGTTGCAAGGATCTTCTCAAGTATGTGCATTGGAAAGTAACCTATTCCAAGTTTTGAGTATCCTCATATCCCACTAGCTGTGTTTTTTAGATTAATGGGAAGAGTCATCAGTTAACATGTTGACAAACTGTTTTTTAGTAAATAAGTTGACATGATAAAGGTGTCAAGAACCTTTCCACTTTGGGTGATATTTCGCTTCGATTTGTTGTTTTTATCGACGATAGCGTAGACAACTGTTGGGTCCAGTGGTCCTTCCTGGAACATGAAAAAGGCAGACAAATATTAATATACATATATTTAATGCTCTCGGTTTTCCAAATTTTAATGAGAACCGTTATAAATGCACATGGTGAATCAACATGAATCTTCATTTATTGAATAGAAATGATAAGGGATAAAGAGTCTCCTATCAAACAACTTAAGTAATGAAACACAATGGCCAATGCAATTAAAATCTAAAATACACATTTCGTCTATTTAATTTTAAATTTCTATGGGTTTATCAATGGATTCTACTTGTGACGTTCCTTTAAGATTAGATAATAATAATAATAATAATAAATTGCATTTATAAAGCGCCTTTTCATAAGATACAAAGCGCATGTATCAGATAAACAAAGAAAACAGTATCATACAAATAGCATTACCTTAGTACAGAGATATATTGAGAAAAAAGACAAATTACACGGGATGTGTTTTCAGACACTTCTTAAATGATGTGAGAGTTTGGCAATTCTTTAATGAAGAAGGTAGCGAGTTCCAGGTTTTGGGGGCGATAATTGAAAAATCCCTATCACCTATCTGTTTACTGGTTCGAGTGACGGTAAGTGTATTACTAGTGGCCCAGCGTGTGTTGTACATGGTTGTGTGCGCATGGAGTAGATCAGACAAGTATACTGGGGCTTGACTATTGACACATTTGTAAGTGAGAGTTAAGGTCTTATATTTGATACGATTATTAACACGAAGCCAGTGAAGATCATTTATGAGAGGGGAGACATGGACAAATTTAGGTTTACAATGGATGAGCTTTGATGCCTTATTTTGGAGGAGCTGAAGGGGGGGGGGGGGGGGGGTAAGATCTTTAAGCGATATACCATTGAGAAGTGAATTACAATAATCTAGACGAGACAAAACAAGAGATCTGACGGCTGCATGACAAGAATCTTTATCTATGAACTTTCTTATTCTACTGATATTACGTATATGGTAATTAACAGACTTAGACACATTTTATCAGATGATTTGTAATTTTATCAAATGCATTTGTAACTATAAAATTCATTTTCTCAATTTGGAAGCAACGTGCACTACTCAACATCTCGCCAATGCAAATCGACACCCCAATACAAAACTACCTTTTTGGTCATAGTCTTAGGTTTGGAACGAGATCCCCCAGACGCTTCTGAGCTTTCACCAATTGGTCCAGTTGAGCGAGGTTCTACCAAAGGCTCATTGGAAAGAGGCACAGGTGTCTGCGTCTGGGCTCGATGATCAGGTGTATCTGCTGGTCTAGACGCTGTTATAGCACTTTCGGCCAGGAGAATAGCAGGCGGTTCGTCTTCATTTAAGTGGTCTCTAAGGGTAACCGTCAAAGCTCGTACATCAGGCGCAGACGTATTTTTTCCTGCGTCCAAATAATACAATATCCTTGAAAGTATTGAATTCACTGACTGCAAGTTGCTCTGATAGCTAACATGTAACTTGAAAGGCGAACATAATAATATTTGTTATGTATTACTCGTACTTCTATAAAGCTGAATATATGTATCATACATAACCATTTTCACCAAAAGTTGTGCTTGTGATTAATTATCTCCTCGATATCTAAGGTTCAAAAGAAGTAAATAAAGATGTGATTTTAAAGATAAAAGCTTTATTTGAACATTTTCCACTGAACTAGTAGGACAGTAGTAGGACATTTATTATAGTACTATATATTCCATAAAAATCAGAGGCCAGCAAAAAGCTGAATTTTCCATTAACTATATATATATATATATATATAAATCAGTATATCAGCCAGAGAGTGTACTTACTATTTTGCTCCTTCGTCTTTCGTAGTACGATTATCTTAACACTAATCACAGCAAGTGCAATGAACAAAGCAACTCCAAAGGAATAAAGCAAAATCTTCCAGTTAACCCCTAAATAAATACAATGACAAATTGCGGGGAAGTTATACAACTGTTTGTACACCAGGTACATTATTAAAGGAAAATCATATGATTGTCAATATAGTGTGGATATCACGCCCTATTATTTTATCATGTTAATTGCAATTTATTGTAAAACATGACAATGCTTAGAAAAATGAAGAATTAAACAATTGACTCTTAACAGAAAAAAAACAACACTATGATAATAATAATAACAAAAAATATAATGATAATAATAATGAAGATAATGATAATAATAATAATAATAATAATAATAATAATAATAATAATAATAATGTCAACTCGCTGCGACAAGAGACAAACAAGTAAAATAATCATGACAAAAGGAAGTTCAGGGTACTTCGTTATGTCGCCCAGTGGGGCGGAACAGGTACTTTCTGGAGAAAGTTATTGGGGGAAACAAGTCCCATAATTCCCCGATTAGCAAACAAAAAGAATAACATTTTAGGTGCATTGTTTGGGGTGAAATTGCTGCCTGGAGACTGGGACAATTAGGGGGCACATTTCTATTTCATTTTTTTAGGGGGGGGGGTGGACTTACTGTACGCTGGACTGGGGTTATCCTGGGCACGTGCCCCCTCCCCCTTCAAGAATCTCCACTACGATCAATTCATAATGGGAAGCATTTCTTCACAGGAAGGTTTACATGTAGCTTAAGAATTATCCATAATCAATAATGCAGTACATTGTATAATAGTCATGATATTTATAAGACAAGGAAGGTGTATCGGTTTATGCACGCTTGGGCTAAAACTACTTGGTCTAATTTCCAGATGGGCTACCTTCATTCGGGCTAAACACTTTTGGTCCACTCTTCATTTGGTCTAATTTGCAATCCATCTAATAGCCAGAACGCCTAATGACCACTTGGGATAATTATCACTTGGTCTAATTACCATTTGGTCTAATTACCATTTCGTCTACTTTATTTTGTTGTCACTTGGTCTACTACCAGTTCGTCTAATGTCAGTTTGTCTAATTCCCAGTCAGTCTAAAACTAGTTGGTCTACAGGCATTTCGTCTAAAATCCATGTGGTCTACATGACATTTATATGGTCTAATGTACAGTTGGTCTAACTATCATTTAGTCCATTTTCCATTTAGTCTAATTGTCAGTTGGTCTAAATGCCAATTTTTCTCAACATCACTTTGTCTAATTATCAATAAGGTTAATTGCCTGTTGGGCTATTCCCTTTTCGTCTATGCACCTATACCAACAACACTATACGTCATTTTGTTGGCCACCCCTGTAAGAAAAGAAAGAAATATTTTCAGCTAAATGTGAAAGTCAATTAAAAAGGTTTGAAAAAGTTTTGACAGCTATCAAAATATATTATGATATGGAAAAGTATATATCAAAGATAAATCTTAAATAATAATAATAATTACATTTATAGGGCGCTTTATACGGGCGTTTCTAAGCGCACAGGTGGTCTGTCTAACTCAGTATACATTGTACATCCAATAACTTAAAAGCAACAACTACTTGTGTGCGCCTCCAGTATACTATGACTGATCAAGAAGGTGGGTTTTAAGAAGGGTTTTGAATGATTCGATGGATGGGGCATTTTGAATATGAGGTGGGAGTTTGTTCCAGAGGGTGGGGGCAATAGATGAAAAAGCACGGTCACCATATCGGGTTTTCGTACGTGGGCCGTGAATTAATTGCATCGAGGAAGATGAACGGAGGGATCTGACTGAAGAGGAGGATCGTAGGGAGACTAGGTCTTGGAGATATGTGGGGGCAAGATTATGCAATATTTTGTATGTAAGAAGTATAATCTTAAAAGTAATACGATCAGTTAAGGTGATCAATCTAGCTGCTGAATTTTGAATACGCTGGAGTGGAGATAAATGAGAAATTGGGAGGGCGACAAAGAGGGAGTTGCAATAATCTAGATGGGAGGAGACGAAGGCGTGGACGAGTCTTTCAGTTGAGGCTTTGTCGAGTAGTCTCCTGTGCTTTCCGATTCTATATATACCCCAGGACGCTGATTTGCAGACGTTTTTTACGTGCTTTTGAAGGGTAAGGTGATTGTCCAATGTAATACCGAGGTCTCTAACATATTAAGAAGACTGTAGTACACCCTCCTCAGTTGTGAAATCTGGTAGAGGCGCCGTACTCCTGAATTGCGATGAAAAGTGGATCAGTTCTGATTTACGTTCGTTGAGACGGAGTCTGTTATTGGCCGAGCAGACCTTGATGTCCTCTAGACAATCTTTTAGTGTATTGACAGCTGCTGCAGCGGTCTTATTACGAGGTGACATAGTTAAATACATTTGAGAGTCATCTGCATACATAGCGTATAGTTTACACCCTGATGGCTAGTGATGATTTTTGCAAGAGGACCAGTGTAAAGAAGGAAACAGCCTTGAGGAAATCTGCAGCTGAGAGCGAATGGAGCTAATTCACTGTTTGGCCAGGGCGTCATAATACCTAGAAACACCACTGCCTTAAAAGAAGGCAGTGAACAAGTATAAAAAGCGGCATTTTTGTGGGTAGCAGGAGATACTTTTTGGGTGCTTTGAAAGGTGAGGTGAGGTGATTGTGCCCCCTATCAACGAGCGAGTTAATTTACGTTTTATATGAACAAATCATAATAATAATAATAATAATATTAATGACGATAATAATCATAATAATAATAATAATCATAATAATAATAATAATAATAATAATAATAATAATAGTTGCATACTCTTCTTTTCTTCTTCTTCCTTCTCATTCTCCTTTTTTTTTTCGTTTTTCCTCTCGCTCTATTTCTCTCTCTCATTTTGGTCACTTGGAAAATCACAGGGGTAACCTCCCCTGCCCCCCGTGTAGCGCTGAAAATAGCAGTTTGCATAGCTCAAAAGAATCAGAAAAGCTTAAGGGCAGAACCTTTGCGCAGAAACTTAGCGAGAGCTGGGGACACAGTGCCCAAAAGTTTAATAATATTGCAGCAATTAAGATATCCCCGCCCGAAGTTTGCTCGTTACGCTCGCTCGCACTCAATTATTGTAACTCATGGCAGTAACATAAAGTCCTATCTCTTTTATTGAGAGATTGTGCTTGAAATTTAACGCTTTTGCGGCATCTTCGTCATGAAATCACTGTATAATGCAAGCAACATGCATGACCTTCAACAAGATCATAGTATTTTTGGTCGCTCGCTTGCAAGTTAGGAGTAGAGCAGAATTGCATATTATGCAAAGATCATAAAATATATCCTTAAAAATTAATGCGTGTTAAATACAATGTAGGGGTACAGCAACGTATTAAAACGCCATTGTCCATAACAGATTCTCAACCCAACAGACATAATTTGAAGTGCAATACCAAATCAGGTTATTCTACTTAAGTCATGACAGGAAGAGGAGACCTATGAATGTTTTAATTACTAAAAAAATAATACTAAATAATTGATTGTAATAAATTAAATAATTAATATATATATAAAATGTAGGGATTTTGATTGACTTTATATAAGCAGCAGGAAGGTGAATAACTCTTTTAATGCACATTTACGTAGATGACTTATTTGAAGTTTCATTTTTTATAAATTTCATTTCCCTGTCCTTTCTCAACTTGCTACTAAATGGCTAGAAGAATGCTAATAAGTAGACCAAAATGGTCATTAGAATATACGAAAATTGGACCAAATGATAAGTAGCCTAACTTTTTATTAGACGAATTTGATATTAGACCGAATGTTCATTAGACCTATGACAGTTAGACTAAATGAAAAGTAGCTCAACTGGTTATTAGACTAAATGGAATTGGACCAAATGATAGGTAGACCATATTAGCCAAAGTAGGTGTAGCCCAAATGGATATTAGACTATGTGGCTTGTAGA
This sequence comes from Heliocidaris erythrogramma, assembly GCA_025617745.1. Classification (NCBI taxonomy): domain Eukaryota; kingdom Metazoa; phylum Echinodermata; class Echinoidea; order Camarodonta; family Echinometridae; genus Heliocidaris; species Heliocidaris erythrogramma. The sequence goes on along the minus strand of CM046854.1, from coordinate 7,048,956 downwards.
CAAATGACTGTTAGACTATTTGGAAATAGGCGAAGTGAAAATTAGCCGAAGTGAAAATTGGCTGTTAATGGCTATTAATTTAAAATGATATAATAAATTATACAAACTATTGTCTGTGTTCCCTGATGAGGGTGATACATCCGAAGGTTCCCTGGAGGTTGTGACGTTGTTTCGTTGAATTACTTTTGTAGACGGAGTTTGGTATAGAATATCTGAATATTTGGAGCGACAGAAAAGAAATAAACAACTGAATAGTTTGGGCAACAAATCGTTTTATGTGTTAATCTGATCCTCCCATTATGTATTCTCTTGAGGTGCATGCGCATTATCTACCATGAAAAAAAAGACAAGTGACATTTCAATCATAATCATTTAAGCAAACATCAAAATAAATCGTTATACCATATTGCGCGTAAAACCTCACAAATTGAGGTTGAGGACAATCTTTCCAAATTTATCTCGTGTTCTCCCTCGGTTGTAATGAGACCTCGCAAAACAAGACTGTGAAGTAGACGTTTTTAAGCCAAACCGAGCTAATTTTGATGCCATTCTCATCTCACGAATTAATGAAATCTGATTATCTTCAAAGATACAAATCAATAGTTTTCTCCTAAATTGTAAAGCATTAAACCTGTCCCGATACAAAATGTTCTGTTCGCTTACAAATATCCATGACTTCCTTACATTGTTGCTAACGACACAATACAATTGATAAGAAATGAAATCAAATCAGAATCATAATTTGCAAATCATTAAGAGATTGATAAATTGAACATCCCACTTCCTATTCCTCCCCCCCCCCCCTCCACGAGGCAAATTAGGGCCTGGAAAGGCAATTTTCTGGGTAATATTTACTCGGATGTCCCCCCCCCCCCCCCCCCCCCCAAGCCAAGGTCAGGATACGCTACTGCTGATAGATATATACGAACCTTCTGTTTTAAGAGAAACTGATGTCTGTAGGGTTTCTAATGTATTAAACGTCTTATTCGCAAGGCAGGTTATGATTTGTTTATGGTCATCGGCTTTGGGGATGAAGGATAATATCGTTGATGGCAAAACAAGACGATTATCATGCTGATCCTCGTCTTCACTGCTAATCACATTGACAACGTCCAACCCAGTAGGGGTATTCCACTTCAGATTGACAGTAGGTTTCACCGATGTATTTGTCTGACATCGAATTGTCAAAAGCATACCTTCGTTGGCATTTACAAATTCGTTGATTGTCACATTGGTCTCATTATCCATAAGAACTATTTCTTCTGGTGGAACTACAGCCATGCAAAAACGAAATAAAAAGCCTTAAGTCCTTGCCAGCATTCTAAATATCTTAGGGATTTGCATTATTATATCAATTATTTCATTAATACATTTTTTCTCTTTTTTCTTTTTACTTTTCAAAACAAATGTAGCAGTAAAAACAATTCAATTCAACTCAATTCAATAGAAGTTTATTAAAACATGATTAGCAGTACACAGACTGAATTGTACATGTTTTACAGCAGTCGAAAAACAAAATTAATACTAATTGAAGTAGGAATAAAACATGTAACATAGTATGTAAAGAGATTGTAAAATAAGTTACATTAATAAAATCACATACAAAGGCTATACATATTAAAAGCTGTTAACAAAGCATTATTATTGTATATACAAGTAAGTTGGCCACTTCACTGCTTATTAATTAATATTGCACACCACACAACCGCATATATGCAATCATTCTCGGGGCTTAGAAATGTGTTCTGCCTGTTAGGCGAGCTCATTTCATATTTCATAATCACGAAATATACGTTACTTATATAATGAGAGTATTTATAAAGGTTTGAAGATTTGATAACGCATAAAAAGATGCCAAGAAATAGATTATGAAATAGATTATAGGAAAGAAAACTTACCATATACTATCAATGTTATAAAACATGTCCTAGAGTCAAGAGGGGTGGACATGTCACATTTGTATTTGTTTTTGTCGTCGTCAAAGAGAAACATCCACTATCTTGAAAATACTCGTGTGGTTTGTTGTTGAATTTAAGGTATGCCTGCTATCATTCGTCTTGCACACGTCATTCGAACATGAGAAGAGTGGGGAAGCGTTGACTGTCCAAATAACTTTTTCCAACATTTCTGCTGTCGTTGGTCCAGTACAACTTAATGACACGTTTATTCCAACTCTGGAATTCACATCTAAGTGCAAGTCAGGCAAGGAAACTGGAGAGGATACAATATCAGTTTAAAAGAATGAACGAGGTGTAAAGAAACTGTTATTACCAGTTCACAAAAAAGGAAAAACCAAAAAACTAAAACATGATTTGTCATATCAAAACATCTCAAGTATTTAGAACGCATCTTATAAAAGTTAATTTGTCTTACATTGCTCACTTTCTGCATACTAAACCTGATTTCAAAAAATGACCACCAAAACAAATAATGGTCTAACCGTGATAACGTATGTTTCATGATTAATCATTAGTAATACTTACAGCAGAAGAAGAAGCCTTGAATAATCCATGATACAAATATCACAAAATGGTCCATGGTTTAAAACCCAATGGAAATTGTGTTTACTTTGAATGGAAATTGTGTTTACTTTGAAAAAGCAAATCATCGAACATGTAATCACTTTCACCATAAATTTGTTCTTGTGATTATTTGAACATGTAAGCAGATCTTTTGTGAAAGTCTGCCGAGTGTTTAAGTGGACGGTGAATGCATTATGATAGGTGGCGCTCTTTGTTTCCACTACAATATTGCCAAACTTAATATTGACACACATTTTACAACAGGAAGATGACGACTAAAAATGGGTTCCTTTGATATGAATGACTATTGTCAAAGCTGAATTGTCATGTAGAATAACTCTAGCGTTCTTGTCATAGCACTTTTGTCATTGGTTTGGTATAATTTAAAGCCTGGTTATTCCATTCATTATGTGTTTACACTAATCTTTCAAAATGCATTGCCTCTGTCAAAGGTTGATGAATTGATTAGTGATGTTTGTTTAACTTTTGGAATGAATGCTTGTCCATTTTATAAACATTGTTTAGGTGTTCACTGTAAGCAATACAAAACAGTAAACAAAGTCGGGATAATATTTCATCATACATTGGACCAGTAAATTTATCGTTTATGTCGAGTTTCAAACCACACCTTAGACTTGGGAGAGGATTTTAAATATTGACCCTCTCTCACTCCACTGCCATCGTTTTGACCAGCCAGGATGATCGGAGGCGAGTAATTAAGTTTGTATGTACATTTGTTCTGGACCCTACTCAAAATTCTGGGATTTGGGGAGCTTTGGGAAAATATGGTAACTACTGATCACGCTTTTAACAAAGCGACGGTACGAAATATGTTTGATATAAAATATTTTGATCTTTCGACGCGCATTATATCCCAGAAGCATCCATCGGAAGACCTGAAGCTATTTAAAATTTTCATGATTTAGTATCGACAATATTCTCTAAATAATTTAGGCCAATGTTATAACTGCACGATATCATGTAACTACAGGATATCATGAAACTAGATTTTGGAGATTTCGTTGCAGCTACGACTTCATGCTGATAATGAACAAAGAGTGTTGATCGATTGATGTACCCGTTGACAGCGCTAGCTGACCAAGTTCTCTTTTCGAAAATCGTCCGCCGGACCAAATTCTCAAGTCCACCATGGCTACCGTAGGCGTGCCCACACGCAGAATACTGCACCTGCTTCCACTGTAGCTGGCTGTATATATTAGGGCTTTATACCTTCATCCATAGAAGAGCTAGTAACGTAGCTGGTTTATAAGAAATGTAAACAAAGCTCACGCATCTTTTATATGGCCTTCTGTAGGCAGGATGTCAATCATGTCGACACACTAAAAATGAGAGACAATATAGGCAAAATTGCTATTAGAGTAAAGTGCCTCAACGGGAGTAGCCAGACTCGTTGAAATGGGGATGGGGGGGGGGGGGGTATGGCACACGATATCACAGAGTCACATAATTTACACACACTTTCGTGGATGACTTTTTTTTTCTTTAAGCGGATGAACGGGAGGGGGTGGCCCCCTTGTGCCCCCCCCCCCCCCCCCACCCGGGTACGCCTATATGTGCGGCAGCTGCAATGACACGCCTTTCATGACGTCAAACAATATAATAATGATAAGAATGGGGAAAAACAGTCCGTAGTGGTGTCGATCAGTGTACCATGACGAAATGTGAGTGGACAAGTAGTGAAAACAATTCATTGTGAAAAATCGACGTCGGCTAACAGGGAAGGAATTTCCGATCTCCTTCCGATGACTCCATTTGCAACATGGGTAGAGCGGCTTTGATTTCATTTATACTGCTTATCTTCAAAGCAGGTAATATTTGTATTTATATAGCAATAAGTGTGGGAATGTGGCAAAATGTTTGAAAAGCCCGTAAAGGGCTGGGTCGATGAAATATTCAGATGTTACAAACCAGATAAAGATTTAAAAAGAAAAGTTTTATAGCATGGAAATACATTAGTAACATAGATTTAAAAATAGAAAGAAAAGCAAATGAATGCTAAATTGGTGAAAATGAAGCAGGGCTTGGTATTGCACGAAGGTCTTTCAAAGGCATATTGGGCAGTATTATTTTGGACGAATCTGTTGATAGTTTAAAATGACAGTTAACAATTTCATTGTTCAGCCATACGAAAATTTATGTAATTACTTCATTTATATCGAAAAATTCTTATACATGAAAATGATTTTTAGTGACATATTGAAAGTGGAAAGAGTTGAACATGCTAAGGAGCATGTTCAACTCCTGAGCAATTCTAAAGGAGCTTTCACATGTCCACTCCGGGGCCCGTAAGGCGAGTAAATACAGACATTTTGGCGTATTCTGTACAGCGCCCAGCCGTCTCCATCACGGTTCCCACAGGCACCGGGACACATTTCACCAGCCGTACAGGCACCGCGGTGCTAAGCTTGCTGCTCCCAGTTCTCCCGGCGTTTTCATCTGACCAATAGGCCGTAGAAATCCCGGCTTTTAGCCGGGCGGGCTCCGCACGATTTTCTCTGCCAATTCTAGTGAAAAAAAAAAATTGATGGGCGCCTTGCGATGCTCAGGGGTGCCGCGTGGCTACCCCCTGCAGCCCCTCACGGCCCTTCAAGGGTCTTGGGCGATATGTACAACACCGGGCACCTGCCGTCCGGGGTCCGTTTGATGTAAAAATTGCCCGCGCGGCCCCCTCACGGCGGCACTGAATCCACCCATCAGGGTTGTCTAGCATTCTGGACACATGTCTTGAGACTTTTGTACAACGCGTGACCTCCTGTAGAAAGACATCTCAAATGTACAACACAGCTACAAATACCTCGGAGGAGGACGCAGACAGTATATATATTCAGAATATGTATATAGGTCTATTTAGATTAAGAAAAGCTTGTTTATGGTGATGAAGTACCCAAATGGTCGGACAAATTCGAAAGAAAACTAGCGTTGCTTATGCAACGACGATTTTTGTTTTTTTCAATTATTGGAGTGAATTATCCGGTCAAACGAATTCAAATGAAAAATGGATAGACAAAATTAATGTTGACATTATTTGAATGTTGAGCAACATTAAGTTGAATGACGATTGACTAGATTCACTTCAGCTTTTGTACGTTCCAGGATTGTTTAGACGACTCTGGAGAAAACTATGTTGTACAAGTAAATGGGAAACCTACAATGTGCCTGTTGCTCACGAGGTGTCATTTTACTGGCGTAGGACTGCGTCAGCTACGTCCATTCCATGCCTTTGAGATTGACATGGTACAAAAAGAACGAAAAATCAAGATTACAAAATAAACCCTTCAAACAGAGCGATGAATCAGTGGAGCATTTGCTTAATATTTCCTTTTCAGGCTATATTGCAGTATTAACTCCATCGAAATGGCGCCTCAAATGCAACGGAAATCAATCCAAAGAAAAATAATGTTTCTAATACGTTAATCTAAAAAAAAGTGGGGTGGGCAACAATCAGACAAGTGCACAGATCAATCCACAGTATATGTATGCTATTATCTTTTCTTTAGTGGCGCTAAATAAATATCCATAGTATTATTATTATATAATGTTTTTGTTTTCCTTAAACAGTGGAGATGTCATGTCTTGACGTGAGGTACATCGAAATCAATTCAACTGTCAGACTCCTCTGCAAACACGATGTACTGGCCGATGAGTTTCAACGAGTCAAATGGTACAAAAGCAGCCGAAACCATTTGTTTGTGAATGGCGACCGTGCTGTTGTATCATGGGATGGTTACTCGCCTCCTCATACTTCTGAAAACTACGACATAGACACAAACTTTTCCCTCGTGATCCACAATACCTTGAAACATAACGTTGGCGTTTTCAGGTGTTACATAACACGAAATACTGGCTATGACATTCATACATACGACGTCAAGGTGACTGTATACGGTAAGAAGTTGATATCTTTTTTTTTTCTAGCGCAGAAAGTGCCTGTGCATGGAGTTCTCTAACAGATTTTATGTATTCATATGCACTAATTAGTTTGTGTAGATTCTTGCTTCGGTGTTTCACCAAAAATCTGGGGGGAGACATTTTTGCAAAAATATAAAAAGGGAGGACAGCTCTTGGGATCTTTGATCAAAGGTTGCAACCATTATTCTCTCATTTCTATATAATACAAATGTATTTATTTCCATGATAATTTCCAAAGCTGTTGTATGTTATTTCATTACATTTGTATACAGAGGCGGCGCCCTAGGGGAGTCAGAGTGCCCTCCCTCCACTTTTTCAAGTTCCCCCAAAGTGCCCTTTTTATTTCTGTGAAATGCTCCTTTCTCTCTGATAAGTGCCCTTTTTTAATAAAAGAGCCCCTTTTTCTTTCTAATAAGTGTCTTCTGATAAATGTCCCTTTTATTCCCTTCTGGTAAATGCCCCTTAATTTTAATCCGCGGGCCAGTGACCCGGGTTCGATACCCGGCGAAGACATTTTTTAAGATTTGCAAAAATTTCAAAATGGAGGACAGTTCTGGGGATTGTTGATTAACTACGGAACCAGTATTCTCTCATTTTCATTTCTCACAATTGTATTTATTTCCACGAGAGTTGCCAAATCTGTTGTATATGTTATTTCCTTAAGCCCGGCTCACACGAGGCGTCATTTGGCGACGGCGACGTAAGAACTGTGTTGATCAAGCCAACTATTGTTCAATTCCTAGATGAAACAATGACGAAGTGATACTAGAGACATGAAAGAAAAAAACTATTTTACTATCCTATATAATCGTATATTATGTAATGAATATTCTTCCACCGTAATAAATCGCACTTTTATATCACTGTTGATTCCTAAATATGCATATGTACCAAACAAATGATTGTTTTCCTTTTGACCGTGTATTATCAATTATATGTACACATGTTCAAAATGTATTACTTTCTTTGATTTGTAGTATTTTCTTGTATATATCATGTACTGTACTGTATATTTCATCCAATCAAATGATTAAAACAAGCCAAAAGTTGATTAGCATTATACTCTAGAAATGTATATTTATATGCATGTACTTGCAATTTATAACAGATGTGATACACTTTTCACCTTTTTCCTTGATTCCTGAAAATTTTGATTTTTCTGTGAATTAATTTAATAACACAGTATTATCTCATTTTCTGATGTTTTCAATCATGCACATACATATTGGGAGTTTGAAAAGAATCTATGATGAAATTGAAGCTATATTAGACTCGTTAAAATGTAATTTTAGTATTTCAGCCCTTGCGGAAACATGGCTGAACGATGATACTACCACGACCTGTGTTGGTAATCATCGAAATGATAGAAGGGGAGGAAGTCGAACTATGCATTCAGAGTACTATCCAACAAGATCTTAACGTATTTCGAAATGGTCTCAAGTCACCAGGACTTGATTCTATTTAAAAATTTATTATTAAAAAAAGTGATTCATGTTTTATGTTAACCTTTGTGTCATATTTTCAATACTTGATTTGAAATTGGAATAATACCAGCTGATTGTAAAATATCGAAAGTAATTCCTGTTCATAAAAGTGGTCCAAACAACTTATTTTAAAATAATAAACCAATTTATTTACTTAAATGTTTCTCTAAAATACTAGCAAAATGTGTAAATACTCTTCTTTTAAGCTTCTTAAACAAATTTCATGTTTTATTTGATAAACAATTTTGATTTAGGGGAAAGCATTCTACACTTCTTGTTGTTACTGATTTTGTATTGAATTTTAATGAAGCTATAGAAGAACGACACACACTTCTTGTTGTGTGTTTAGATTATAAAAAAGCTTTCGATTGTATTGACCATGGCATTTGATTTTATTAACTTCACTTTTACGGTATAAGAGGTACCCACTAAAATTGTTTAAAAGTTATATTTCCGGTAGGAAACATAATGCTGTTTTTTAAAACTATTTAAAGTCTGACGTGCAATCGCTGACGTGTGGTGTCAAGGAAGGGTCAATTTAGGTCCCATATCAGTTTTACTGTATATTAATGAATTGCCTTCCTGTTCATCTCTCCTCAACTTCACTTTTTTCCTGATGATACAATTATATTTATGAAACCTGAAGATCCTCAGCCTTTAATTGAAACAATGAATGCGGAACTGGTAAAGGTTCATACTTGGTACGTTAGAAACAAACTAATTTTGAATCAAGAAAAATCCCACGTTATATTATTTGGCAATCAAAAAGCAAATATTGATAAGTTACATATAAAACAGGATGTGTTATTACGAACGAATTCGATAAAGTTCTTGAAAATTCATATTGATGAAGAAATGAAATGGAAGGGTCACAGTGTACTAAATTAATATTTTAAAAATATAACAGTTAACAGACTTAAAGAATATTTACATAGACATATCTTATTGACTCTATAAAATACTCTCATTTTACCACACTTGAATTTATTAAAACTGTAATATGATTTGGGGATCGTGTAATAAATATCTCTTAGATAGAATGTTAAAATTGCAAACATAGAATAGTGAGATTCATAAAGAACTCCTAATTCTAAGCTCATACGAAACATACCTTTATTAGTTTAAAAGTACAGTTTGGAAAATTTCATATTTTTATTTCAAACTAATCATTTACCAAGATCATTTAATAATCTGCTTTCTCTTAATCTGCATGCTCATCATTACGACAGAAGAAATAGATTTGATTTGAGTCATTTACGGACGCACCTCTTTTTCACGCTCATTAATAAGATAAAAGGACCCATGTTATGGAATAGTTTACGTACAAACGTACCTTCTAAAACAGTTATAGATCTATTGATATTATAAACGATATGCTAGGTATGACTCATTAGGCTTGTGTGGCTTTGTCTAGTTCTTTATTTGTATTTTTCTATCATTTTTCTTTTTTCTTTACTTTAATGATTCATAATCTGTTGTAACTTCCAATGGAATCAATCTTTTAAGTTTTGCATTACCTCTATTGACCCCACCACATTATACAGGTTGTCTCGCTTTCAATATTCATTTTCCTTGCTTTTTCTTCGCTTTAAATGTTGAGATATTCAAATATTTTGTTTTGTATATGTATTTTATCATGCTTTTATCATGGATATAAAGTTTTAACTTTAAAACTTTAGAACTTTAAATTCATGCCGGTGAGAACATGAACAAAAGGCCCGAACCAGGAGAGGCCCCGCATCCAGCAGGTCAGAATTGTTCTGGGTTTTTTCTGCGCTTGAAGTTGCCACACAGACGTTCTGTGTGTGCTCATGTGCACTCATTTTTCTGCATGCATTATAGTTGCGTTGTTCTTGTGAAAATCGAGCAGGTTCGATTTTCTTTTTACATGACAGGAACAACGCAACAATGCTCCCTGCTCCCTCGCATAATCATTTTGTTTCAGGATCTCGTAACTTCGCGCCCCCAGTATATACTATATAGTTTTTGAAAAGATGTTTTGTACTGCAACATCGGAAAATGGCGTTGAAGAGAGGCATACTAAAGCTTTTCGTCTTGCACGCAGTATACCGCAAGAATGAACAGAAAGCCGAAACCGAACAATATAACCGGAAAAATATATACGGAAACTCATATATATATATATATATATATATTTTTTTTTTTTTTTAAGGGTTCAAAAATTTTTAATTTGTAAACAAATCTTTCGGCATTTTACTCCCAGTGTTAAAGACGTTTACAAATTAAAAATTCCTCCCCAGTCAAGCTTCTTCGTTTACTAACCATTGTCTACGGCGGACCGTTTGAATATTAATGAGTGAGAAAGAAGAGGATCTTGGGTATTTGATTCTAGTTCGTCGTGACTTGGCCGTGAACCAGAATAGCCTGGTGGGTTTTTTCTGACTTGTGTTTTTCATTACAGATCGAGCATACGATCTTTAACACTGGGAGTAATATGCCGAAAGATTTGTTTACAAATTAAAAATTCCTCCCCAGTCAAGCTTCTTCGGTTCAAAAATTGGAAGGAAAAAATGCTGTAATTGTATTTGCTTTGAGCGCTATCATGAAAGTTTCATCAGCCACTTGCTAAATATTGTGTTCCCAATTTAGGGTAAAGTTTATAAAACAGCATGTGCAATTGAAGGTTCAATATTTGAAAAAAATCTCAACTTTCAGTCGCCTTGCAATTCAAATTCCTGAACTACTTCTCTAGGGGTTTCGTTACCTTTTGAGAAGGAAGTGAATAGAATTATTATTTAATTCATTTATTTAATATTATTATCATTATTATTATCATTATCATGATCATTGTTATTATTATTAGTATTATTATCATTATCATTATTATTTTTATTATTGTTATCATTATCAGAGTATTTGGCGTCACCTGTGCCTGGGAGTGGAAAAGCGAACAGAATCACTGTAACCGCCATGTCTCTCCTCCCGATATAACTGATTAGGATGTGCAGGTGCACCACTACACCATGGGTTTCCCTTTACTCTTCTTCGAATAGTGCAGTGGTTTCTTGTAGTGGTCAATCGCAAAATTTCCTGGGTAAAATGCAGAAGAAAATGCGTTTATGAGGGCTAAAATTGCAAAAAATATTACCGCTCGGTCGCTTTGCTCCCTCGCTTGTACAATAACGCAGATAAGTTTGGGCACTCGGGTGGGGGGGGGGGGGGGAGCTATATTGTTTGCCTCGGGCACCAGAATCCCTAGATACGCCACTGTACTATTGGACAATCAAACAACAATTATATGTGTAAATATATATATATATAGCGGCTTGTCTTGTTCAAAAACTCATCTGCCCCCGACAAGGGGAATTAATTAATAAGGTTGAGGATTTGTCAATCTGTCAGTCAATTGAATCTGGTGTCGCCGAAACCACTAACCCGTCTCCGTGGTCTAGTGGTTAGGGCATTGGCGTTCTAAGCCAACGACCCGCGTTCGATTCCCGGCGGAGACATTTTTTCAGCCTTTGCAAAACATTTCAAAAAGGGAGGACAGCTCTGGGGAACTTTGATTGAGCTACGCAATGTTATTCTCGCATTTCTTTCACAATATATATATACATATATATATATATATATATATATATATATATATATACATTATGCCGCACGGAAGGACCGATATTCCCGCAACTTACCAAAGCTTCTGATGGGGTTATAGCCTCTATCGTGTACATGTTTTGTTGTTCTCAAAACCTCAAACTTTTCACCCTTTGTCCTTTCCATAGAATCATATTAAAATGGAATAAAATATCATTCAAATGCCGGACCGATATTTTTTGGGAATTAGATGAAATTTCCTTTCAAGCGAGCGAAATGAGTGAATGCTTAAAAATAATTCGAATAATCACATTAAAATTGTTGATATGTTAATGTTACTATCTCAGTTCATATCTTTAAAAAAAAATCAAATCTACTAACGAAAGTCCCTCCATGCGTTATTGAGAAGCCATTGCCCCCTCCTACCCCCTCCCATACCAGGCCTTGGCTATAACGTTCGTGGGGGCTTAACACTGATGGTTGTATTTTCAGGAAATGTAGACCCAGCTCGAACTTCAACAGTGCAGCAGGCCTCGAATGTTCGTTTGCCATGCAGCCACAATTTCACTCCATCCAATTCAGATGTTATTTGGTACAAAAGCAAGCAGGTGAAATACTTTGAAAGCGAGGACCAATCGATAGCATCGTCTACTAACCGAACGACGCATGCTGCAGACAATTACAGCTTAGGTGGTGACTTCTCACTGGAAATACACAACATCTCCATTGAGAATGAAGCCTTGTACAGATGTATCATCGTACCTAACAATGAAAACGAGCCGTTGGCGAGTGATACAAATATAACAGTTTACGGTAATAATAGAGCACAGTACATCTTTAATATTATCTCCACTTTCTCAATTCTGGGTTGTTCTCCAGCGCTATGCGAATGAATGAATATTTGGTTATATGAAAATAAAATCAGGGCTTAATATAACTGACCAAATCAGTGAAGGGTATGTACCTTTTCATCATACGTTAAAGTGGCTATTCAAAGAAATCACAAATATGGCAAATAATTTATCACTATAAACTGGGAAGCTTACAGATTGCAATCGTATAAGTTTTACGTCAACTGCTTATCTGATGATTATGAAACTAGCATAAATGAAAGCTCTTCTCGGCATCTCGCCAGAAATATAGCGATGTTTTGATGGCGTCACACCGGAGACCAATCCTGCTTAAGCAGACGACGTCCTATAACAAATGAACGTAATTGCAATGCAAATATTTGTCAAATTATAAAGAGTTTGGTATATTTAAACATGACGTCATTTCACATCATTCAAAAAGGGAAGTGAAACTGTTTCAGATAGCTAAAACCGTTTGATTGTAAATATACAGGATAAGGGTCAATGATCAATGGTCACCGAACATGCCCCGGTGCAAGCAGCTGAAAATACAATGGCGTCTTATTTTGTTTACAAGTGACTGATTCCTTTATTTTTTAACACTGCATTTTTCATCAAAATAATACCATACACGAAGTTAAGAGTGAAGCAACAGACTAACATTAAGACTGACGCTAGTAAAGTAAGAGAAATAGGTGAAGAGGAGATGACAAAACAGGCACTGAAAAATGTGTAAGATATTATGGGACATCGTCTGCGGACAGGATTGGTCTCTGGTGTGACGTCACACATCTCAGCAGCGTTCGAGGAGCTTTTAAGGTACTATATCGGGGCTGTATTTTACCGTTTTATAATTGATAATAATCATTACTTCAAAAGATTCCAAGCGTTGAATTTTGATAGCCTTGTTTAATTTATGCCATCTATGCAATAATACGAATTAAGCCAATATTTAAAATCAATAAAGTTAATCTACTTGAAATTCAGTCATACCATTATTACATCTGAATACTATTCCGATAAACACTGTTTTGTGTAGGGCATAATGAGTATTTATTTTATTTTTGGAGTTGCTAAGAAATTAATTGCTTGTGCAAAATATTTCTGGAACCTATGATTCAAGTTCAAGAAATATATTTTACCGTGGCTTACATTTATGGGCCTGCAAAAGATCTTTGCTCGTAAATAAATGCGGGTCCGCCCGCTATTAATAAGGACCGCTATTCATTTTACACGCGTTATGAATAGTGGTCCTTATGAATAGCGAGGTAATTTGTCTATGGTTTGCTCGCTATTTAGAAGAACCGATATTGATACAAAACCGCTATTCATTTAGTCACACGTTATGGATAGCGGTCCTTATGAATAAGTGGTCCTTATGAATAGCGGTCCCTATTACTAGTGAGGTTACCCCCAATAAATCAATGCAAATATAGAATGCAACATTTTATGAACATTTCATGTAAATATTTCCTTCTTTCCCTTCCTTTACTTATTGATGTAGGATTAAAATGACTTATACTTTCAAGTTCAAGTTCAAGTTCAATTTATTTCACATTCAAATCATTAAAAAAAACAATACAAAAGTATCATACAATGGATTTGAAAAATCAGTTCATGATATAAAAAACATAAGAAAATCTCCAAAATAAGGTACACATTAAAAAGCAGGGTACAAAAATAGACAAATGGAAGTTATACAATGAAACATTTACAAATACAATTTGAATGTGGGGGATCACCAAAAAGCCAGTGAGAGACTTGTCTAGGGCAATCCCCGCGAGAATAAAAGACTGTTGAGTAAAGAAATAAAATACAAAGAGAATCACTAATAAAAGAACAGAGATAACGAACAAAAGTACAATGTAATCGAAAGATAGAAAAGAAGGTACATGCATTGAAATTCGTTAAGTTCATTGATCGTTACACAAAAGATACGCCTTAAACTTTCTTTTAAAATTTGACAAAGTAGGGCACATTTTTAGTTCATTTGGTACTTCATTCCAGCATTTTGTGCCAATATAAGTAATTGTTGTTCTAGAGAAATTATACATGAATAAAGGTAAATGAAAATCATCCCGGGATCTAGTATTGTAGTGATGAATTGAAGAATTTGTACAGAAACTATCATTAAAAACAGACGGAAGCAAACCTTTAGAATACATAAACATAAATATTGCAACTTGTAATTGGGTTAATTTATTAATGGTTAAAATATGCGCCTTGATAAATAACGGTTGAGTATGACAATTAAAAGGAACATTAAAAATAATTCTGATTGCACGCTTTTGAAGTATATATAATTTTTGTGAAAGAGTTATTGCACAATTTCCCCAAACAATATTGCAATATTGCAAGTACGGTAAAATAAGAGTATTATATAACAATAATAGAACTTTCATACGAACAAGATCTTTCATACGATTCATTACTCCAATTGCTCTGGATATCTTACTGGTTATATCATCAACATGTGATTTCCAAGTTAAATTCTCGTCTATTGTAAGCCCTAGGAACTTTGTTTTATCCACTTTCTTAATTGTAACACTACCAATCTCTATTTTCAACAAAGTTTCATCCAAAAAAAAATTCTTTGGTCTAAAGATCATAAAACATGTCTTATCCATATTGATAATTAATTTGTTGGCAATAAACCACAAATAAACAACTTTCATTTCCTGATTAATTACATTAGTCATTTCTGTAACATTTCTACCAGAGAAAAATATATTAGTATCATCTGCGAACATAATGGATAAAAATCGATCACTGACATATTGGAAATCATTTATGAATAATAAAAACAACAAAGGTCCAAGGACAGAACCTTGCGGAACACCTGTTAAAATATCATGTTCATCTGATGACGTATTTCCAATGCAAGTGAATTGTTTACGATGTGAAAGATAACTACGAAACCATTTATATACATTCCCTCGTATTCCATAATGTTTTAATTTAGATAATAAAATTTGATGGTTAATGCAATCAAATGCTTTGGAAAGGTCTAAAAATACTCCAACGAGAAATTTCTTTTGCTCAAATACTCTGGCAAGATTATTGGCAAATTCTAAAAGAGCTGAACTTGTTGAATGTCTTTGACGAAAACCAAATTGTCGTTCATACAATATATTATTTTTATTAAGGTAAATCATAAGTTTATTGTACATAATTTTCTCAAATGTCTTTGTAAATATTGGTAATAACGATATTGGTCTGTAATTTGAAAGTAACTCTTTGTCACCCTTCTTAAATATTGGAACAACTTTGGCTAGTTTAAGTTTATCAGGAAATATTCCACAATCCACAGACAAGTTAAAAATACTGCATAATGGCTCTAAGATAAAACAAATAGTCTTCTTAAAAACTTCAACATTAACACCATCAGAGCCAGGGCTCTTATTGCACTTGAAATTCTGTACAACGTCTAAAATATCAACATTGGTAATAGGGGATAAAAACATAGAATTAGACATTCTTCCTCTTAAAAAACACCTATAATCAGTATTACAAGTAGGCAAGTTTTCAACAAGTTTGCTTCCTATTGCACTAAAGAAAGAATTAAAATGATTCACAATATCTTGTCCTGTCCTGTGATTTATTAAGTAATTTGTTTATCATTTTCCAAGTTTTAGTCATATCACCATTTAATCCTTTAAAAGCGTGTATATAATATTCCCGTTTGACTTTTTTGACTTGAGAATTAAATGAATTTCTATACCTTTTGAACTTATTCTCCCTCGATAATGTAGGATTTTTCAAGTATTTTCGGTGCAATTTATGTTTCTTCTTACACATCTTACGCAATGAATCATTAAACCAAGGGTGGCTTATTTTCTTTGAGTTAGACTTCACTTTCTTAATAGGAAAACATGAATCATATAAAAATAAGTATCGATTAAAGAATGCATAATATCTACTATTTACATCATGGCAATTATAAATAAACGACCAATCTTCTTCTTTCAATAAGCCACCAAAACGTGAAATCGCATTATTATTAACAATACGTTTATATTGGCATGATTGGCGAGAAGACGTATTAGTACTTTTTAGTATTGCTGTTATTGCACAATGATCACTAAAATCGCAAGAAAAAATACCTGAATAAAAAAATGTACATGTGTTTGTAATAAAAATATTGTCTAAAAGTGATGCACACTGAGTTGTAACACGTGTCGGCTTAGAGATTAAAGGATTTAGGGAGTAAGATAATAAAAGGTTCAGAAAGTCATTAGATACTGTATTAAAATTCAACAAATCAATATTAAAATCACCAAGTAAAATACAATCTTTATGTTCATATGAAATCTTTTCCAAAAGTGTTTGAATTTTTTCTGAAAATACAGTGATAGACTTATCTGGAGGTTTATATATAACGTTCACGATTGTCCTATTACCAAGTGTGTTTTGCAGTTCGATACAAACAGATTCAATTACTTCATCCATTATTTCCAGATCATTTCTTCTTTTAAACTGAATATTATTATGAATATACATGGCGACCCCTCCTCCTCGTTTTACATTGCGATTATTGACAAGAAGGGCATAATCAGGCATATTTAAATAATCATTGTCACAATCTTTTAGCCAGGTCTCAGTAAGGCCTACTATAGAAAACTTTAAATAGAAGCAATCGAGGAAAAGTTTCATATTCTCAAAATTTTTCTTCAAACTTCGGCAATTAAAATGAATCATTGAAAATTGATCTCCACTATTCATAAATTGACGATTAAAATCCTCGGGTGTTATATATTCAGAGTTGAAGGGTAACCTGTCATGTACAGTATCCATAATGTATAAAAGTGAAATTGACTAATAGGCATATTGAGAGCATTTTTGATACGAATAAAATGCAAGTATAAGGAAATACATGAGAAGATATAAAGGATAGATACAATAAGGAGTCACAAATAAATAAAATACATGACATTAAAATGAGATACACAGCCATGGATGTAGATACAATCACTAAATAGAAAAGTCTATAAAGAAAGTCATAATAAGAAAACATGTGCAATTGTGATTACCATGTCATTTTAGATATCAGGCTTTAAGTGTGACTGTCAGGATATCATATAATAGTGGATCTATTCAGTGTGACATTATGTTGTTCTTGATGGTCGCAGTCGATCAAGGTCATGCTGGCATGTGATGACCTTCTTGATGTTGTTTTCATGTAGCAGGGCTATAATCCTGCCATCAGTGCTCCATGCTTGATCCACGGCAGAATGTTTCCCTGTTGAGATGAGCAGGTCTAGTCGAGACCTTGTAAGGTCCTCTGCAATACTTACTCCCGTGTTTTTCAGTTGTCTCCTTCTGCTTATCATGGCATGGCGTGGTTGGTAATTAGTAAACTTTACCAGTATCGCCCGAGGATGGGATTTTTGCTTCTTCCTGTTCCTGTTCCTTGGTCCCGCAGCTTCCCCCTCCGAGGCATCTGATTTGGGCCGTCCAGTCCGATGTGAGCGGTCAATGTCCCGGGGGGAAAGAGAGAGCCCAAGCCGTTCAGCTACCTTGATAACCTCCTGGTCGGTGTTTTCCCCTTCCTTCTCGCCGATGCCGAATATGCGCAAGTTGTTCCGTCTGCTGTACTGCTCTAGTTCGTCGCACCTCTGCTTCAATTGGCCTGACTTTCGTTCCTCCACCTGGAGAGAAGACTTCAAGCAGGTGATCTCTACATCCTTTTTCGTGACTGTCGATTCAAGGTCGAGGATACGACCCTGACATTCTTCTAGTGTCACCTTGATATCTCGAAGCCTGTCCACAATAATATCTGACACAATTTCATTGATAATACTCTTAAATCTGACACTGTCTACTAATCCATCGATGGTGTCATTTAACTGAGCAGCACTGCTACGGGTCATTTTGTCCTGATAGAACACTACCAAATAGAATATGGTCCACAGATGAACAATAGATGAGATAATATTGGAGCTAGAATTGGACTTTCCTTGGAATTGTGTTTGAATGAAGTGCAGTCAACAGTGGAGGTGTGAGTAGAATTCACCAAATAGGATGAGTTTGATTCACAATAGAGAAGAATTTCGCCTTTGTTGTGGAATGACAGATTATGAGACTAGTCTGTCTTCGAGACTCGAGTCTAACCGATTTATGCATGAGAGACCCAAATTGTCCACAGAAGGTACATCAATTTGACCAAATGGGACTACGTGGTGTAAAGAAGTATACGAGTCCAAATGGCAGGCTTATAAAATGTCCAAGATATTGCTCCAATATAGCTCCAATTGAAAAGTCACATAGTTAAAATGAATGACATGGTGAGTTTAAAAGGTGTAGTAAAGAGTTTAAAACATGGTGATGCAGCAAATCGCGAAAATAGCAGAAATATAGGCCGTATATCCAAGAACTAAGATGTTCGCATGTCCAACATATATCATGCTTATCATTCAGTACTTTTCATTAATACCAAAGGCTCTTATATCTTTCGCTCGATTTCTTCTTATATCCCCTCTTCTTTTCCTTTTAAGGTCTCCTGACGTAATGGTATTCGTCACATGAACATGTTTTATTATTTAATATATGCGACTTCGTATGTATTATTTCTTTTTTGATTATACAAAATTAAAGAATGAAAATAAATGCTATTTCAAAGCTGAAATTTGTAGCAAAATTTCCACGCTTTGACAGTGAATCTGAAAAAAACGACAACTGAGGTATGAATACGTCGGGTAATTCTAGACCACGGCGATATGACTTTTACTCCGGTGGCATTTGCTACTGGTTTAGTCAAAGATAATAGTTATGGCTTTGATTGCAATATCTTTTTAGGATTGGTTTTAGGTTGGTTTTAGAGTAAGCTAAACTTGGGTACAGCTTTGGCCCAGTGTTGAAGTTTGACAATCCACTAAGATTATCACAGGAGCATACATATCGTACAATCTAGTGTAAACCGCGGGGAAGTTTTGCCCAGCACTTAGGATATATTGATATCGACATAATCATGTTTACTTTTGTTTTAAATTTAAAATCTCTTTCAGCGCTACCAAAGGAGGTACCATTGATACAATATTTCATAGAGGTCAATGCATCTTTCATCAATTGTTCGGTGGATTACATCTACCCACTACTATATCCTGAATTAAAATTCATAAATAATCATCAAAGTTATGAAATTCGGAATGGAGACGGAACGTACAACACATCCGTAAGTGGAAAAGTCCCGGATTTGCTGTTTCACAACACTACCGTGGAATGCTCCTTCCCGCATTTTAACTACACTGGAAAGTCATCACATTACGTCCCTATCAACATCTCTGTCGAAGATGAGGCACCGCATCCAGCAGGTCAGAATTGTTGGGGGGGGGGGGGGGGTTCTGTGCATCTGTTCAACTTGAATGAATAATATTACATGCCTCTTATAAATGTATTTCCTATCGAGTATTATCATAATGTTATTCATATGTTCTACCAAAATGTGAAGATATAATATTATTCCCATAGAATTTCGAATTTTATGTATATTTTATTATGTACTAATAAATTGTATTTTGCCTTCATGGTTTAGCTTTTGAAAGCAAACATCATTTTGATGTGCTGAGAGGCTCTCCATGGTAAGCGAAGTTAATATTATTATATCAAATTTTATGTATATTTTATTATGTACTAATAAATTTTATTTTGCTTGCATGGTTTAGTTTTTGAAAGCAAACATCATTTTGATGCTGTGCTGAGAGGCTCTCCATGGTAAGCGAAGTTAATATTATTATGTATTATCAGATTATGTTGTTTTACAACTCCCATACCATTTCCACTATTGCTCTTCGCTCCTTTTCCTCTTGTACTCAATGTCTTCATTTCATGTACCAAATTTTTAAAAAATATTTCAACGCATATTATTCCCATAGGTGAAATACATGTATTTTTAAAACAAAAATTTCGAATCTTCTGTAGAAATACTATGTACATGTACTAATAACTTGTCTTTCGTTTGCCTGGTATAGGTAGTTAACGCAAAAATCATTTTGACTATGAAAGTATAATATGTGCTCATAACCTCTTTACTTTTTTTTTTTTGTTCAATGCTATTAAAAAAAAACAGACTGTTCTTTATCGACCTGCCCTCACCAAACTGCATCCACCACTGGAATATTGTGTGGAATTTTTCTGTTGGTCATTCTGCTTATTGTGGCTGTGTTTTTATGTGAGTATTATTGTTAGTATACTTTAGAAGAACTTGAGCAACATTAACATAATAATGATAATTAATATAGGCCTATAGCTGAAATAAGACCAATAGAAATGAAAATAATATAAAATTAGGAAAATGAAATCGAACTTAGGGGAACACATTGGTATATATCTGATGCACCGGAACCAAATTTTATTTGATCTTGGTAAAAATTCCTAAATTTCAAGACGTTTAGTCATTAGTCCTACAAATACCAAGTGCTTAGGAAGATTAACATTTAGGTTTATATATTTTGGTCGTCAGCTTTCTTGATGGTCCTGGCTTTAGCGTGCCTATAGGCCCTATATTAATACCTCTGAATGTCATTCTGTATTTCTGTACAATTGCAGGGAAACGGCACACAAAGCAACACCAGCAGAAAGATGTCGGAAAGATCACAGAGCCCATGGTGTAATCTCAAAACAAATCGTAATGCCATTGTTACATTCAAACACACACACACACACACACACACTTACCCTGATATACATATATATATATATATATATATATATATATATATATATATATGAATTGCACAATAGTGTTGTATCGATATAAACATATATATGTATATACTTAATAATTTTAAGAGACACTTTAAATATTACAATTGTAAACTTAGATTATCAAATTTTCTTTATCTATCCTATCTCTAACTAACATTTGTATCTAGAACTAGTAAGTTGTTGGTCTAGTATAGTGTTTGGGAGACATCGTGTTTCATAGTGCAGGGTGGGTGTGAATTTGAGAATAATAAATGAATCTGGCGTCCCTTTTTACTGCATGAAAACCTAAGTCTGATTTTTAGTTATTAACGATAAAATAAAGGAATCCCCCTGTGCCACGGTATTTCCTGGTTCATCGTTTTCTGCATGAGCACAGTCAAGTAACTTTTGAATTGAATTTGAATTTGAATTTATTTTCACATTTCACAACGAAAATATACAGAGGTGTCACGTCTGGACGAAGAATAATTTTTCACATACAGTTCAAGCATATACATAAAGGACAAGGTAAGAATAGTAAAATATTCATTAAAGTATACAATGCACAAATCAAGTGTATAATTTAACCAAATTATAAGTCCATACCGAAATAAACAGTGAAATGTGTAGGAACCAACTAAAAAGCAAGGCTTGTAAAGTGAAAGTTGGTTCCTACTGAGCTGGAGTGCATCCTAAAGCAATGAAGTGTATTTCAAATATACTTATACAATATGCTTAGTAAACTTGAAATTCAAATTCTGCCAAGTTATTACTAAAAATAAAATAATAATAATACAGTACCATGTTTGATTTAATGAGCATCAAATCGGTTATTACAGGTTGAAGACTAATATGAACAAAAAATAGTATCAGCTTAAATCATAAAATCTGATTCAGAATCTCTGTAAATGTTTAGAGGAAAAAACATTGTGCAGCACAAAGTTGTAGAGGGATAATAGGGCTTCCCAAGCATACCAATATTTATATGTTTGAATGATCTATTTCCCACAACAACTCAATACTTTATCATTGCACTGATTTTATTTCATGAAATGAAAAATCTAAAATTAATGCTCAGCGCAGTTTATCATGCAATGAATAGCGTTTGAAAACTACACCAGCATATTCATCGTATAAACATTCAACTAGCTGTTGTCATAAGCTTTCTTTTGATACCAAACTCAATAGATAAATCAGAGTCTGTGGAAATTTAAAACTAAATAATTACATGTATTACAAGCTCTTTTCATTGATTCTATCACCTGATGGCAAACACCTTTGTATCGTGGGTCTGAATGGACACGCAAACGCAAAAGGATTGACGTAAACATATGCAACATTTCTTTGGTCTTTTACGTCACAAACGTGGAAAAAAATGACGTATAACAATGCAACATATTTTTTTTTGTCTTTTACGTTGAAGACGTGAAAATCAACAAAAAAAATGGTATTTTTTTCATTTTCTGTACTCAACATTTGGCCCTGAAGGGACACGCAGACGCAAACAACTGACGTACATATATATATGCGACATTTTTTGGTTGTTTTACGTCAAAGACGTAACGTCTCTACACCTACAATATGCTAGAATATGTACAACTCCAATTGTGAAAGCGTAGCGATTTATCTCCCATGTGTTGTTAAATAGTCTTGTGATTTTTGTCTGTTATCTTGTTCTTGTTTTGTTCATGTATTCGTCTAGTCTCGTCCTGTCTTTCTCTTTCTGTGTTCTTCCTAGATTAGATTCCATGTTTCATTGTAAATATTGGCATGTTATCTATACCATATATCACAATGTTTGAAGTTTGTGTTCTTATTGTCTAGTTTTGCTATTTTATGAGGAGCCTGATACAACAAGCCATGCTTCTACCAGGCTACCTCGTCTTTCTGAACAATATTCTTGAATTATGATACCTCTGTAATATTAATGAAGTATGTTTGTATTACTATTGCCAATGTCACGAACGTTGTAAAAGCAGGAATTACTACAGAAAGACAAATAAATACAATACAATACAATACGTTAAAAAAATATTTTAAACTTCACGTTAAATATTAACGTCCTCGTCTACCTAAAGGGAAATGCAGACGTAAATAATTGACGTGTTTTTTTCAGTAAGCTGAGCACCTGTACGCGCGCGCGTATTGTTTATCCCTGTGGTATCAAGTACTATACTCTGTATTACTATACATTACTATGCTCTGTCATTATATCGTGATTATTTCATTTTAAATATATTTCCAGTGTTATGTTTTACAATTTCAGGCCATTTCATAACCGCGTGTTGGAAAAGCATGAAGAGAGATACAATGGAGACATTGGAAATGCATTGAATTCCAACTTTTTTATTTATTTTCACCAAATTTTCGATCCTCACGGATCTTCCTCAGCGTAATGAACAAAGTGAAATGTTTATGTGAAGCTCTGCTCAGAAAAAGTTGACAATGTAATATACCATGGTAACGCGCTTAGTTGCTAGGTAAAGGTTTGAGCGCTTATTTTTAATGAGCGCAAAATACATAAATTGTGACGTAATAATACAAGCTGACGTGTAGTCTAACATAGCAACACGCACGGTTGCTAGGTGAAAGTTTGAGCGCTTATTTGTCAAGGAAAATTTGGTGAAAATAAATAAAAAAGTTGGAATTCAATGCATTACCAATGTCTTCTCTGGAATTCATTCATTGTATCATTCTCTCTCTCTCTCTCTCTCTATATATACATGTATATATTTGTTTATTTGTTTGTAATTATATTTTAACTTTGTACATGCTTTGTTTTATACTTCCATTCCCCATGTGGGTCGTTGAGTCATAATAAACTTCTAAACTTCTTCTTAGTATCATACTGCCAAATCGTGGCTGCGGGCACGTCTTCGAAAAACGAAGAGAATACCAATGAATAAACAGGGGTGTCGATCCGGGTTCACTAGGGGGGGGGGGGGGGGGGGGGGGGGGTGACCGGCGAGGAAGCGAAGCCAATGGCGTATATAAGGATTTTGGCGCAAAACATTTATTTTATTTTTATTTTTATTTTTTTATTTTTTTATTTTTTTACTTATTTATTTTTTTTTTTTAATAATTTTTTTTAATTTATTTTAGTTTTTTTATTTATTTATTTATTATTTTATTATTATTTGTTATAGAATGGTGATTGGTTGTTGGGAATGAATAATTTGTACTGAATTAGAAATTGCAAACAGTCAAGCTGAAAATAATTATTTCTTTTTGAAATATTTATTTCAGGGTTGCTGTTTTCCGGCTTGCTTGCGTGAGGGAGAGAGAAAGAGAGAGTGTGTGTGTGTGTCTGTTTATGTGTGTGTAAGAAAGGTGCGAGAGAACAGGTGAAAGAAATAAGTGAGCGACGAGAAAAGCGTGAGGTACGAAAGACGTAGAAAGTGTGAAATGAGAGAGAGCAGAAGAAAAAGCTGCGCAAGTGCGAAGAGAACAATGGCAGGTCGGAGAACTCAACTTGGAAAGTCAAATTCGCGGTAAATTAAGTCCTATTTAACATGCATTAATTATAGGGAGGATTAATCAACCCATGGCGTCGTGATGATCCGTCCTTTGGGAGGGGCATATAAAAGGCAAAGGGGCTTTGGGATAAATGCAAGTTTTCGTTCAGCCATTTTGTTTTCCTCTGCCAGTTTCATACTTAGCCATGCAACTTTAACTTTGTGTCGATTGTCGGTCGCCCAGCTCAGAGATATAGGACGATTTGTATTAATTCTTCAACTTGGCTAAATTATGTTTTGTTAATAAACTCTAGTTCACAACTCATTCAATTTTTGTGTGCTGTAATCCTTCCGTCGTCTTCCATTGCAACGCGTGTAGGCGAGGTGCATGGTAGGCGGCCACCGGCCACCTCGCCAGACTGTGCCGTTACAGTTACACACAAGTTTGTCAGAAGTAGGATGAATGATCTATAAAAAGGAATTGCCCAATATAACTTTTTACGATTTTTATGTAGACCCAAAGACATTTTCATGTAATATGTCAATGGATTATGACTGATTCAGATTCAGATTTAGATTTTATTTAATTACATTTTCATTTTTCAAAGTACATGTATATAACAGTATGTATCGTGCAATTAACAATATACAAGATGTCCCAGTTCACCCCAATAGTAAAAAAGCAACAACAAATGCCTGCAAAATATTAGTGTTGTTATTTATCGCTAAAAATATTATTGCAAATTATAGGGTCTTATAAGACTTATATGCTGCATGGGGGGGGTCACTATAATTTATAGCCAATTGGTATACTTGTAAAATATTTGACTAGGAACTGTGAAAAATAGGGAAAAAAAGTGGTAATAAAAAGAAGTGAAAATTGAACTTCCAAGCGAAGTCGCAGTATAGCTGTGGATGTATTTGTGAACATTGATAGTTAAGACCTTTCGTAGGATACAAACTAATTTATTAAAGATTAATTATTTTTTTTAGTTTTGGGTGGTGTCCCAGTTTTTCCGCGTCCCAGTTCACTCCGCGCTCCTCCATATTATTCTTTCCAGAATTTTTGAAAGAGCAGGTATTCATTTCTATGAACACGGACAAAAAATAGCGAATTGAAATTTGGCTGGTGTATAAAATCTAAAAAATCATTTTGCGTTGGAGGAATATTTTTTGCAAGATTGTGTCCTATCTGAGAGAGATATTAATTAAATGCATCAGGTATCTGTAATAAATCACGAATTTCTACATTGTTATATTTAATTTTTGTTTTACGTGATTTATCGTTCTTATTAATGGCACTATTTATGATTTTCCATGTTTTACTAATATCATGTTTAAAGAGAATTAACTGATTAGTATTTTTTTTTCTTCACTAAAAGAAAACAAAAATTCTTCAATACGTAATATTTTAGTGATAACATTTTTGTAAGTACTGTAGTATATTTCGGGTCCGCTCGCTATTCATTTAGTCACGCGTTATGGATAGCGGTCCTTGTGAATAGCGGTCCTTATGACTAGAGAGGTTACCCCGTATATTTACGGTGAGACTTTTCAGAACGCTGTATTTCGTTGGCGTAATATAAGTTGTTTTTTCGATTTATAGACTCCTTTTATAATCAGATCATTTTTTATTTAATAATGGCGTGAAACTCGTCATAAATATATTATAAGCTGTATTTATATTATGCGAACCATAAACTTCAGTCCAGTCATCATTTTCAAGACTTTCTTTCAAATCGATATTTTATTATGCATTACTCTTCTGAATCTTTGCAAGGGGTGTCTTTTTTTAATTAAAAATACAAGGACTTCGTGAGAAAATTGGGTAGTGATCTGATATGTCAGATAAAATGATTCCTGATTCAGGTATGGGAATAGCATTGCAAAATATATTATCTGAGGGTTGCTGTTTGGTTAGTAACCCGGGTTGGTTTAGTAATTAAAGGTAACAAGGATGTAGATAACACGATATCCAAAATTTCTTGTGAAGTACACCTGTATTGTGTATTTTAAAATCTCCTACCATATAGCAGTCGGTATTGGTAAAGACTGGATTTTGCAATAAATCTTGCAAATATTGTCAATATGTCAAGAATATTTGAATTAGGAGGTCAATAACATACCGTAATCAAAATGTTCTTAGAGTTTGGTACTCTAATTTCATTGAAAATTGAATCAGCAATTTCAGTCATACAATTGAGATCACTACCCCACCTCCCCTTTTATTAACTCTATTTTTTTCTACGAAGACATAGAGCCACCATACAAAGGTGTCTGTCATCATGTTGTATAATACATGTATTATTATCGAAATGTTATAAACTTTAAGTGGTTTCTAATATTGACTCATTTAGAAAAATATTATTTCACAATAATTAGACTTGAAAATTATAAATTACTTGTATGCTTCTTTCTAGTATTTTTTTGACCCTATAATTTTTTTCTTATTTATTAATACATGCATCTCATATTCCTCTAAAACCGCAAATAAATATCTTGGGTCACATTTTTTGTAAATAATTATTCTTTTGATTAGTTTGAAGAAGAAAGTTTATTTGCTTATTATATATTGAAAAAGAACTGTGAAAATGTATTATGTTGCTTCTCAAGGTATGCTATGTTCTTTCTTCAAGAAGACTTGGAGAAATTCATTAATAAATGCGAACTTCATTTTTTTTTGGCGAAATACTTCACTATGTTTGTATCATTGCTTGTAAAATACCATTAGATGTATCACAATACCAATACATTCCATCTATTTTGCAAAGGTGTACTTTCTCTCACCCTTCATTGTCGTTATTTCAGATATGTGGTTTTCCCCAGCATATGCGCAGACAACAGTCTGTTTGGGATCCCAGATGAAGACGTATTATGTCAGAAGCCTGTCCCGTAATAGTCACCCAATCTACCCATAGCATTTCACCCCGTAAAGTTACTTAGACCATCTAAGTCATTGACAAAAGAGGATGTCAGCCTGACCGAAGCCGTCGGGTCAAGCCTCCAGAGCCCCCAAAAGAAACCCCAAAGTCGGGTCGATATCACCCCTTCTCCCCCATGCACCAAACTTTGTCAGTAGGAAGTAGTATAACTGGACATTACAAAACACAAAAAATTACAAAAAATTCCGTCCGGATAGGGTGTCAGACGGCCCCTTAAAGTTTGGGTGAATTTTTCCCCTTGAAGCCCAGGGAACAAATTTTGTCAGAAGGAAGAGCTAAGGATGTACATTCCAAAAATATACAACCTGATAAAATTGTCCATCGGAAAGGGGGTGTCAGACCCCTGAAATGGAAAAAAAAACAAAGTGCCCTTTGACAACGGTTTGTCCTCCAAAATTCTCTTTATGTTACCTTCTGACTATGAAAACTCAATTATGTATATATAATCTATCGATTGCATTGTGGGTTTAATTCTAAAAACAAACATGCAGTGCAGTTTAGCTTATTGATCATTCAGAAAATAAATGTGGTTGATCTGCGAACAATTTTTTTTTAAATATATACAATGTATTTATATACATATACAACCTGTAGTACATTTAATGTCTCTGAATATGTGTTTCTTTTTCTTCTTGTTTTTTTCCATTTTGTGTAGAGAAAATGACATACATCTAAATTCATATCTAACATTATGCGGAGAGAGATACTT
Organism: Heliocidaris erythrogramma; assembly: GCA_025617745.1. Lineage (NCBI taxonomy): Eukaryota > Metazoa > Echinodermata > Echinoidea > Camarodonta > Echinometridae > Heliocidaris > Heliocidaris erythrogramma. The sequence goes on along the minus strand of CM046854.1, from coordinate 7,020,826 downwards.
CCCTTGAAGTTTGGATCTAACCGTTTAAAACTGATTTTGCTGTATCCCAGTCCATATACATTCAATCGAGTATTATGTTGACATTGTTTACCTCTTTCTATATTTAGAACGTGGTTTCCCCCAACAACCACTAAGGGTCTAGCAGCTGGGATTCCCACATAAAAGGGGCGTTGATAACGTTGATTGGACTCATTTGTTTCCGGTCTGCTCCAAGTTTGTAATGCCAGTTCTATACCGGAGATACGAACAGACGTGAAATTTTTGTCTTTTTTGTATGTGAAATACATCTTACTCTATTGTATTCTACATCTCAATGTTTCTTTCTTCTTTACAATTATAATGCTATTTGCTCATGAAATGCGTGGGAAAAGGAGACTCTCGAAAGCTCACGGGGGAATACAAAAACATGTATGAAAATAATCTCTGCTGTGCCTTTTCTTAACCAATGTTCATGAAATTATACCACTGCAAATCATTTCATTCTATAGATTTCACACCCTTCAAACACGATAACACCATTCAATGAAGAATTCACAGCAGGCGGGGGGGGGGGGGGGGGGGGGGGGTCACAATGCTGGCAGCTAGTACAGCCATTATATGGTACAACACACATCAAGTCTGTCAATAATATATAATACCATTGTGTATTCAGTTTAGTAACTATAGAGCATGAAAACAATATCATTCTGAATAACATAAGCAAATTAATATGTTCCAAATGGGGACAAGGGGAAAAATACATATTTCATCATACTGCTGTATCAACAGCTGAGCAGCTGAAATTGGAGAGAAATCAAGAAAACACCACAGGTAGATCCCAGGTCGAAAATCCCATAGAAAAACCAGTAGAAAATTTGTGGTTTAAATATGGAAAGTGGACCCCCTAACCAGTAGAAACCAGTAGAATTATTTTAATGGCTCCATTAGAAAACAAGTAGAAATCTCTACTGGGACCATTACAAACCAGTAGAAAACCAGTATAAGTTTCTACTGGAACCAGTAGAAAATAGTAGAAAAAATAGTAGGACCATTCGGAGACCAGAAGGAATCACTTCTAAAACCATTAGGATTCCAGTAGAAATTTCTAATGGTTTGAGCCAGGATTTCTACTGGATTCCTACTTATCTCATAATGGTTCCAGTAGAAAATCCTACTGGTCTGCTATTGGTTTCAATACAATTTCCTACTGGTTTGTACTGTTTTTTACTGGTTTGACCTAGTTTTTTTTAACACCCTGCTGAAACCATTAGACTTGACTGGTTTCTAATGGTATTTAATGGTCTTCAGATCGATTAGACTTTACTGGTTTCTAGTGGTTTGTACTGGTTTGACTTGACCAACTTGCTGAAAACCATTAAATGCAACTGGTTTTTATTGGTCTTTACTTGTCTCCTCAACCAATTGACTCTAATGGCTTTTAACAGTTTTTACTGGTTCACCAATAGTTTCTATTGGTCTTTAAAAGCACAATAGAAACCAGTAGACGGTCACTACTGGTTTTTACTGGTTTCTATTTCGACCTGGGATGTGAAATGAATAATGAGTGCCTTCTTTGTAAGTGTTCAGGGTGCACTTGGAATAATAACCATTTTTGGTTGATGAATTTCACAAATGATGAAATATGGATTACTCAGTTGGGGGGGGGGGGGGAGATACTGGGTTCAACCCATCTTCTAACCGTCCCCCAGACAATGGAACTTTGATATAACAAATGCCTTAGGAACAAGGAAATTGCCTTGTTAAATTAAGATCATGTTATATTTGTTCATACAGCTCCCCACCCCCCCCCCCTCCCACCCACACCCTCCTCCATTTTACATCCCATGCTTCTGCCGTGTGTATTTCACTTCATTGTTAAGGAATATATTTTGTGCATTTATCTACTACATGTTTTCCATATATTTGATTCCCTGCCACAGAGTATTTTCCCCCTCTTTCAGACTAGATAGTTTTCATATGGATATAGGACGTTTCTATAAGTGTCTGGGTGTTCTTTATATTGATACGTCTTATAAGTTGGCGGGGCTTATAACGATGCGAAAAGCCCGTGTAAAGTTCGTACAGCGCAAGGGAGAGACTTGTACATATTCGTGAAACCTGACAGTGCGCGAGGTTTGAAATGCTGTCATACAATTGTCGTATAACGGTAAATTGTGTCTGAATGCTCTCATATATTCATACATCGTATAAATATAGGAAAACATGGCGTGTCTGATCACGCCTTCCATTAAAGTACATGTAGGCTAAATAGACATTGATGTATGCCCATGAAACTCATTAAATAAATAGGCCTACAAATAACACTGAATAATATATGCTGAGCAATTGACCATTAACAATCGTAGAATATGTGACTCTCCTTCACAAACCGACACTGTAAAATGTGTCATTAAAACTTACCTTATCAATTACCTTGAAAATCCTTTCTTTTTCGTCATGTGACAAAATGAAGATGTTTACAGACTCAGAGTAACAGTGACTACTACAACTATATTTAGAGTTTTGTGTAAACTTTTATGGTTATGTCTATTTGGTCTATTCTTCTTCAATTGAAATGAGCTGTTAGAGTAGCTATTGTTCTCAAGGTTATATCTACATGTACAACCTTGACAATATTAGGAGTAATTTTGAGCAACAAAGGGCATGTGCAATAAGCATTCAATAATAGAAAAACAAAAATGTGTTACAAGGTCAGAAGACATGGAGGAACATGTAAAGAAAATGCTACTTTTTTACTTATAATTTTATTTACACGTCTTTAATCGAGCAAGAAAAAGGGTGACCAATACAAATACATCACTAAATAAATACATTCGTTCTTCGCTTGTTGTACGCCTACATTATACACAATTTCTTGCAGAGGAAGTTATGCATCAATAATAATAATATTCTGAATTTATTTAGCGCCTAATACATCTACGATGTCTCTAAGCGCTTTACATTCATAATTAGCTTTATTGACACAGGTTCATTAGATGAAAATTAAGTATCGGTTGAGATGACTTGAAAAGACTTTGGGACAAGGCCACAGCTTAGTATCACTTCAATATTTCACAACAAAGGGCTGTATATTTGCATGTGCTATTTATCATGATACATGCTGTCTCCTATATTGTCCTTGTAATGCATTCAGAGGTGTCGTGGTCTAGTGTTTCTGAAAGATGTTTCTATTGTGAAATATCAAAAAGCACGGGAACCGTACTCTTCAGAAGAAATGATTTAGGGAACAAGGGGCAGTCGGAGGCAAAATAGTAAAAAAATATATATTACTCCGAAAAGTGTGACGTCACAGAACCTATCCAAGAACAAGACATGTTTAATGAGGGATAAAATATATACTAATACTTTAATATAGGTATCATGAATGATTATAAGCAGATAGAAATAACAAACAAGCAATGTGTTCATACATGTTCATCATATATATTCTTCAGTTGAAGTGGCAAGCTTTTTTCCAGGATTTGTGCATGACAAACAAGACTCGATCAAACAAAACAATGGCAATATGCCATAATATTGTACATTTTATTAATGTAAGGCAGAGCATAATCCAACACGACAATGTTAAACACATACGCCCTCTAGTAGCAGTTGTCTAATATGTTACCCCAGTAAATTTAGCTCTAAAATCTCACAAATTTTACAAGTGGTAAAAACTCATGAAATTATTTAATTACACCACTGATTTTTTGGGGGGCAAATCATGAAGATTTCTTGATGCAAAAATGTCATTCTTAACAAATTATCACTACATTTTTAGGCCGTAAAAGTTTCAGTATTTTCAAGCAATCAATCACCAAGGGGTTACTCTGACTGATGACAAATCATTTTCTGAATCATACATTTCTCATGGGAATTCAGTCTACCCTCATTATTAGTCTGTAAATTGATCCTGTACATTCCTACGTCACATATTAGGACTTTCCTCTCCTGTCTCTTGCCTAGTATCAGGCTCTGTTTCTTCTGAATTGTCGGTTCCCAGCTCTGGCTCGGCACGGTGGGGCCCATCTGCAACTGCCAATCATAATGGGGACAGAGAAAAAAGAATTGCTATGTACTACACTTTGTTCGGGATGAAATATTGATTGATGATGATGAAAATAGTGATGATTGTGGTGATGATTGTGGTGATGATGGTGATAATGGTGATGATGGTGATGATGATGACGGTAATAATGATGATAATGATGGTGATAATGATGATGAAGATATTAGTAATATGACAACCATTATCACACAGTCCATGCCTTGCCGCCTTACTTTAACTTTGGACCAAAGACACCCAACACCAACCCTAAACCTACATCTATGACAAAATAAAGCGCGGAGCAAATGTCACAGGGACATGATAACAACACTAAGTACAGAGGGCTAACCCCTGTGCAAATATCATATAAATGCTGCTCTCGCATTGAATAAGAACTATCACATTCAATTCAATACAATCTAACATCCTTTTTCTGAAAAATGTTTTAGTACACATTTGACGGATTTGTGTTTTGCATAAGGTAGCTTAGTGAAACGTAATGGAACGTAAAGACGCGGGAAAGACGCAAAAAGCAAAAATGCCAGTTTTGTCTGTATATCTAAAATTACAATCAGACTTAACTGAATAGAAGTTTTCATATTATTGCTTCTGCCTCTAATGGTATAAAATCATGATTTTGAATGATTTTGTCATTTGCGTTTTGCCTGCGTTTTTACGTGCCATCATATTTCGCTAAGCTACATAAATGCCTACTAGAAAGCATGTGTCATTGATTTCTATCGTTTATAGTTTTAGGAACTATGAAATAACAGGAACAGATACATGCATCATGGTAAACATCAAATTAAACATCGGCATGTGGCTATGGGGATAGCTTTAGTCATGAATTTTCTTCCTAATTTTGTTTTCATAAAAAAAAACTTCTAATTCGAAACATGTGCGTAGATAGTATACAAGATTCATGTGAAATGAGGGGTTTGGTCGTGTACATGTACATCACTGTGAGTTTTCGATAGAGATCCAAGTTGTTTATATTAAGAGTGGGTGTATAGGTACATGTATGCGTGTATAACGTAAGTCAGCCCAAACGTAAATTGGCTTTAATGTTGCATATACCAGGTATATGCATATAAGCATCCCCACCCCCCCCCCCCCCACAACAAACTTACAAACAATGCTCCACCTGGGACCCACCTATCATAACAAATTTATCTGCCTGATTGATGCGCATATTAATAAAACTTTACCTGACCATTTCAAAATATATTTAATGAAAAAAAAAATACCGTCTTGCTCTGCCTGTTCTTCAGCTGCTTCAGGAATCACATGAATCTTACTATCAATCTTTGTTTCTTTTTCCTCCTCTACCTCCTTGATTGGTTCTCCCTTCTGTGGTATCAGCAATCGCAATGACTCAACGATCGATGCAACGTCAAGAGATCCCACATGGCCCTAACAATGGAAGACAAACAGAAAAATTAATGCAGTTACCTTTTAATTAAACAAGGACATTTTGTATGCAAGTAATGACTCCACGATCAAGGCAATTTCAAGTGATCCCAAATGGCCCTAAGAATAGGAGGTATATAGAAAATGGATTAAATTTCAAATTAACCAAAAACAAGAAACTTTTGTATGCAACAAACTTTGGCGAATTTCAGGAATAGTCCGGGTTCGTAAGAGTTGCATGACACAAATTTATTGAATTACAACACATACATCAAAAAGACATACAATGCTAAATGTTTGAATCTCACACAGGTGTCTTGGTGCAGAAATGGTTGTAAAGCAGTATAAGAAAGGTTTCTGGTTTTACAGGGCATATGAATTCTATGCACTTCTGATTTTGTTATCCCTAGTTTATCTTTGATTGTCTAGATCTAGTCCTATTTCATTTACATATCACAACTGTCAAATTTTATAACAAATTTTCTCACAACCAATGGAAGGCAGTAGCTTTTGTAGTTTCAAAGAGAAGTTGAGTTATTGGCGAGGTCTGACCTGCACTTAACGCTTTCAGAGTTAACAGGTTGACTACTGAATTATCTAATTCCTATAGGCTTAATGCAGGGGGAACCTGCTTCTTGAAGGCAACGGGTTAACATATTCATTGGAGATTCAATTCCTCTTACCATCTTCTGTAGTTCAATGGCTGCGATACCTAGCGTCTGAGCAATGGTTGATGGTGGAAACAAAGAGATCAGACATCGATTGAAGAATGGACAGGCGCGGATCCAGGATTTCTTAGGGGGGGGCCAAATTTTAAATCATGTGAGCTACATATTGCTATAATAATGGTGACAAATGGCGTATCTGACGCTCGATCTCGGGGGGGGGGGGGGATGGGGTGCAAAAGAATATAAAGGGCTTTCACTCCCGCCGGAAGAACATTCTGAAATTTTTAAAGTCCATACAGATCATATATTATAATGACTAAAGTTTCTAAATTCCGAAAGAAAATATTTACAATTTGACACCCATGATTTCGAGGGGCTACTTATTCATCTTTTGTTCGGTAATAACTAACGTCTGTTTCTGATGGTGTCATTATGGTCATGTACGCTAACTTCCTCGAAATCCTTATTAGCATGCATCGGCTCTTGCAGGAAGCCAGGAGCCGTACTAAGGGCTCATTACTGTGGCAAATCATTACTCCTCGGCGACAGTCGGCGAAGATATCAAACAGTTATGTATCTGAAAAGACTGACATGGCATATACTGTAAATCAAATTTCAAAAGAAACAGCATTAATATTTTTTGTGCAAACCAGTCATTAATTGTCGCACGAGATAATAAAGACAATATCGGACACGGTAATGGTATGATTCAAAAAATAGACTTTATTGATATGCTCTATATGCATGATATGTATTAAGGAAATCGCACCTGAAATTGCATCATGTGCACTATAAGTTCCAAACACTTTCTTTCATACAGTAAAAGTACGAAAAAGTTCCACAAGCTGGTATGCATACTATTACACAAGATGTAATAAAACAATACGTGTAATTATAATGATACACTTACGTGCCAAAGCATGATCATTATTGCGTTTCTTTGTTCCTGTAAAAGAATAATACTAATATAATATCCATGCAAAATTTTACGATTAAGATCCGGGATGATCCGTGATGCGATCCGTGAAAGTGTAAAAGTAACTAAAACTATCAACAAAGCATCAAAGTACATGCCCTTTAAGTTTCAAGTTGATCTGGCTACTATTTTATGAATACCAATGAGAAAAATTATTCCTTTTTATATCCTATACAGTGTGGCCCAGAAAGAACGCAAGACCTGAGATCTGCAAATTCAAAGACATAATTGACACAATATTATTGGTTTTGAGGCTTTTCTTCAATTCTATTGAGTATAAATTTTTTTCGAGTAAAATGACACCAAGATCATAGATTTCACGTAAGGCGTTTTGATTCTACCGCTATTTTTGTGAGGCAATGTCATTTTCACAATGTGCTACCTTTGCAACCGTAGTCATACTTAACCCCTAGCGGGCCGTGGGCGGTTATATCCGCCCGGGAGTTATCCTTACAGCAGGCCGTGGGCCGCATTTGCCGCCCGCCAAGTATCATCACATTTAACATCAAATGTCAGATTATTGCAAAAATATTGTAGATTTCTAAATACATGAAAAGCTTCATTGTTTCATAAACTTACGATTTCGAGTCAGTTTATAAGGGGTTACATTCAAATTTAGTGCGAAAACATGATTTCTTGGTAGAAAGTCAGATCACGGAGGCATAATGTACTACGATAACTTTCTTGGACTCGCGCGCGCGGAAAACCTATCCCAGAATGCATTACACTTCGATGGGCCCAGCAAAGGTCCTTTACGTGCGCCGTATATTTACGCTTCCATTCGCTAGCGCTATACAACGTAGCATAGTGCACCAGCGAAAACCAAAACGCTAAATCAAGCAGACGTCAGATTTTAAAACAACAGGGAAAACTTTGGGCATCCTATCTCCCACCTCATATTCAAATCGTTCGTAAAGTCATGCGTAACTTTACGAACAGCTTTATGAAACACTCCCCTGGAGGTGTATCTTGGTTAAATCTCGACATCTATAATTTCTGGTGATGCATATGGTAAAAGGCCATATTTTGGGGGATAGTTTGTGTGCGCTCTAGCGGTCACATTTCCCAACGGATTTTGTTCAAAGTTTGCCTGAAGGTGTTTCTTGGTATACTAGTAGTCTAAAAACCTGATGCTGCCACCAGTGTCCCGTCTTTTAAGGTTCAAAGGTCATACTTCGGGGGATGGAGTGAGTGCACTCTGCAGGCCACATTTCTGGATGGATTTCTTTCAAATCTTGTATGGAGATGTATCTTGGTATGATCTACACATCTTTATTTTTGGTAATTGTATATAGGGTCCCTCGGATAGGCCGTTAACGGGAAGCCCCGTGTAAAGGACAGTCACCACCTTTGCACGTTAAGAACCACTGCACTATTCGAATAAGAGTAGGGGGTACACCTGCACATCCCAATCAGTTATATCGGGAGGAGAGACCTAAGGGTTACAGTGATTCAGTTCGCTTTTCCCCTCCCAGGCACAGGTGACGCCAAATACTTAATAATCATAATAATAATAATAATAACTTGGTATAATCCACACATCTTTACTTTTTGGTGATGCTGCCCTCATTGTTCCGTCCCTTATAGGGTCAAGGTTTGTCCATTTCTTGCACTCTTACTTCTACATTTCTTGGCAGATTTCGTTAAAATTTTGTATGGAAGTGTATCTTGGTAAAGTCTACGCACCTATCATGCTTATCATGCTTATAGTTTTTGGTGATGCTGCCACGAGTGTCCCGTCTTTTATAGGGTCAAAAGTCATACTTTCGAGGATGGCGTGAGTGCACTCTGCAGGCCACATTTCTTGATGGATTTCTTTCAAATTTTGTATGGAGATGTATCTTGGTGCAATCTGCAAATTAGTACCTTTTTATAATGCTGCCCTCATTGTTCAGTCCTTTATAGGGTCAAAGGTCATATATGCGCTCTAACTGCCACATTTCTTGACGAATTTCTTTCAAATTTTATATGGAGGTGTGTTTTAGTGAAATCTACACATCTACCGTGTTTGTTGATGCTGCCCCCGGTGTTCCGCTTTTTATAGGGTCAAATGTCATATTTTGGTTGCATGTATTTTGGAGGACACATTTGTTGACTGATTTCTTTCAGATTTTGTATGGAGGTCCATCATAGATTACTTTAGACCTCTAGACAGTTTTTGGTGATGCTGCCCCAGTGTTCCGCCTTTTATAGGGTAAAAGGTCATACTTTAGTGGATATCTTGTGTGCGCTCTGCAGGTCACATTTCTTAACAGATTTCATTTGAATTTTCTATAGAGATGCATTATACTCTAATCTACACACATTGTTTAGGTGACGCTGCTCCTGTGTTGACAATAGTCCTGACCATTGTTGGCAATCTGTACGTCATCCTTTTTATTTGAGGGAGGGGAAGAGGAGGTTCTTTGTCCCTCCTTCGAACAAAAGGGTGATGCAAAAATCGCTGCCAGTGCCGGGGGATACATTCACATTGCGCTGCATTTGACATTTCTAGTTATCATTTTTTTGTAGTAGTATTATCATTATTTACCTATCTGCGACTTAAGGCGAATTCTAACAATAGGTTTATTCCGTCACAATAGAAATTCAACGTTAAGGCGAAACGAGCGTGGGTTAAGGCGAATCCTAACAATATGATGAGATAAAAGGATTCGCCTTAAGTCGCAGTTAGAGTTATAATAATAATAATTATTATTATTATTATTATTGTTATTATTATTATTATTACATGTATTATTATTATTATGATTATGTTTTATTGTCCATATAAGGAAATTTGTTTTGCTTATATGCCTGTGGTGTTTACAGGTTCCTTTGATGCAAATTAAATTACAAACACTGTTCAAGAGAAACGGAAATGTGACCTTGATATTGGTCATTTCACATGGGAGGTTGCTAAAGCCAATTTGCTGTATTACTCCTTAGTTGGCAATTGGGTTTGTAACAGTTACAGTGTGCTAGAAATGCAACAAACCCCCCGCCCCCCCCCCCAAACAAAGGAAAGAGAGAACGAAAGAGAAAAACGATAATGAGGGTTCTTACAATAGCAATGTAGTGATGAGAAAATAGCTGTCCTTGTGTTTTCCTCTGTGTGTGTGGGGGGGGGGGGGGGGGGGGTTGGGGGTAGATCCAGATTTTTTTTTTTTTTTTGCAGATCCAGAAATTTCAAAAGCTGGTCTTGAGGTCCTACAAATGAGAAAAACAAAACAAACCCAAAATAGGAATAAAGAATGGAGGAGATCGGCTGTGAAAATATACAAAAACGTTCAATAATACATATTCATGTTAAGTATACATATATCTTTACATTTACAGTGTAGCTGCAAGATTTGAATTTCTTGCTTTCTAGAGAAAACAGTTTGTAGAAAATTGAAATATCCATGCTTTTATAAAGCTCATCCTTGTAAAATGAGATTCGTAGGAAGCATGAATAGCCTACATTGCATTTTCATTGTCAGAATATTTAGTATGTCTCCAAGGTTTTTAAAATGATTTATTTCATTTCCTTGTCCAGGTTTGAGCAGGATATGCAGTCCTACACACCTGTTGCTTTACAAGCTTTCCTAGCGATGTCATCAGTATCCATGCCAAGTAATCATGTTTGTCAACATTTCACTCTTGGTCATCACATTTTTTTTTTTTTTGGTTCTTGTTATCGGATGTCCCCAAAAAGGCGGAAAGGCGGATTTTCAGTACTTCAGTACTTTGCCTTCAAAATGTTTTTTTAATTTTTTTTTTACATCATTGGGTAAAGCATCTTCTACCGAAGAGAATGATACCAAGATCATTGGATTTGGTACACTGAGTAATTGTGATTCTATGCCAGTTTATTAAAACACAGTCATTTTGCAAATTTCGCTTGATTTTTGCGACCGATCAAGGTAAGATCGTATCGGGAATGGGTTTTGGTAAGCTGTAGCTCGGGAAAGGTGTAATTGACCCATAACTATTGTACATACCATGTGAAAGACCATTCCTCGACACATTTCAGCTCTCATCAGTCGCAAAAAGCATGCAAAATATGAAATAAATGTATTTTAAGAAACCGGAATAGAATCAAAATTACTTTACCAAATTCAATGATCTTGATATCATTCTCTCCGGCAAAAGATGCTCTACCCAATGAAGTAAAAAAAAATTATACTTTTTGAAGGCAAAGTACTGAAAATCCGCTGTTTCGCTTTTTTTTTGGACACTCAGTATATTGTGCAGCTGCACACAAATAGCTTGTCCCTCCCAAGCTTTGTAGATGCAAGCTAGGTTACAGTGCAAAACAGATAGGATGGAAACACTGTGTAGAGGAGAGTCTCCACATTCACATTTTAAGAACCCACTAAACTCTTTGTAAAAGAGTATGGCGAAATCCTGGTGCAGTGGCACACCTGCTCATCCTGATCAGCTATACCGGGAGGATAGATCTGAGGGTGATTCATTTCGCTGTTTACCTCAAGGCAAATATTTTATTAAAGCAATGATATATTCTACACTAATCAGCAAGTTATCCCTCCCTCTTGCTTTTCTCAGGGTGATGGAGCCAACATCTCACCTATACTCAACTATAGGAGTCACCAGCTTTATACGAATAAGTCGATCTTGACAAAAGCAGCAGAATTCCGAGCACCCTTGAAGGTCAGGTTATGGGTCAATCACAGTAGTCTTTTTCACACGAAGAAATCCATCGTTGGGGCAATGATGACCAATTCAGCAGCTTGCCGAGCACCCCTAGAGATATGGGTCATCAGAGGAGAATCTTTTCCACGAAGAATTCAATCATAGGGGTGATGATGATCAAAGAAGCAGCATGCCAAGCACCCTTGGATATATGAGTCAATCAGGAGAGACTTTGTTTCACGAAGAAGTCGATCATAGGGGCAATAGGCACCAAGGTAGCGACGTAAAAGATGAGATTTCGTCTCACGAAGAAGTCCATCATGGGGTCGACGATGAGCAAGTAAGAAAAATACAGAGCACACTTGGAAAACAGGATTGTGGTCAACCAAAGGAGTCATTGGCTAACGAAGAAGTCGATCATGAGGGTGATGATGATGATGATGATCAAAGCAGCAGCATGTCGAGCACCCTTGGAAATATTGGTCAATTTAAATAGACTTTCTCTCACAAAGAACTCGATTATGGGGGTGATGATGATGTTCAAAGCAGCAACATGCCCAGCACCCTTGGAAATATTGGTCAATCAGAGGAGGCAATGTCCCACGAAGAATTAGATCATGGGGGCGATGATGATCAAAGTATGAAAACTATCGAGTAACAGTGGAGATCATGATACCAATCAATCCGAGGAGACTTTGTCCCACGTAGAAGTCGGCCATGAGAGTGATGATGACCAAAGCGCTAACATGTCAACCACCCATGGAGACCAAGATGACACATCATTGGGATCCTTCATGAAAGGTGTGTCTATAGACAAGTCAACAATAGGTGTCTGCATTGGAGAAGGGATGTTGTCAAAGAGTTTTGCATTCAGAAAGGGTAATCTCTTGCATAAGAAAGGAACAGTAGACCAAAATGTGTAAAATTTTAAGGACGAGGTACTTCAAGAAGAGTCAGTGGCACGAGCCTTTCATTAAAGGGATGAATGAATCTAATTCGTATTGTGTCCTTATGATGATAAGATGTCACCATGTGAGCACAGCAAAACAAAGATTCCGCAGTGGCAAATCGATTTTAATTGTGATCTCTATTGGAAATTCGAAGATTGCCACATCACTGCCAAACTGACCATGGACAGGAAGTTCAATGCAATGATGATCCAGACCCAGAAAGTCATCCTAAATCGATGTGATAGTCATGCTGTAAAAGTTTTAAAATTAAACCCAGTTACAAGTTAAATGTTTGGCAAAGGGTTGCAACAGTTACATTTTCATGGTTGAAACATAATGATGTAGGATGCCCCATATGCATCTGGGGAGAAAGGACTGCTAAGCAAGGACGCCTAAAGAAAATAATTGCCCACATTGACACCTATATAACATATGAAATAGAAATAGGATCAGAGGTGAAGACGAACCACCCAAGTCCATTTCCGCTCGTAAAATTTAAAAACCAGATAGTTCGGACGTACAGCGAAAAACTTCATGTTTCAGCAGCAAGATTCATGAATACACTCATTCGGGGCAGCGGGATGTCCGGCTAACCTTATATTTCTAGTGTATAAAACAACAATTTTTGACAAGGTGCGAAATGGCAAAATCTCGGGAGCTTCAGGGGGCTCCGCCAAGTGGACCCCACCCAAATAGGGGCTTTGTGAACACACATGTGTCTAAGACATTCCCTGGGTCATTCACTGGTTGAACCATATTTTGAGGGATGTTTTCGCTCATTATCGCATGGGAGGTGGTAATTATAGATACAAGTCAGTCCCAGCAAGTCTCACTGAACCTGTTCAGTGATTCTCTCATTAACATTTCCAAATGGTCCCTCTCACGAAGTGAGACGAACCATGCCCCACGTATGTTTGGCTCCGTGGGGCTTGGTTGTGTGTTATGAAGACCTAACAGGCTTGGGATTTTCCGAATATATTTTTGAGCAGGAAAGGCTCCTAATGCATGTATTTTCAGGACATCTTCAGCCAAGCAACTGCCAGATCACGCCCTTAGGTCAGCATGCAACCTTACTCAGGTTTCTTGTAAAGGAGATAAACGTGTGTTAAATTTTAATTTTGCTACTTGTACAGTTTAGATTGTCAATATTCATAGACATGTATTAAATCAGTTTTGATAATATAATAGCAATAATAATGATAATAATGATTCCATTCGGAAACTTGTTTATAAATCAGTGAACAAATGCATTTAAACATTAATAGTATTACGTGTAAGATGTAAGTTTAAAGATCAAGTTTTTTTTGTCATGATTTATGCGAATTGCATTAAAATAATTTTGTACCTATAACACGTAGAGTTGTTTTGTATTGTGTCTGGCTAAGAAATGAATTCCCTTTCTACATGCAGTTGCATGGTGGGGCGTAACCCTTGACCAAGGCCGCAGCACGTGACTGACTTCATTTCCACTAGGAGGGCTGGCAAACTACGGCTGCAGTTTAAAGTCACACCAAGGCGAAGTGGACGCGGACGTTTTGAAGGACGAGCCACGGTCACATGGTAAAACTGACCGTTGGGCAACCACCGATGAATAGGGACGTTACTTTGTCCCAGTCGACTAATTCGCGCATGTCAACGTCGTCGACTGCCCATGTTGACTACAGTTCTGATCATTTTAGATTTCACTCGACGTGTACGTACCGTCGACGTCAACCGGAAGTACACACTCAACGGATGAGCATAATAGTTGAGCTGTTCTGATGACGTCATATACGTGAACCTCGTCGAAGATTTCGGAGCACCGCAAAAACGAAGTGAACACGTTCTCGATTTTGCAAGTCAGGGAGGAGGACAGGGAGAGGGCGAGTGGCGCATGCGCAATGGCGTAGAATGATGTCCTTGCGTACCAGTCGACTAAGTGGACGTGCAATTCTAAAAGTCCCTAATGTCACAAGAGGGACGTTCGGACTAGTTCACACTGCACGCTAAACGAGTTTCCAACCTACATGGAATCCTTTGTACCAAATTGCGTCTCCAACCATTCCAGGCTTTCTTTATCATTCTTTGTATGTATTAGTTAACATTATTTCGCAACAGGTCAATTGTTTATCAGTGGAATTAAGACAGGGTAGCCTTCTACGATCGGTTGTTAGTAAAATTAATAGTTTATTACAAGGTTCATAATCCCTCGTCATTTAGTATCTTATTTTAGTGACACGAAAGAAAGCAATTCTATATATTATTTTATGCATTTATTTGCTATGTTACACAACATAGCAAAATAAAGGAAAGTTATTTGTGTATGTGTTTAAAGGCGCCAAAAGATCGTAGACATCAAGGATGTGGGCAGTCTCCTTGGATCTCTGGGAGACTTTGATAACCTTATGATTGCTGCTGAAGACAAAGGTCTGAAAGTGATCTTGGAATTTGTACCTAACCATTCTAGCAAGGGTCAAGGGTTCTTGGGCAGTCGTAACGAGACTGGTAACTTCAGTGACTACAATGTATGGCAGGACTGCGGCGATGGAACTAACCCACCAAACACCTAGACCAACAAGAATGGCGACTCTGCATGGACTTTCGATGTTGTTAGAGGGCAGTGTTACCATCACTACATTAGAGTACCTTTATATAGAAGAGTAACGACAACCTGTGATTTGAACGCCATTTTGTGTCCACTATCACGTAACATTTCTATTCGATTCCGATGAGCACCTGGGTGTTCTTAGTAGAAAGAATTCGAACGCCATTTTGTGTCCAGAAAAGTCAGACGTCCATATCGCTACTATTCTATATAAAGGTACTTTACACTACATCAGAGCCATCCATACATAGATTTTGGCCAACTCAACAATACGCGCCATGTTGTAACCTAACGACCGCGCGCACTCGCGTTGCGTGTGTGTGTATTAATACATGGGATATGGTTCGGGAGCCTTTGTCTGCACACCCGGCTATGATTTTGAAATTTAAAAAAAATTCTTTGATATTCCTCTATAGATTAATTTTATATTATTCCTGATATTCTAAAGAGTAAGTTTGCAAAACATAACACCGAAATTAGAGCAAGATGACATTGCCATTTTCACAAGAAACAGCCAGGGGCCGTGTTATTTCCACATTCATTACACGCAATTCTGGAATTTTGCCTTAAAAGACACCCTTTTAAAGGCTTGTGAATAAAATTTCTTAAATAAGACACTTTTTCCAATATTTTGACTCGGATGCATATCAATTTTGTAACAGGTGCATAATATTGGTATATTATATCGATATTAATCGCATAGATTAATCTTGCAAAGTTATTGCAGCAAACTAATCCATTTAATAGACTCTGGTAATATTGATAAATAAATCATATTTCGAAAATATGTCAGCCTTTCAACAGCTTCGGAATTTAAATTAATCTTGCAAAGTTATTGCAGCAAACTAATCCATTTAATAGACTCTGGTAATATTGATAAATAAATCATATTTCGAAAATATGTCAGCCTTTCAACAGCTTCGGAATTTATCGTCATATGACTTAGCATACCCGAAAGACCCAAATTCATACTTCACCGTGTACAGTAATTTTGCATATAACTTACTATCTTGTTGCACAGCTATCAATTTTCAAGACATGATTTTCCTAATTATAAAAGACTGCCCTGTTCGTGTCAAAGTTGCTGCGATTCACTGGACCGTTGATTGACTCCATATGACGTAATCAATATATATATATATATATATATATATATATATATATTTATATTACACCTAATTAGATCTTTGCCATTTGATTGGTTGTTTGATGTTGATCATTTGTCCCATTGAACAATGACGTCATCAATCGTGCAAATTTGATCCATTCACCGTGCAATTTTGGATCCATACGAAATTGTCCATTGCACTCGCGACCACCAACGCGTCTTTATACATACGCAAAAACGACTTGCCTTTGCAGCGCGCATGCGACTATCAAGTAGGCTACATTGTAAGTCCCTTCACTCTTGTTTCTTAATTCATAAAATGTCAAATGAGAAGGATAGCTATTTTAAGGTGTCATATAAAACAAATAATGAATGATTTTTCATTCGTGCAATGGACAGAATATTTCATTCGGTGAAAGATGAAAATGATCCATTCAACTCGGCTCCGCCTCGTTGAATGGATCTTATCATCTTTCACCTCATGAAATATTATGTCCATTGCACTCATAAACATTCATTATTTGTATAATATATATATATATATATTATATACGGACACTAAAGAGAGAAAAGGAATACTTATATCAAGACGTTAAGAATAACATTAACCACAGGTGCATTACAAAGACGAAGTTTGGTTTCTTCTATGTTGAATAACAATTGGTGTTCTGCACCAATCCAAATATCACTTCTTCAGAAAAATAATCTAACCTTCAGTTTAGCATCAGATGAATTAAATGTTTTAATATACACAAACCATGATTTAGTGCCTTGAACGCGGCCTTGAACTTTACTCTTATTGTTTATACTCATTACCAACAGTCTTCTATTGATATCAAGTTCTCATTCATATTTGTTCCATTCCCTGAACAATTGGAACATCCACATGCCAAACAGCATGGCATATTGAAGTACTCTAGACAGCAGAACTCACGATTCTAGTTCTACATCTCATCAATAGTACGCATGTTAAAAAGCTGGATGTCACACTAAACGACACTATGAGACTAGTCACTGGATGCCTACGATCTACTCCAGTTAAGTACCTCCCAGTTCTCTCAGGCATAGCTCCCCCGACACTCCGTAGGGAACATCATACTTCCATGCTGGTGACGAAAGCGCAACAGGATAACTCCCACCTCTTGCATGCCCGTATTGCAGAAGCCCCAAATCTTGGCCGCCAACGTCTTTCCTCTCGTCGTCCTTTCAGCCGCCACGCAGCATCCCTTATGCGCTCCAACTTCAACCTAATGGAGCAGTGGAAGCATGACTGGCAAGAGACGGCTAAACCTGTCCAACTAACCATTGCCCCTGGTACCAAGACTCCACCAGGTGCTGAACTCCCCCGCAGAGAGTGGGTCACTCTGAACCGTCTGCGTACCGGAGTCGGCCGTTTCAGTGCCAGCATGCACCGCTGGGGACTCCGCCCATCAGCAGCTTGTCCGTGCGGCACCCCCGAGCAAACATCCCATCACATACTGTTTGAGTGTACTGAACTCGGACCACCTGGGGGAACCCCTCCCGAACTAACGAACCCAAGCAACGAGATTGTCGACTGGTTACAACGCCTTCGAGACATAGCATAGCAGCAAATATCTCATACGAAAGAAGAAGAATAGTACGCAGTGCTATACAGTGCATGCATGCTAGCTATTATGCGCTATACGTGCAGTTGTACAACAAATTATGGTTACATCTTTGGCAACTGAACCCGTGAGGCAGACTTGGTCATCAACCTTGGCTTTGCAAAGTCGATAGATGGCGCTCCAACCGTTGATTCTATCCAGTTGGCTAGCTGTCTTGGCTGATTGTTTTGAAATGAGATGGAACATTTGGACACTTAATTGGTGACGAAGATATGTCTCGTAATGCTAGCCGTGCTGGAGAGAAGTTTACTCGCGCACTCAACTTCATCCTTGTCACCATACCTGATACCTATATCTCTTTCTATGGAGAAGAGGTTGGAGCCAACAACTTGAATGTTGCTGGCGTTGATGGATCACGTGGACAAGATTCAACCTTCATATGTTCTGTTAGCAATTGAAAACATTAAGGTATCAAAACCACCTGGACCAAGTGGAATTTCTCCTGCCATACTGAAATTGGCAGATAAGGCTATTGTTCCCATTCTTACTAAATTGTTTAATATGAGCATACGACTGGGGACCGTTACGCAGAATTGGAAAGTGGGGGAACGAAGTTCGATTGTAAACTATAGGCCTATTTCATTAACGTCTATCCCATGCAAAATGTTGGAAAGATTTCTTGTGAAAAAACTACTTGAATTTTCTCTTCAAAATATACTAATTCCTGACAGTCAACATGGATTTGTGCCCAAACACTCGTGCACCACACAAGCCTCAGTGCTATAATTATTATATAATTGGGCGAAAGAATTAGATCGACCTTCCCCTCCCCGTATTGATGCAATATTCTTTGATTGGTCAAAAGCTTTTGACAAAGTCAATTATTCGTTGTTAATTAAGTTACACTCTTTCGGCATATGCGGAAATGTGTTAAAATGGATCAGTTTATTTATTACAGATCGTGATCAATGTGTTCTTTTTGAAGGGGTCAAGTCTGCTTGAAGCCCAGAAACCTCAGGTGTGGCTCAAGGGAATGTAATCGGGACTGCTCTCTTTGATTTATTTACTGTAGATTTACCAAATTTTATTTCCCCTCTCTCAACCTTACCACAATATGCAGATGATACAGTTCTATACCGCACGATTAACCAAGTGTAAGACGTAGAAAGGCTACAATCTGACCTAAATTCACTTGTCACATGGTGTAATAACAATTATATGGAGTTGAATAATCTCAAATGCAAATTTATGCATGTTTGAAGATCACGGAGAGCTATCAATGATGTATATTATGTAAATGGTCAAGCTCTTCAGTTGGTTGAGTCCTACATATATTTGGGTATTATTTTTTTTTCACGTGATCTTTCATGGTCAAAGCATGTTGATTCATTAGTAAATGTTCAAGACCCTCTGGGTTCATTTAGAAGGATTGTTAATTCTAGAAACCAATTGGTACTCAAACGTCTTTTCTGTGCTTTGTGTAGGCCGATCATAAAATACAGTATCCCGGTTTGGCTCTCACATCAAAAGAATCACATTAATCCACTTGAGGCAGTTCAAAGGCGTTTCACTCGTTTCTGTTTTTCATACAATGACGCAAACAATCTGACATACGGAGAGCGCCTGGCAGATTTGAACATGTCACCGTTGTATAATAGATACTTGTCAGCCTCTTTCATAATAAAATGCTTGTTCTGCTTGTATGATATGCCACGGAATATACTACCCAGCTCAAGAAAAAGGAATCTGAATACCTTAATATTTGTTCACGAATTTGCCCGATGTAATGCTTTAAAGTTTACATGTTTTCATAGTTTTGCCCGTTTATGGGAAAACATTCCCAAGACGGAGAGAGTTCTGTGCTTAGAGCCTAATGTAAACCTGATTCTTAAGTCTCTCGAGATTTTCTGTGTAATAAATTATGTCATCAATTGACAATGCATTTTAACCATGTTAAATGCATGAATGAACCTCCTGGATTTACGGTTCACTCACCATTAAGAATGTCATCAAGTGCATTAATCTGAGTGAATTTATGTTAATATGACAAATAATCAGTGAATCTATTTAAACAAAGTAATATGCTTTTTACATATTTCCCGTGCTATCGGTGGGGCTAAACGAAGATTTAACCCCACTGGTGGTACGGGACTGACCCACTTTAATTTTTACTATATTACGCTCTTTCTTTCTTTTCTTTCTTTTTCTTTTCTTCTCTCTCCCCCTCTTTTTCATTTCTCTCTCTCTCGCTCTAATCTCTTTTTATCGAGCTGTGAACGCCATCTTTTTTCCCCTTCTTTTTTTCCTCTCTCTCTCTCTCTCTTTCTCTCTTTTTTTTTCTTTTTAATACTCTTTTACAACCTACAATTATTAATTAGTACATGTATTTATTTTGTATTTTACACCGGTGATTGTTTTTTAGTGTCTACATGTTCATGGTATTGAATTGAATGTGTATGTATTTTACCACCAGCTAATGAGGAGAACCTGGTAATCCGCAGGCATTAGCTTTTTTTTTTTTCTCTCTCTCTCCTCTCCTTCTGTTACTGTACTTTGTATTCTGTATATTCTCTGTTATTGTTATAATACTGTTTTCCTGGAAATGAAATAAAATTTAAAAAAATGTACTGGGCTAACTTCACCAATAGTAACTACAATGCTGCCAGTGCCACTGCCTGGCTACCTCTTCCTGCTAATCCCATGTACAGGGTTGAGGTTCAAGATGCAGATGAGAGATCTTCGCTGTCTGTCTTCAAGAAGCTAGCTGGCTTTCATAGTGAGCCCTCCATGACTGCTGGCGAGTATCACTTCATCTACTCGTCTTCTACTGTATATGCCACCTTCGTCATTTCCCTGACTGGCCGGGATACCTCGTCGTCATCAACTTTGGTTCCTCAGCTACCTAGGTCGACTTTGAGGTGAAACTAGAAGATAATGTCTTTACTCATGGAGAGCTCAAGCTTAGCAGCTCTGGTGACATGGGTGAAGAGAAGATGGCCTTATCAGATCTCACCGTTGAACCAGCCACCTCTATCCTATAGTAGAAGTCAAGCATTAAATTGATGATTGCTATAAATGTGCCTTTGTCCACTTTGTCTTTTTTTACACCCTAATTTTCAATGCTGTCTTTCAGTTTTAGCGCAACGTAACCTGCTTTTACCACCTGTTTTGTGCACTTTTAAACGAGCTGTAATGGACTTATATTTCTTCTTCATTATGAATTGGATTTTGATACTTTAAGATAACACTTGGTAGGATCATTCTAAGGTATGAAATTAATTTGGTAAAGGGCTTTGTAAAATCTCTTGTTAAGTGCTGCCTGCGCCATCATTAGCAAAAACATGGTTGGCGAGACAATTAAGTAGTTTGCCAAAGTTTAGAATTTTAGCACAGAAAAAAAACCCCACAATAGCACCATGTAGCCATGGTCCATTTTAGCACAGAAAAAACAAACTACAATAGCACCATGTAGCCAATTAGGAAGTGCTAACTCTTCAGTTTGAAATAAATCCTGCATTAATTTGCAAATTGGAAAATTTGGAAAATGACACTGAATTTGGGTACAGGAAAGTTTGTCACATGTCTTTAACACTAGTGAGTTGACCCCATGTACCCGTCCTGTGCTAATTGTATAAGTATCCCCATGAGATGAAATACACCTGTCAGAGCCAGCTATTTGATGGCTTGTGGAAGGAAAATTGAGTAGTTTTGCTTGTCCTGCGAAGTTGTGTTCATCATTAAAAATATCTTCCCTTGAAAGTATTTTTTTTGGCGCCTTGTTACTATCACCCCCCCCCCCCCACACACACACACACACACACACGCACACTTCTCGGAATGGATTTATGCCACTGTGGATGAGAAATAGAAAGTGATACTCTTTATCCTCCCGTGCAAATTCAATGACAAAACCATCGACACGAAACTAATCTAATGGGCATACTCTGATATAACTGTGTACTTGAACTACTGTCAGCTTACATTTCCCCTACACAATATCACTTCCTGGAAAGTCTCAACATAATTTATGTCGAAAATATTCTTTTAGCGGTGTAATGCAGTAATGAACTTCAAGCTCCAGACAGGAATAACATATCTGTAATGTGTAGTTTACAATGAATATACTTTGAATTAAATCTTCTTATCTTATATAAGTGGAATGCCATGGTAACCGACAAGGGTATACTTTAAACAAAATAAGAGTAGTGAAACTAATCTACTTCATTAGCACTTAGGACCATTCTATCCTTTAAGTGTCACAACAGAGAACAAAATAATCCGATGTAAATTACACAAAGGAGTACGCTTTGGTTTTCGTATGCAAGTTGAACTTTATTGTAATGATTAAAGATGCTTCATTACATATATTTAATATTAATCTACTTAATCTACTTAAACATGTAACCCTACATGTCAAACAGGATTACATTGGTTTAAAGAAATGAACTAAAATAATGTCTTCTACCATAGATTTAATTTTCGTTTTTTCTCCTATTATATTTTCCTCAATATAACGATATTTTCACGATTGTGATACTAGTAAGAGAGACTTTCAACTGTATTCTGGGCATTCACTTATGTTGATAAACATTGTGGAAATTATATCGAAATTATGATAATTACAGCAATTACAGCAATTCAGGCAGGTTGGACTATTACTTTTTTAAGCATGGCGTATTTTGTAGAAAATTCGGAAGCAAAGTTGCACGGTTGACAGTAATCTAGGTATTAAAAATGAATATTCATCAATGTTGATAATAATAATGGTAATAATAATATTGAATATTTAGGAGCGCTAAGAATAGAAAGTACCATGATAGCGCTTAGAAAATTACTGGTTTTCAGAGAAAGGACAATGGCAGAAACTAAAATAGATCACATTAGAATGTCGAGTATTACTGTTGATGTATTCAGTACAAATGTTTCGTGACTGGTATAATTATAAAGCCGATAATATGATGTCATAACATGGTCATGTCCCTAGGTAGCCTCATATGTATTAGTACTGCTCTTCCTGATGGCCCTGCAATTATTATTAACATGTTTTCATACATAAGCACACTTGAATTTAAAAAAAATACACTTTATTACATGTTATTACATCATACTAAGGAGATACAAAAAACAACAGCAACAACAACCATACTATATACATTTTGTAATGTGATTTTAAGTCATACATAAGGAATGTCAGAAAACATTTATGCATTATAGGAATGATAGGTACGCCTATATTTAAAAATTCAGGTTACTTTGCCCTATACCTTGTATGCATTTTCGCAACCTGCTTACTATTCACAGGAATTTTCGCCCAGTCATAATCTGTAATAGATCAAGGAGGAATATGAGATGTATTGGAACTTCCTTTTTGGAAGGTTCGTGTTTACAGTTTAATCAAAAGATCCGATTCGTTTGAATGCCATCAAAGACAAATCCATGTACGCGTTATCTATCCTTCGCGAGTTTGGTCCCGATATAAAATGGAACTAAATAACAGTAAAAAGTGTGGGTACATAATAATGGTAATATCCCAACCCCCTAGCCAGTCAATAAAGTCTACCTGATGACTTTTTAAGTTTGCACGTCATTTCAGATATCAATAGTGCTGAAATATTTGAAATAAAAATATACTTCAGATATACGTTGTATCAACAATGTCATCACACCAACCAGTATTGATGTAGTGAGAATCCCTGGTTATTTTATCAGATTTCCGTCGCGTATTTTCGTACATGGGCTCACATTTGTCTACAGATTCGTCTTTGGTCTGATGCATCAGTGTCGGATCCATGTAACACGCTTGGTCATCAGATGAAATACATCTTTGTACACCTTTCTCCTCATTAGAAGTGGTTATAGGTGACGTAATGGAACTCATGTCCATATAATCAGTCGATGTTGATCTACCAGGCTGCTGAAGGGTCTGTCCAGGAGTCTCCGGAATATCAACATAGTCCCCTCTGACTTCTCTGGTTGATTGCTTTAGAAACAGAAATAACCGAATGAAATACTGATTGGCATGGTCAAACTTATTATGAATTCTAGGATCTAATTGAACGTACATGTACGTCGAAATGTATTTCGCTTTAAACATGGAAGTATTTAACATCACCACTCGTCATATACGTATATATGACGAGTGGTGATGTCAGGGTTTGCTTTACGATAGGTGAGGTCATATTACTGGAGTAAATTATGTTTGGTATTTCATAGTAACTGGTAGAGGATTTAGTTTGTGATGTGTTATTGTCTCTCGTGTGTTTGTTTTATAATTTGGACGCCCTCGGAAGAACATCTGTGCTGTAAGGACACAGCTGAGCAGAGCGATCCTTCCGAAATTATTTATTAATGTTATCATGTATGTCATTATTTCTCTTCTCATATTCAGTAAATCAAGTCAAATCAAGTCGAATCAAGTCACCTGTACCTCTAGCAAGAAAAGTAAGGACGAAAAGTCATTCAGAAGCGGGTAAACAAACAAAATTACAGGTATAATTGAAAATATGAACCTGTCTAAAGAAAGTAGTTAATAACTTTATTTTTTGTATTTTATTTGTATATATTGATCGGTTAATACATTCTTAAAAAGTTGGGTAAGATTTACACAATATTAGTAATGAGTGAGTACAAAGGGAACATACATGTTGGCTGGGTGAAATTTTACGCAATATTTGTTCAATTTTTAGCTTAAATCTTATCCAATTTACACGTATGTTCCTTTTTACACAGTAATTTTTACACATAAATTTTAACCCAATTTTATCTTAGTGTGTATGAACCCGACAGGATATGTAGTCGTCCCTCGTCTGCTGTCTCGATTTGGGGACAGATTAAGGGTTAAATCCCATTTAATCAATGAATCTATATATATCCATCCAATAACATACCAATACATTTTTCCTGCTTCTACGAGTACGGGTAGAGATCGGTTTGGAGGAAGATTGGTTGACGTCATCGATCGAAGACAATGGAAGAATGGGTACTGGTGGTAGATCTCTTCCAGTTGAATTGGCTGAAACTGTACTCTCACTCGTAGCTTAAAGCAAATACAACAATACATTTCTATGAACATTTGATAAAAGTCATCAGGTAGACTTTATTGACTGGCTAGGGGGTTGGGATATTACCATTATTATGTACCAACACTTTTTACTGTTATTTAGTTCCATTTTATATCGGGACCAAACTCGCGATGGATAGATAACGCGTACATGGATTTGTCTTTGATGGCATTCAAACTTTTCTTTTTCTTAATACACTTGTAATCCACTACCAGCCAATCCGCAGGTCCCCTAAAAGTGCGCTATTTTATTTCCAATTCTGCCTGACTATGAATACATAATGAGCAAGAACAGCCAAGAACATCTCATTTGCAAACTATTGAATAGCCTACTTATCATTCACCAATTGTCATGAGTTATACATCAAATAAAAGAAGAGGGATTAGAGATTTATGACATGCTTTTATTGTGTTCAAAATAAAAGACGAAATTGGTATAAAATGGTGTTCCTTTTATGACCAAAAATGGAAATTAAATGAAATATAAATCTGGCCAAATCTACCATAGTTTTATTGTGAGCCAGGGCAAATTTTACATGAGCGTAAAGGGCATTTTCTGTACTTTCCAAAGATTGAAATAACATTAATGTGCACTTCATGACAGGGTCAGGATCCAGCAATATGTAACCGATGTACACACTTTGTCTTTAAAAAAGTCAATTCCAGCATTCTGATTGGTTACCACCACGCAAGATGTTTTCTCACAGCCAGGCAACAGCTATGCGCATGTTTGCGCAAGGATGAAGCAACAGGTTGCGCATTGTTTCATTCAACACGCACTTGGTTACGGATGGCTCGCTTGCCAATCACAGGGCTAAGATTCTATGGTCTTGACCATGGTCTTGACAACGGATGATCTGCGGCTGAATATTGCTGGATCCTGACTCTGTCATAAATTTATGGATGATTTGAATGTAACGATGAAAAAGATGAGATTCCAGCGCTTCCATACATATGTGTCTTGATGGCGGCTCATATACTTTTTATATGTCTTTTAACAACTTGAAATCTTGTGAAAAAAAGGCTTTTGTATGACTATTTCATCAGTTATTTTAAACATTTTCTTTTTAAAATTCTGACTAAAACAAACTATCCCTGTGTTGGTAAACTATTCATTTATTTTTGCAGAAAGTCTAATGAGCACAGCATTAATATTTATTGAAGAGCATAACTTTAAAGATGACCATGCGATACAGCCGGCTGGGTGCAGGGAGAAAGTCCATTTCGGGCACTGGAAATAAAATGCGCGTTTTTTGCTCATTTGCATACGACCTGCGGTCTGACTGCTACATATCATATGATATCAATGCATAAGATAATAGAGGAAGATGAAGTTAAAACATTTTTAAACACTCCTGTAAGGACGAAAGAAGGGTTTCTGATGTGAGGCGTTGAGACGTTCATAGAATTTTGACAGCATTTAGAGGTAATAAGTATTTCACATTAAAAAAATAACGTAAATGGATACATGGTATATATTCTATGTATGTGGATATACATGGTTTATATTCTACTACTATAATACATGGCAATAATACAATAATGCGCTACAGAATCGTTATAGCAATATCAACAGCAAATAGACACACGTATTTCTTTTCTTTGATTAAACAGTTGCACCAGACGAATTGATTCTTTTAGATAATGACACTAATACAATTCTAAGTGATTTTTGGGGTGTCGACTCAAGGACCCCTTCGACAATACGATGTCAAACGAGTACATCGGTCAAACCTACTGTCAATCTGGAGTGGATCATCTCTCAAGGGTTACAAGTCGTCGAGGAGACTGACCATGAAGTCGATGATGAGCATGATAGACGTCTTGTGGTGCCATCGACAATATTAACATTCATCCTAACAAACGATGACCAAGGAAAGATCATATCCTGCATGGTGAAGAAGACTTCTTATGGTTCAGAAACTTTGCAAACGTCGGTGCACCTCCAAACAACAGGTTCGTATCCCTGTATTAGATGGTTGATAAGGATATGAAAATATAATGCTCGTTTCACAAGAGGCCATCACTTCACTGGCGTTTGATGACTTTGATGGTTCAGTGGTTTGATGGTTTGATTTGACCTGACTGCTAACTTGCCTACTCATCGCATATAAACTGTCAATTGTTATTTCTGAGATATATTGCTCATTTTGAAGGCCTATTATCCAGCGGGTCGACGGCCCATTGTAACCAACTCAAGCAAATAACAAAGAATTTTTGAATACTCCATACATTTGTGTGAAACATTTTTGGGATTGTAATTTCGATTTTTTATTTATTCATATTGGTTTCTTTTTCATTATTTTATAGATCAGACGTCAGATGTTACTTCGTGGGATGATAGACTAACAGGTTTGGAATCAAGTGAAACAACGACTGCCTCAGAAGATGTGACAATCGTGTGGAATGAAAAGAAATGTAGGCATGTTGATCACAGTCTTAAAGTCAACCTGTTTTTTTCGTACTGTCGGATGAAATAATTTGGCACTGTGTATGTTATATTACACCATACATGTATGTATAGAATTATTTGGATATTCCTTTTAATGTGAAAAAGAATATTGAAGGAAAATAAATGTTACTTTAAATTGAATATATATAGAAAAAACAAAAATCAAAACAAAAATCACACAATTATTTCTCCTAATTTCTGTAACTCGTAATAATTATTACGAGTTACAGAAATTAGGAGAAATAATTGCCATGTATTATAGTAGTAGAATATAAACCATGTATATCCACATACATAGAATATATACCATGTATCCATTTACGTTATTTTTTAAATGTGAAATACTTATTACCTCTAAATGCTGTCAAAATTCTATGAACGTCTCAACGCCTCACATCAGAAACCCTTCTTTCGTCCTTACAGGAGTGTTTAAAAATGTTTTAACTTCATCTTCCTCTATTATCTTATGCATTGATATAATATGATATGTAGTGGATTACAAGTGTATTAAGAAAAAGAATAAAAAGTATAAGGAACCTTGTGTATGATCAAACCATCAAAACTTTGATAATAGGTGAGATGTGAATAAAGAAATTACAGGAGCATAGAGTCTTATTCAGATGTAAAGGACACGGAAGAAATCGAGGTGAAGTAAAACTAAATGATAAAGGGAAACAAAAATCTCACCGTAAATCATTAAGTTTATGTAACATGTCCTAATACCAAGAGCAGTTGACAAAGTACATTTGTATGTATTTTCATCATCCAATGAAACGTTCTGAATTATTAGAACACTCGTGTAATGGAACGTCGCATCCAGTGCATGCATTGGATTATTTTTTCTGCAATCATTTTCTAAACAGGAGAAAAGCGTGTTAGCGTTGACTTTCCAGACGATAGCTCCCAGGATCTGAGATGTCGCAGGTCCAGTGCAGTTTAGTTCCACGTCTTTCCCGGGAGCAGATGTCTTATTCATATGCAAGTCAATCAATGAATCTGTATGAAAGTCAAGAGAAAAAGGTAGCTATAACTCCAAATAAAATTAGTTACTAGTTTTTTTGTTTGTTTGTTTGTTTTTTTTTTTTTGGTCCCCTCCTTATTTTTTTCGGCCTGCCTCCTTAACTAATTAATTAATTCCTAGTTGATATTTTTGTTTTACATCAAAATAAATAAGAATCCGAGGATACTGAGGCAATGAAGTAACAAGAATCATGAAAATGGTACACTTTCACCATGTTTTGAGCCACTGTATTGCAAGTATAAAGGAAATAGAAATAACGACGTTTTCTTTTGAAATCTACCCAATAGCATTTGTAGGCCTATGTAAAAAAT
The DNA here is from genome assembly GCA_025617745.1 of Heliocidaris erythrogramma. Lineage (NCBI taxonomy): Eukaryota > Metazoa > Echinodermata > Echinoidea > Camarodonta > Echinometridae > Heliocidaris > Heliocidaris erythrogramma. The sequence continues at coordinate 6,992,062 of CM046854.1, read as the reverse complement.
AAAATATCATTAATGGAACCCCCTCTTCCTCATTAAAAAAAAAAGAAAAAGAAACTGACGACAAACTGGGAATCAAATTTACTTGGCCTGAAGAGGTAGGGTTCTTATTTTTTTTTTCATTTTGTCTCCTGGTAACAAGGCATAGAGTAATGAGTTTTTGGAGGAACTTGAGATATTGTACGGGATATTTTTTCAGCTTTAATAACATAAGACAAAACAAATAATTGAGGACAGAAATTAAAAGGACCCAAGGAAACTCATTCGTCTTTAACAATGAATTTGGAGCATGAAAGTGAGGAAAGTTGAAATAAATTGTATCACTGGAAAGGGTGACAAAAATCTACGAATTGTGTGCACTAAATTTCTAATCCAAGGCATAGTTAAAGAGGTGCAAGCATTTGTATATTATTAAGCTTTGTTCCTGTTGTATAAAAAAAAAAAAAAAAATCGACGCAAGCAATACCCCTTGGCACAGTAGGTGGTGAGGAAGCTTGATCCGTTCACCAAGCCTTAAAACACTATGCAGTTTTAAAAATTCATTCTAAGCAAATAACCCCCGTATTAATTATGTCTACGAAATAATTATTTGTTTACGTTTCTTTGAGTTCTGGAAATTAACTGATCCGAAAGTGGCAATACAAATTATACTTACAGCAAGAAAACAACATTTCTAGGATCCATAATACAAATACAAATAATCGATACATGCTGCTCAATAGCCATCTTGGAATTAACATTTTATTTGTCCAAAAAAACAAAATTGCGACTGAGCAGTAAGTGTTCCAGAAATTTTTGACCCTGACAAAAATGGTCACATGATCCTGACCTCATCACACGAAACATAATCAAGCACCAGTACATGGAATAAGGAATTAGTTTCGTTTATGAGTGGGGCACTTTTCCCATCTTTTTAAGTGACACGCTGCTTATATTGTTGAAGTGTTAAAAAAAAAACGATGGTCATGAGTTACACATATTTTTACATAACAATGAATAGATTATTAAAATTTCATATATTAAATGTTTGTATTTCATTCTGCACATATTAAATACACTGTTATGTGAAAAAAGCTCTTCAGAATATATTTTCTTTAAATATGGAGAGAAATTGGGCCGGGACGGTCGTGATATGAAGTGCACAGGAACCATTAGTTTCACAACCCCTGACGCTGATGACTATGATGATTCTTGTAATTGTACTTCTTTGAAGCACTATTGTAGAGCTCCGTTTCAAAACATGCGACGATCATAATACAAAGTTCTCAGAAAAATAAGCCTTAGGACTTTAATTATCCTATTTGTAGTATCATTTTTAAATGAAACTCGGTTCCATCGCACTACTATGTCTTGGGATAACATAATCACTATTTTGAAAAAAATATAAGTGCCTTAGTGTATTCGTAAATAATAAATTACTATTATAAATCTGTGGGTGTAGCATGTTTTGGAACCGAAATCTGCGTCTCTCATATACGCACAGTACACACAGAGCAGTACATCACCTTTTATTTTGTTAGCCGGACATTAAGGGTCAGAACGCGATAATACATGATGCTATGTAGCTACTGGTAGTGAGAATGATTTTTTTAAGAATGATAAAAAGAGGATGTAGCAATTTACGGTTTGTTGGGGTTAAGGTTAGTATTAGTGAATCTGCACGACCCGGACCGGACCGACTCTAATCCGTCAGTTCATGTCAGAATTCAACAATCATCTCGATTCTCTGTACTTCAGAAACTAAATCAATCTCAGAACTTTATCAATCTCTCGTTGAAATATAGTCCGTAGTAAATAAATCAAAATAAAACCTATTAAGTATGTGGGTGAAGGATGCAGAATGTGGGTATGTTATCGCATTACTACTAGTATGTTGTTGGGTGTATAATAAACGCGGTTATTCAATGACTGTGTTGCGTTGTTGGGTGTGTTTAAATAGTTTGTGGTCTTTCAACAACAACAATAATTTATGAATAGATATAAACAAAACATTAATAAAGGGTAAAATCATCAATAAAAAGATAATGAAGTACTTCTTGCTGCTATACTATATTCAAAATATAAGCTTCAAATATTAGGCTAAAGAAAATTAATTCCTAAATTCTTGTCCCTTCCTCCTTCCTTTTGTCACACCGTCTCAGTAATTTTTTAATGTATTATTTTTGTTCTAAAATGAAATAATAATCTGAGGACATCGAGACAACGAGGTAATAAAAGCCATCAATATTATGCACTTTTGCTTTGTTTTGAGAGTTTTAAGTGTATGTAAACATTAAATCAAAAGGAGAAAATCTGTGTTAAAAATGGCCCAATAACATTTTTATGTATGCGAAAATATCAAACATAAATAAACATTGTACACCCTACTCCTCGATTTGAAAAAAAAAAAAAATAAGGACAAATACACTGTCAATAAACATAAAATTGACTAGTTAGTACACTGGTAAACGAACTCGTAGGCGCTCGAATAGAATAGGATGCGCACGGAACCCTAATCCGTTTTCAGTTCCAGAAGTGGGGTTTTATGCTTTCCTTTATTATCTTCATCTTGTTAACCACCAACCCATAGAATGCAAGGTTATTTATTTTTATATTTTTTTTCAAGTTTAGGTTGATTTCATACTAGACTCTAGCTGTACACGTTTTATTTATTTTTTTTTTCTTAGGTGATCGGTACCGTATCCGGACACCTCCCTCTGGACAACCACCCCCGGATAACCATCCCTAGGATAACCACCCTCTAGGACAACTACACCCTAGGACAACTACCCCCTAGGGCAACCACCCTCTAGGACGACTACCCCCGGGACTATTACCCACTAGGATGATTACCCCCAACTAACTACCCCCTAGGGCAACCACCCTCCAGGACAACAACCCCCCGGATAACTACCCCCCAGAAAACTACCCCCTAGGACAACCACCCCCTAGGACAACTACCCCCTAGGGCAACCACCCTCTAGGACGACTACCCCCGGGACTATTACCCACTAGGATGATTACCCCCAACTAACTACCCCCAGACAACTACCTCCTGGACAACTACCCCCCCCCCCCAGACAACTACCCCCTGGACAACCACCCTCTAGGACAACTACTCCCCGGACAACCATCCCCTGGACAACTACCCCCTATGACAACTACCCCCAGACAACTACCCCCCAGGACAACTACCCCCCAGACAACTACCCCCTGGACAACTACCCTCTGGATAACTACCCCCAAACAACTACCCCTAGGACAACCACCCTGTAGGACATCTTCTTGACAACTACCACTTAAGGTAACTACCACCCAGATAACTACCCCCGAACAATAACAACTTAGATGAAATATTCAATCGGACAACAACCAAAATACTCTCATCCATGGCATGTAGGTCAACTACCCCCCCCCCCCCCCCTAACAGGTACAACTCCCAGATACTTGATGGCATGTAAACTGATTTCGGCCAAGGGCGGACGTGGGGGGGGGGTGGACACATATTTCCTGGACTTTTATGAAATTTCATGGATTTAAAAAGAAAAATCCACTTATTCTTCTTTCTGATGTTTCTTTTTTTTTAATGAATTGTTAGGGAGGTTAATGTCATAAATTTTGTTTTTAATTGTTGCACCATAATTTCAACTTTCCATACCAAAAAGTAAGTTGCATTCTCTACGAGTTCATCCATGCGCGCACGTATCACTTTCCCAGCTGTGCGCTTCCCTCCATAGAACCCATTCAATCATTTACTAAATCCACTGTTGAAAAATAAAGACTTTTTTTTTATGGGGGATTTCAACTTTAACTTAGCTAATTGTAACAATACTTCGCAAGAGTTTCTTGAAATATTTTTATCTAATTCTTTCTTACCACTTATCACTAAACCAACGAGAGTAACAGATAACTCTGCCACTATTATTGATAATATTTTCAGCAATATAACTGCTCCTACCCCCAAAAGCTGGTGTTATTCTTCGCGACCTTTCTGATCGCTTTCCAATTTTTGTTAAGCTGTGTACAAACGTTTAATACTCCATATCGTAAAATAAATGACCACAACATTACCCATCTAATAAATGATGTTGAGAGTACAGATTGGTCGACTGTTTTTGACTCCTCAGATGTTGATGTAGCTTATGACTCTTTTATCGCCAAATTGACCTTTTCTTTAGATACACATATTCCCCTTATCACCAACCGGAAATCAAATTATAAAAAGATTCCAATTCACCCTTGGATTACAAAATCGCTTTTGAGATCTATCAACAGAAAAACAATCTTTATTACAGATATATCTCCAAACCAAGTGATGCTCTCGTTCTAAATACACCTCTTATAAAAACACCCTCACCTCTTTGTTGCGTAATTACAAAAAAAGGAACTCAATATTTACAAAAATGATACAAAGAACACATGGAAAATTATTAATGGTGCATTGAATAAAAAGAAAAAGAGTTTTTCAATCACAAAAATAAAAACAAGCAATACCTCGACCGATGACAATAATATTATCGCAGGAAAGTTTAATTCATATTTTTCACAAGTTAATAACAATCTGGCGAAAGAAGTACCGAAGCTAATAAATCTTTCAATGATTTCCTTAACAAACCTGACCCTAATTCCATGTTTTTCAATCCTACAAATACGAGTGAAATCCCAATATTATTAGCAATCTGCAGAATAAGAAAAATTATCATAGCTATCGTTGATCCCTTAGTGCACATCTTTAATATTTCTCTTAACACAGGACGGGTCCATAACAAAATGAAAATTGCAAAAGTTATTCCTCTTTTCAAAAGAGGTGGCAATCAACTTGTTTCTAACTATCATCCAATATCCCTACTAACCTCGCTATCTAAGATTCTCGAAAAAATGTCCATACAAGAACAAGAAATTTTTTCAACCAACACAACTTCCAATTTGGGTTTCGGGAAAACCAAAGTAGCTCTCATGAAATTTTGTCATTTATTGATAAAGTTACCACTTCTATCGATAAAGGTTGTCACACTGTTGGTGTTTCCGTGAAACAATACTTTTTATTAATGAATTTCAAGAACAACATATTTTTGTCTTCAAAGACACCGTAAATTTCTCAGGTTACTTTGATGCTTCAGCTGCTCCTGAAATCCTCGGATCTAACTTGAAATTACCAGAATTTTACAATTCTACAAGTCTGGATTTTCCGTTTTATTCTAGGAAGCATGAACTGCAGACCAAATTGGAACATTATTTGAGTAAGAAGACATTTTGTGGGCTTTTAAGCACCCAGCACTCATGTACTTTTAGTTTGCACGGTCCCTACTAACGACACACCTGTAATTCAAATTTTCCCTCCAACCAGTACAGCCAGTCATGGCTCCGGGTTCTGCCTCAGAACCCGAGCCAACTGTAAGTGATGGGGAAGGACATCAGTGGGTAGTGAAACAAAAATCCGTACGCAAAAAAGGTACTTACCATCAGCCTGAAAAAAGGAAAAGACAAGACAGCTTAGAATATCAGATAGAAAATCTTAGTCAAAATGATTCGGCTTCAAGTTCAGACTCAGATAACGCCACTGTTTATCGTACTCCTAGACAAGCACTGGATAGATCTAGGCCTACTGATTATAAGCTATTTATAGCACCCATAGACAGGAAGAAGAATTTGAAAAACTTTAACCCACTGAAAATTTCGAAGGTTATTAGAGAAGCATGTAACAATCAACCGGTAGAATTGGTAAAGCCTATTAGTACAGGACTATTGGTAAAATGTACGAATGTCAAACAAAAGAGGGCAATATTACAGATCCAATCAATAGACAACATACCTGTTAAGGTTTTTGAAAGTAGGATAGGGATCAAGGGAGTCATATACGGAGTCCCTCTTGAAATTACAGAAAAGAGTTACTGCAAGAACTAAAATTCCAGAATGCCACAGCAGTTAGGAGAATCATGAAAAAAGACAAGAGGAATATTGGCCAGGCAGAGGAAGTTGGTGAAGGTCAATCGACCTACATACCTATGCGAAGCGTTATACTGACATTCAATAGGAAAGACCTTCCTGACAATATACATCTATGTTTTCAGATCTTCCCGGTTAAGCTGTATGTTCCCCAAATCAAGAGATGTTTTAAATGTCAACGATATGGGCACACGGCCGACATATGCAAATCAAAAATGAGATGCGTTAGATGCGGTGAGCACCACACTTTTGCAGAATGCCAAAGAATCACCTAAATGTCCCAATTGTGGAGGGGACCACTCTGGTGCGTTTCAAGGTTGCGAACAAGCAATCAGGGCAAAACAAGTTCAGGAGATTAAAATCACTCAAAAGATGACATATGCAGAAGCGTCTCAAATTTGGATGACACAGCAAAGTAAAAAACCGGTAATTGAAGATTCTAGAGCAAAACAAGCCAACCCAAAATCTAAGATACAAAATATTAGCCAAATACCTAGTCAAATACCTAGTCAAAGTACTCAAGGAAAACACCCCCAACAAACTGAAGTCGATATGGCATCTGATCAAAATACAGAACCTACCACCTCAAGTTATCTCCCAGATCTTCCGGAGGCGACTAATATCCCAACCCAACCAATCAGAAACAAAGCAGTAACAAACAAGAGACCCAAATTTCATTTCCTTTCTTTAGCTAATGACGAACAAATTTTGGAATTTATATTTGAACTTATCCAGTCATTCACAGGGAAAACCCCGGAAGCAACCAAGGTCATCGTTATGCCAGCTTTTGAGCGATTTCAACAAAAATGTAGAATAATACAAGAAGATGGCCTCTAACCTTACCATAATGGCCCTTTTTTCCATACTCCAATGGAACGCCCAGGGGCTATTAGGGCACGGCCAAGAGCTTTCTTATCACCTGAATCAAATTGAAAAATATGATTTACTATGTATCCAGGAAACTTGGTTTCATGACCATAGTTCTTTTATCATTCCCGAATATACTTGTGTCTCAAGAAATAGAGATGGACAACGTAGAGGGGGATGTGCCATTTATATACATCAAGGGGTACCTTATGAAGGACCTTTTGACAACCCAAGTTTAGAACTACAACAAGTTAATGTTTATGTAGGTAACGAAAAAATATCTATAATCAATTTTTACAATCCATGTAAGAAATTAAATGAATTTATTTTAAAAGAATTATTAAAGTTTGTAAATGAAAGAGATAAGATAATAATCACAGGGGACTTTAATGCACATAGTCCATTGTGGGGAAGCGAGAAAGTGGACAGTAATGGCCACGCAGTGGAACACTTTTTAAACAAATATAATCTGGTTGTCTTAAATGATAAAACAGGTACAAGGATGGACCCTTACTCTGGTAAACTTTCACATTTAGACCTCACCAATCTTGGCAGGTAGGGCTTCATGGAAAGTTTTGAATAATTCCTTTGGTAGTGATCATTTTCCCATACATATTGAAATTCAACCAGGAAAGAAAGACGCACTTTATAAAAATATTAATATGAAAAATATAGATGAGGAACGATTTTCTTTTAAGAATTTTAATTGGGCCAAATTCGCAGATAAATGCAATGATATCCTGGATGAAAGTTCAATCCTTACAGAGGCAGACGTTAATAAAGCTTATGAATCATTTATCAACTACTTGAAAATATGTATTAGGGAAGTGATTCCAAAAAAAAAGAAATATAGAAAGGAATCCAGTTCCATGGTGGAAAAAAGAATGTTCTAATAAAATAAAAGAAAGAAATAGACTCAGTAACAAATTGAAAAGAGAATTCACTTTTGAAGCAATAGATGAGTTTAAGAAGAAGAAAGCGGAAGCTCAGCGAGTCCTCCGTCTAGCGGAAAGGGAATACTGGCAGGCTTTTTGCAAAAGACTTGACAGGTATATGCCGGAGTCAAAAATTTGGGCTTGTATAAAACGCTTAAATGGAGTATCAACAAAGGAATCTAAAAATATGTCTATATTGGTTGAAAACGGACAGGACATTATATCAACCCAAGAGAAAACAGAAGCCCTTGGTAAATTTTTCCAATCCTTGGGACTGAGAAATAAAGAAGCAACCCTTAAAACAATCCTGACAAGAACGAAAAATTGTCCTTTCTTAACAGACCATGTGATTAACGAACATTTTTCGATGTTTGAACTAAAAAAGGCTGTTAAAACCTCCAAACGCACCACGGTGCCAGGAAAAGACAATATTCCATATATTGTCTATGGAAATATGTCCGAGAGAGCTAAAAACACTATGTTACATATTATTAATGAAATATGGGAAACTGGAAATATTCCACGTCCTCTAAAACATTCCATATTGGTTCCAATTCTTAAAACTGGTAAGGATTCTAAAAATGTAACTTCTTACAGACCGATATCTCTCATGTCATGTTTTGCAAAAATTATTGAGCGTATGATCAATGACAGATTACAATGGTACATAGAAAAGAATAATTTATTGCCTAATTTCTTGAGTGGGTTTAGAAAAGGGCGTAGTTCCATTGACAATATTGTTCTCTTGGAGAATGACATTCAAAAGAGTATTAATTGTTGTGAGCATATGTTGGTGGTCTTTTTGGATGTTGAAAAGGCCTACCATAGCCTGTGGGTCGGAGGCTTGTTATTTAAACTCTTTCATTGTTGTATACAAGGAAGGATGTACAATTATTTGCGTGAATACCTAACAGAACGTACTTTTCAAGTAAGAATCTCAGATACAGAATCAAGCACATACAAAATGCATAACGGTTTACCTCAAGGTAGTGTTTTGAGCCCCCTCCTCTATAATGTGATGATGAGGGACATTCCAACAGACCCAGACGTAACAATATCTATGTATGCAGACGACTGTGCAATATGGACGTCTAGTAAACATGTTGATATAATTGGATTGAAAATCCAATCTTATTTGGATAGATTATCCTCTTGGTTCAAAGACTGGGGTTTTAAACTCTCAAATGAGAAAACTGTACCTGTATTATTCACGAAAAGATCTCTTCTGGACTACGGTTGCCAAGCATATGATAGTGCAGCTGAAACTACCAAAAAGATCTTAGATTCTGTGCAATATCAAGCTCTTAGGATATGTGCGGGGTGTCTCCCGTTAACCTCTTTGAGTTCTTTACAGGTTGAAATGGGGGAACTACCTCTAGACCTAAGAAGACAATTGTTATCTAGCAAGTACAGACAAAGTATTGAGAGAAATTTTAATCACCCACTGGTAAGTCATATAGAACCATGCTGGCAATTTGAATACCTAAAAGGCAAATGTGTTTGTAAGATGTGTAAGATTGGACAAGAAATTATCGAAAAACTTAGTCCTTCTGTTTTCCCCCCATGGTTATTCTGTCCACCAATCATATCTACTGAATTAAACTTACAATTAAAGAAAACAGACCATCCCATGCAATTACAACAACAGAGCCTTGAATTAATACACACCAAATGGATAAGTCAATTGCACATATACACTGACGGATCCAAATCACCTGATAAAGGAGTAAGTTCATCTGCCTTTTATGTACCATACTTTTCAATACATCGAGGGAAGAGATTGACTAATTTCACTTCGTCTTACAGGGCTGAATTGATTGCTATTCTTGTAGCCCTCGAATGGGTAGAAAATATGGACATTTACACGGGTGTTGTTATATTTAGTGATTCACTTAGTGCTCTTTTATCCATACAAAACGAAAATAATGAACCAACTATTAATGAAATTCTAACGATTAGTACGAGGCTTAAGTACAAAGGAATAGATATATATTTGGAATGGATCCTAGGACACTGCGGAATCACGGGCAATGAAATAGTAGACTCGTGCGCAAAAGCTGCTCTATCCAAAAATATTGAAATATATCACAAAATAACACTTTCAGAAATAAAACAACTTATAGTTCAGAGTTCCAAAGTACTCTGGCAAGAAAGATGGAATCAATCAAATTCCAGTTTAAAAGAGCTGCAGTCATCAATTACATCCACTTACACTTGTAACCTAGGTAGACAACAAGAAATTATACTCCATCGTCTTCGAGTTGGAGTGATAGGTCTCAACCATGATCTATTAAGACTAGGTATTCATCCAACTGGTTTCTGTGACAGATGTCAACAGGTTGAAACTGTCGGCCATTACCTTATAGATTGCCCAAAATATATTATCGAGAGAGCGATGCTCCTGTCTGAACTGAATGAAACCAATGAAAGAAAATATATTGAGTATTTGAAAAGTAGTGATCCCCAAATACAAAGGGCTATTACACGTTTCGTTCTGCGGACGAAGCGTTTTTCGGGGAAGGTAGGCTTTAACCCTCCTTTCTCAGTAAAGAAGAACTAGGCACTACATGAACATGGCAGGCAAAGGGGCGGACGGGGTATACGGCTCCTCACTGTGCCTCCCGCATTTTCTCTGGTGGATGGGGGAGCGTCCCTTCGTTGCTGTAATGTGAATATAATTTTTTATGTGGAACAGGAGCCACATGCATTTTCACCTGTTCTGCTTATTTTGCATAATGGCGGTGAGGGGGTGTTCTTTTGTCTGCCGGAGCGGTTGTGGGGGTGCGGTGGGGGGCTGTGTATTTTGTCCGCTCTCTTTTGTTATCGTGTTCATAGTGAGGGATACTAGTATTTTGTATTTTATGTAGGTCTGAGTTTCAATGCTAAATGTATTTTCTTCCTTTGTGTATATTATAAAAGTTATGTCTTAATGTATAAATGATGCACGCACACAATTATGTGCATTTAGAAGCCCCATTTTCTACTAACTTAGCCCAAGTGTTTTCATCTCATTAATTGATAATTATCCAAAATACATGTTCAACCCATCAGTAAGCACAGGTACAACAGCGCCCCTATGTCTATGCATGAGTTACCTAGGCATGTCCGAAAAAACGGCGCAAAGTACCGCTCCGTATCGGTAAGATTGCATCTATGAAAGGGCTAGGCAAGCGCTAGTTGGAACTGAGCTGAAGCATGTGGTGTTTTGTTATTTTCTTATTAAGCTTTAAATACAGATGCATATACAGTATTAAATGTTTACTTGATTCTAAATGTAAATTAAAAGAGAGAAGGAGTCAGAAATACTGAATTTGAATTACATGTATAACGTCATTGGCAACAATAGTCAAATTTGACTGATTGCCGATACCATACAACGAAAGAAGAAGAAAGAAGAAGGCAAAATCCCCGACGATGAAGTAGTTTGTTGAGTTTGAGGACAGCAAGGTTCTCGAGATTTCCTGATAATTTACGAGGCTAATATCGCCCAAAGAGTAAGTAACATGAAAGTTAAATATCTAAATTCAATAATGATGTGAAAAAAAAGACATTTGATAAATCTGAGTTCAGATGTTTTGAGATCAAAGTTTGATGTCATAATTATGAATTACACAGAGCTATCATTAATGTGTTTGCTATGCTACATAATTTAAGCGTTTGAAGAGTGTCGATTTTATAAACAAAGAGTGAAATTGTCTGTTTTGCTGGATAAGATTAAGGGCCAAAGTCGTTATTATGCCCAGCCGCCATTAAATCCGCCTGAACAAGTGAATCGCAATCGTTATCGATTCATAACTGAAAAAAAAAATTATCAGCAAGAAAGAGCGGGATTCGAACCCGGGACCTTAAACGCGAGTGCAGTGTGTAGAAATAGAATACTCTGACAGTCTGACCAGAAGCCTTTACCACTAGACCACGAGTAATTGACAGCGAAACTGATCTTGCTGCACTATATACCTCCGCTCCATACAAATCTTATCTATACCTCCGTTCTGCTGTTTTTTTGGATATCCGAGGTAGGATTCTTGCCAATTTGAGGATTACTGGGCATATTAGCTATAATAGCCAGATTAAGATTCTAAAAGTATAGAAATTGAGATACAAAACTAGGAGTTTTGATTTAAGCTATGTCAAATTGTTGGTACAAGCTACAGGATTATTTTGAAAGTCATTTGTGTTTTTAAAAGGTTTAAAATATAAATTAGGCTCACATGTATCTATAAGCCACTTTGGAGATGCAATCTGAGCATGAGCAGATAAAGGTCATCTGTACGAAATTCTAAAACCCACCGACACTAATATTCGATATGTGCTCATGACTGTCATGTAATCATTATTCAATTATGCACTAATGGTGCATTCCATGATATCCAGGTGGAAGTATTCTTTTTAAAGGGGGAAACAAAAGCTATTCATGAGGCACCTCTATCACTCCCAGAGTTATTTTTTTGAAGTGCACATAAAGGGACCCTCCATGTCTAAAATATCTGTGGATATTTGGGGTCATTTGTACCATGCGCTAACCCCGAACTGGCTTATTAGGAAGGTACAACGTAGGCAGAACAAAAGAATGCCTGAGATAAAGGCTGAATATTTAAAGAGGTCTATAAATGAAAACTGTCATGCTGCATTATGCACGAGTTTGGTTTATATATTTTGGCCAAGATGTAAGTCATTTGCGAAGGTCATATTTCATTTCAATCAAAACGTATCTGGAATTTCTGGATGAATTAATTTATTGGATTTTATACTCTTTGGGTTCAATCTATGCACCTCTCAAAACAATCATGACAGATATTTAGCTATAAAAGCATGCCATTAGATATTCAAAAGGATTATCAATTCTGAATAATGGAATTATCATAAACCGTGTAGGAGGTGTACACGGTTAATTAGTGCATAAGCATGCTTTGTGTATGTTACAATTATTGTTCGAATATACAACAGAACTATTTCTTGAAATTATGCTTTAATGAGCAATTTAGGTTATGTTGCCAATCCAAGCAAGATTGAGTATTCAGTAAAATTATTCATTTGAAAGATTGTACATTGAGAGTATTTCAAGGAAATATTGATATTTCCATGAGACGTTGACTTTGAAGTAAAATTGCTGATTTAAAATATTTCTTGTAATGAAGTAACTACTGACACAAAAAAGTCAGACATGACAACTGATCATTTCTTGAAGTAATCTGTTTATTATCAGACAAGATACATGTATAAGAGCATTGCACTAAACAATGCGTTTCTCTCTGTTTTCATTACAGATTGAATGATTTGGAAGGGAGTTCACCATTTAACTTCCATCCCATACAATATGCGGTGTTAGCCTTGTTTATTGACCCCTTCTGTGACTTCAGTGAACCAGCAACAGCATCTTTTCAATTCTTTGATGCTGTTGCTGGCAGCTATGAATTCTTCAGCATCAGTCTGCTAACCAGATCCGGAATCTTCTGATTCAACCTGCTAACCTGGGATCGAAGTACAGGAGGACGCTTTCGTTGAGTCAGTTACTCAACTCTACTCAGCTACCAAGAAAAGTTTTAAAACCTAAGCCTTAAGGGATCCATCTTAGTCTCCTTACCTGGGACCCCTGAAAGATGAACCATGACAGAGGCAAAGAATTTACAGGGTTTAAAGCTGCAACGATGTACTGGAAAGGCAAAGCTGACCAGATACGGGAAGGTAGTTGTGGATCTATTGAGTCACAACAGCCTATATAAAAAGTGAGAGAAGCATTTCAGAAATGTGAAGTGACATTTACAGAACTCGAAGTAAAGCATGAAGAATACACACTCTGCACAGAGGATGATGATGAGTTCAACAAAGAGGAAGTTTGGATGATTGATGTCCAGAAATAGTTCACTGAATTGCGGCTTGAAGTAGATAGCCATGGTAGCAGTGGCCTCTCTTCGGACAGCACCGTTAACCAGACTGTGTCAGAAGGTAATAATAATCAGCAACCTTCACATCATGTTCCCGTCGACAATTCAGAGTCCATGTTCAAGCTAGAGAAGATGAAGTTGCCGAAATTCAATGTTGATGTTAGGGAGTATCACCTTTCCAAGACAGATTTCCTTCATCTTTCTAGGTCATACTCCGAAAGAGATACAATCTCTCTGCTTCGCAACTGCCTAGAAGGAAAGCCTGCAGAAATGTTACGCAGAGTTAAAGACTCTAAAGCTACGTGGAAGTTTTTGGAAGCAGTCTATGGTGACAAGACGCTTCTAGTAGATGCTGTGATAAACGACATCAACTCCTTCAAAGGACTACGAGAAGGAGAAGATATGAGATTTTGTGAATTCTCACACTAATACTCAGGAGTTATAATATTATCAAAGGAGTGGGACGCAACCAGGATATTGATAATGTACAGATGTTGTCAACCATAGAAAAGAAATTGAACATGGAGGACAAAAAAGAATGGTTCAGGTACCTCAATTATAACAAGTATGACTCATCCTTGACTGTGCTGATGGACTGGGTGACGGATGAAATGACTGCACGTATCAGAGCAACTGCTCCACTCAGGTGCAGTAACAACAGCAGTGGTAGTAAGCAGAAAGCTTCAGTTCATCATGTAAAGTCGTCATCAAGTCGGCCTTCATTCCACAAGTGCTGGTTATGTGAAACGTCTACTCACTGGATTGATCAATGCAAAAAACTGATCAGTATGCCCCAACCTGAAACTGATCAGTATGCCCCAACCTGAAAGACTGACAGTCATGCCTGCTTCAGTTGCCTGAAAAAAGCAGGACGAGATCATCGATCTTTTAACTGTCAGAGAAGGAGAAGATGCACCGAATTAATTGAAGGGGAACAGTGTAAATACTATCACCACCCACTTTTGCATAGTAAACCAGAGAACAATGCCGTTGGAGTTCCTTGTGTGAACAACACGAAATCATTGCTTCCTGTCATCACATGTAAGATTTTGAGTGACGACGCACAGAAAGAGGGTAATGTCTTGTTCGACTCTGGGGCCCAGATCAGCATAATAAAGCAGTCTGTAGCAGATGAGCTGAAGTTAAAAGGAAGGAAAACTACCATCAACATAGTTAAACTGGGCCAAAGAGAAGAAGAACTTCAGACTTACATGTACAAGGTACCCATAAGAGCCCATGACAAACAATCTGTTTATGACAAACAAAGCTGTGTACAAACGTTTAATACTCCATATCGTAAAATAAATGACCACAACATTACCCATCTAATAAATGATGTTGAGAGTACAGATTGGTCGACTGTTTTTGACTCCTCAGATGTTGATGTAGCTTATGACTCTTTTATCGCCAAATTGATTTTTTTTCTTTAGATATACATATTCCCCTTATCACCAACCGGAAATCAAATTATGAAAAAGATTCCAATTCACCCTTGGATTACAAAATCGCTTTTGAGATCTATCAACAGAAAAACAATCTTTATTATAGATATATCTCCAAACCAGGTGATGCTCTCGTTCTAAATACACCTCTTATAAAAAACACCCTCACCTCTTTGTTGCGTAATTGCAAAAAAGGAATACTACACTTCTCAACTTAATATGTACAAAAATGATACAAAGAACACATGGAAAATTATTAATGGTGCATTGAATAAAAAGAAAAAGAGTTCTTCAATCACAAAAATAAAAACAAGCAATACCTCAACCGATGACAATAATATTATCGCAAGAAAAGTTTAATTCATATTTTTCACAAGTTAATAACAATCTGGCGAAAGAAGTACCGAAGGTAATAAATCTTTCAATGATTTCCTTAACAAACCTGACCCTAATTCCATTATCGCAGGAAAGTTTAATTCATATTTTTCACAAGTTAATAACAATCTGGCGAAAGAAGTACCGAAGCTAGTAAATCTTTCAATGATTTCCTTAACAAACCTGACCCTAATTCCATTTTTTTCAATTCTACAAATACGAGTGAAATCCCAATATTGTTAGCAATCTGCAGAATAAGAAAAATTATCATAGCTATCGTTGATCCCTTAGTGCACATCTTTAATATTTCTCTTAACACAGGACGGGTCCATAACAAAATGAAATCATTGCTTCCTGTCATCACATGTAAGATTTTGAGTGACGACGCACAAAAAGAGGGTAATGTCTTGTTCGACTCTGGGGCCCAGATCAGCATAATAAAGCAGTCTGTAGCAGATGAGTTGAAGTTAAAAGGAAGGAAAACTACCATTAACATAGTTAAACTGGGCCAAAGAGAAGAAGAACTTCAGACTTACATGTACAAGGTACCCATAAGAGCCAATGACAAACAATCTGTTTATACCATCACTGCAGTTGGGCTCCTAAGTATCAATGATGTTGTGGATGAAATACAGATAGGAGACATTGCTGCGGATCTCAACCTGAAGGAGAAGGATCTAAATAGGAGTGGTGCAGCCATTGATCTCCTAATAGGTACAGACCATCCCAGATTTCATGTTGGAGAGACCAGAGAAAGTACATGTAGCAGGTACATTGCAAGGAAATCTCCCCTAGGCTGGGTCTTATTTGGAGGCAGACGATCAGATGAAAGGCATGGTGCAGTTTTCCATATCAAAATGGCAAACCCAGTTAATCTAACAGACTTTTGGGAAACTGAAGGAATGGGTGTAAAGTACAACGATTGCCAGTGTGATCCTATTGACATGACCAAGAATGACAGAGATGAGTACAATGTAATCTACAGTTCCTGCGAGAAAGTTGGAAACCAGTGGAGGATTCCTTATCCTTGGAAGAGAAATGCTCAGTCTTTGCCAAATAACAGAACGCAAGCAGAGAAGGCATTACAGTCCACAGAACGGAGATTGATGAAGGATCCAAGCCATGCTGATGCTTATAACAAGCAAATGGTAGAAATGGTAGAAATGAACTTTGCAAAGAAGCTGACGGAAAATAAGATGGTGTCATACAAGGGTCCGATTCATTATGTGTCACACCATGCAGTGATAAAGCCTGAGATGAAAAGTACGCCAGTTAGAATTGTCTTCAATTCGTCGGCCACTTACCAAGGCCATACCCTCAACGACTACTGGTTGAAAGGCCCTGACTTGTTGAATAGCTTATTTGGTGTACTGATCCGGTTCAAAGAGAATGCAGTTGCTGTTTCTGGAGATATATCCAAGATGTATCATAGGGTCCTTATCCCGCTAGGGGATCAACATGTACATCGCTACCTGTGGCGCAATTTGGAGACTGATAGGCCACCTGATGTCTATGTCAAAACTGTTTTGACATTTGGAGACAAGCCCTCACCTGCCATGGCACAAATTGCACTACGACGTACGGCAGAAGAGGGAGAGAAAGCACATCCCGAAGCCAGTCGTATAATCAAAGAGGATGTGTATATGGACGACATCTGTTTCTCTACCCCAAGCAGAGAACTTGCTATACAACGAACCAGAGAAATAGATGATGTGTTGGCTAAAGGAGGCTTCAGAGTAAAGGGCTGGTCGTCTAATGAAAAGCTGACAGATAAGGACCATCAGAAGCCAGATGGTAAGGGTATACTAGAGTCTGTTACTGAGGAAAAAGTCCCAGGTGTTGTGTGGGACCAGCATAAAGATGTCTTCACATACAAGGTGAAAGAAAGCATCACAGGCAATGAGACACAATCCAGACTAACAAAGAGAAAAGTCTTGAGTAGGATTGCCCAGTTATTCGATCCTCTAGGCTTTGCATCTGCTTTTCTGGTAAAGGCAAAAATAGGTATGCAGAGACTTTGGCAAATGGGACTCAACTGGGATGATGAGCTTCCAGCAGACGAAGAGAACAAATGGTTGTCTTTGTTCGAGGAAATGAAAGGTCTGAGGAACGTACAGCTGGACAGATGCTTAACTCCTCCTGCAGCAATGGAGAAACCAACACTGCGCTCATTTTCAGATGCTTCAGAATACGCATTTGGTGCATGCATATACATGAGATGGCAATTTTAGGATGGAAAGTTTGAGACCAGATTAGTATCAGTATGCCCCAACCTGAAACTGATCAGTATGCCCCAGCCTGAAAGACTGACAGTCATGCCTGCTTCAGTTGCCTGAAAAAAGCAGGACGAGATCATCGATCTTTTAACTGTCAGAGAAGGAGAAGATGCACCGAATTAGTTGAAGGGGACCAGTGTAAATACTATCACCACCCACTTTTGCATAGTAAACCAGAGAACAATGCCGTTGGAGTTCCTTGTGTGAACAACACGAAATCATTGCTTCCTGTCATCACATGTAAGATTTTGAGTGACGACGCACAGAAAGAGGGTAATGTCTTGTTCGACTCTGGGGCCCAGATCAGCATAATAAAGCAGTCTGTAGCAGATGAGTTGAAGTTAAAAGGAAGGAAAACTACCATCAACATAGTTAAACTGGGCCAAAGAGAAGAAGAACTTCAGACTTACATGTACAAGGTACCCATAAGAGCCCATGACAAACAATCTGTTTATGACAAACAAAGCTGTGTACAAACGTTTAATACTCCATATCGTAAAATAAATGACCACAACATTACCCATCTAATAAATGATGTTGAGAGTACAGATTGGTCGACTGTTTTTGACTCCTCAGATGTTGATGTAGCTTATGACTCTTTTATCGCCAAATTGATTTTTTTTCTTTAGATATACATATTCCCCTTATCACCAACCGGAAATCAAATTATGAAAAAGATTCCAATTCACCCTTGGATTACAAAATCGCTTTTGAGATCTATCAACAGAAAAACAATCTTTATTATAGATATATCTCCAAACCAGGTGATGCTCTCGTTCTAAATACACCTCTTATAAAAAACACCCTCACCTCTTTGTTGCGTAATTGCAAAAAAGGAATACTACACTTCTCAACTTAATATGTACAAAAATGATACAAAGAACACATGGAAAATTATTAATGGTGCATTGAATAAAAAGAAAAAGAGTTCTTCAATCACAAAAATAAAAACAAGCAATACCTCAACCGATGACAATAATATTATCGCAAGAAAAGTTTAATTCATATTTTTCACAAGTTAATAACAATCTGGCGAAAGAAGTACCGAAGCTAATAAATCTTTCAATGATTTCCTTAACAAACCTGACCCTAATTCCATTATCGCAGGAAAGTTTAATTCATATTTTTCACAAGTTAATAACAATCTGGCGAAAGAAGTACCGAAGCTAGTAAATCTTTCAATGATTTCCTTAACAAACCTGACCCTAATTCCATTTTTTTCAATTCTACAAATACGAGTGAAATCCCAATATTGTTAGCAATCTGCAGAATAAGAAAAATTATCATAGCTATCGTTGATCCCTTAGTGCACATCTTTAATATTTCTCTTAACACAGGACGGGTCCATAACAAAATGAAATCATTGCTTCCTGTCATCACATGTAAGATTTTGAGTGACGACGCACAAAAAGAGGGTAATGTCTTGTTCGACTCTGGGGCCCAGATCAGCATAATAAAGCAGTCTGTAGCAGATGAGTTGAAGTTAAAAGGAAGGAAAACTACCATTAACATAGTTAAACTGGGCCAAAGAGAAGAAGAACTTCAGACTTACATGTACAAGGTACCCATAAGAGCCAATGACAAACAATCTGTTTATACCATCACTGCAGTTGGGCTCCTAAGTATCAATGATGTTGTGGATGAAATACAGATAGGAGACATTGCTGCGGATCTCAACCTGAAGGAGAAGGATCTAAATAGGAGTGGTGCAGCCATTGATCTCCTAATAGGTACAGACCATCCCAGATTTCATGTTGGAGAGACCAGAGAAAGTACATGTAGCAGGTACATTGCAAGGAAATCTCCCCTAGGCTGGGTCTTATTTGGAGGCAGACGATCAGATGAAAGGCATGGTGCAGTTTTCCATATCAAAATGGCAAACCCAGTTAATCTAACAGACTTTTGGGAAACTGAAGGAATGGGTGTAAAGTACAACGATTGCCAGTGTGATCCTATTGACATGACCAAGAATGACAGAGATGAGTACAATGTAATCTACAGTTCCTGCGAGAAAATTGGAAACCAGTGGAGGATTCCTTATCCTTGGAAGAGAAATGCTCAGTCTTTGCCAAATAACAGAACGCAAGCAGAGAAGGCATTACAGTCCACAGAACGGAGATTGATGAAGGATCCAAGCCATGCTGATGCTTATAACAAGCAAATGGTAGAAATGGTAGAAATGAACTTTGCAAAGAAGCTGACGGAAAATAAGATGGTGTCATACAAGGGTCCGATTCATTATGTGTCACACCATGCAGTGATAAAGCCTGAGATGAAAAGTACGCCAGTTAGAATTGTCTTCAATTCGTCGGCCACTTACCAAGGCCATACCCTCAACGACTACTGGTTGAAAGGCCCTGACTTGTTGAATAGCTTATTTGGTGTACTGATCCGGTTCAAAGAGAATGCAGTTGCTGTTTCTGGAGATATATCCAAGATGTATCATAGGGTCCTTATCCCGCTAGGGGATCAACATGTACATCGCTACCTGTGGCGCAATTTGGAGACTGATAGGCCACCTGATGTCTATGTCAAAACTGTTTTGACATTTGGAGACAAGCCCTCACCTGCCATGGCACAAATTGCACTACGACGTACGGCAGAAGAGGGAGAGAAAGCACATCCCGAAGCCAGTCGTATAATCAAAGAGGATGTGTATATGGACGACATCTGTTTCTCTACCCCAAGCAGAGAACTTGCTATACAACGAACCAGAGAAATAGATGATGTGTTGGCTAAAGGAGGCTTCAGAGTAAAGGGCTGGTCGTCTAATGAAAAGCTGACAGATAAGGACCATCAGAAGCCAGATGGTAAGGGTATACTAGAGTCTGTTACTGAGGAAAAAGTCTCAGGTGTTGTGTGGGACCAGCATAAAGATGTCTTCACATACAAGGTGAAAGAAAGCATCACAGGCAATGAGACACAATCCAGACTAACAAAGAGAAAAGTCTTGAGTAGGATTGCCCAGTTATTCGATCCTCTAGGCTTTGCATCTGCTTTTCTGGTAAAGGCAAAAATAGGTATGCAGAGACTTTGGCAAATGGGACTCAACTGGGATGATGAGCTTCCAGCAGATGAAGAGAACAAATGGTTGTCTTTGTTCGAGGAAATGAAAGGTCTGAGGAACGTATAGCTGGACAGATGCTTAACTCCTCCTGCAGCAATGGAGAAACCAACACTGCGCTCATTTTCAGATGCTTCAGAATACGCATTTGGTGCATGCATATACATGAGATGGCAATTTTAGGATGGAAAGTTTGAGACCAGATTCGTATCAGTATGCCCCAACCTGAAACTGATCAGTATGCCCCAACCTGAAAGACTGACAGTCATGCCTGCTTCAGTTGCCTGAAAAAAGCAGGACGAGATCATCGATCTTTTAACTGTCAGAGAAGGAGAAGATGCACCGAATTAGTTGAAGGGGAACAGTGTAAATACTATCACCACCCACTTTTGCATAGTAAACCAGAGAACAATGCCGTTGGAGTTCCTTGTGTGAACAACACGAAATCATTGCTTCCTGTCATCACATGTAAGATTTTGAGTGACGACGCACAGAAAGAGGGTAATGTCTTGTTCGACTCTGGGGCCCAGATCAGCATAATAAAGCAGTTTGTAGCAGATGAGTTGAAGTTAAAAGGAAGGAAAACTACCATCAACATAGTTAAACTGGGCCAAAGAGAAGAAGAACTTCAGACTTACATGTACAAGGTACCCATAAGAGCCCATGACAAACAATCTGTTTATGACAAACAAAGCTGTGTACAAACGTTTAATACTCCATATCGTAAAATAAATGACCACAACATTACCCATCTAATAAATGATGTTGAGAGTACAGATTGGTCGACTGTTTTTGACTCCTCAGATGTTGATGCAGCTTATGACTCTTTTATCGCCAAATTGATTTTTTTTCTTTAGATATACATATTCCCCTTATCACCAACCGGAAATCAAATTATGAAAAAGATTCCAATTCACCCTTGGATTACAAAATCGCTTTTGAGATCTATCAACAGAAAAACAATCTTTATTATAGATATATCTCCAAACCAGGTGATGCTCTCGTTCTAAATACACCTCTTATAAAAAACACCCTCACCTCTTTGTTGCGTAATTGCAAAAAAGGAATACTACACTTCTCAACTTAATATGTACAAAAATGATACAAAGAACACATGGAAAATTATTAATGGTGCATTGAATAAAAAGAAAAAGAGTTCTTCAATCACAAAAATAAAAACAAGCAATACCTCAACCGATGACAATAATATTATCGCAAGAAAAGTTTAATTCATATTTTTCACAAGTTAATAACAATCTGGCGAAAGAAGTACCGAAGCTAATAAATCTTTCAATGATTTCCTTAACAAACCTGACCCTAATTCCATTATCGCAGGAAAGTTTAATTCATATTTTTCACAAGTTAATAACAATCTGGCGAAAGAAGTACCGAAGCTAGTAAATCTTTCAATGATTTCCTTAACAAACCTGACCCTAATCCCATTTTTTTCAATTCTACAAATACGAGTGAAATCCCAATATTGTTAGCAATCTGCAGAATAAGAAAAATTATCATAGCTATCGTTGATCCCTTAGTGCACATCTTGAATATTTCTCTTAACACAGGACGGGTCCATAACAAAATGAAATCATTGCTTCCTGTCATCACATGTAAGATTTTGAGTGACGACGCACAGAAAGAGGGTAATGTCTTGTTCGACTCTGGGGCCCAGATCAGCATAATAAAGCAGTCTGTAGCAGATGAGTTGAAGTTAAAAGGAAGGAAAACTACCATTAACATAGTTAAACTGGGCCAAAGAGAAGAAGAACTTCAGACTTACATGTACAAGGTACCCATAAGAGCCAATGACAAACAATCTGTTTATACCATCACTGCAGTTGGGCTCCTAAGTATCAATGATGTTGTGGATGAAATACAGATAGGAGACATTGCTGCGGATCTCAACCTGAAGGAGAAGGATCTAAATAGGAGTGGTGCAGCCATTGATCTCCTAATAGGTACAGACCATCCCAGATTTCATGTTGGAGAGACCAGAGAAAGTACATGTAGCAGGTACATTGCAAGGAAATCTCCCCTAGGCTGGGTCTTATTTGGAGGCAGACGATCAGATGAAAGGCATGGTGCAGTTTTCCATATCAAAATGGCAAACCCAGTTAATCTAACAGACTTTTGGGAAACTGAAGGAATGGGTGTAAAGTACAACGATTGCCAGTGTGATCCTATTGACATGACCAAGAATGACAGAGATGAGTACAATGTAATCTACAGTTCCTGCGAGAAAGTTGGAAACCAGTGGAGGATTCCTTATCCTTGGAAGAGAAATGCTCAGTCTTTGCCAAATAACAGAACGCAAGCAGAGAAGGCATTACAGTCCACAGAACGGAGATTGATGAAGGATCCAAGCCATGCTGATGCTTATAACAAGCAAATGGTAGAAATGGTAGAAATGAACTTTGCAAAGAAGCTGACGGAAAATAAGATGGTGTCATACAAGGGTCCGATTCATTATGTGTCACACCATGCAGTGATAAAGCCTGAGATGAAAAGTACGCCAGTTAGAATTGTCTTCAATTCGTCGGCCACTTACCAAGGCCATACCCTCAACGACTACTGGTTGAAAGGCCCTGACTTGTTGAATAGCTTATTTGGTGTACTGATCCGGTTCAAAGAGAATGCAGTTGCTGTTTCTGGAGATATATCCAAGATGTATCATAGGGTCCTTATCCCGCTAGGGGATCAACATGTACATCGCTACCTGTGGCGCAATTTGGAGACTGATAGGCCACCTGATGTCTATGTCAAAACTGTTTTGACATTTGGAGACAAGCCCTCACCTGCCATGGCACAAATTGCACTACGACGTACGGCAGAAGAGGGAGAGAAAGCACATCCCGAAGCCAGTCGTATAATCAAAGAGGATGTGTATATGGACGACATCTGTTTCTCTACCCCAAGCAGAGAACTTGCTATACAACGAACCAGAGAAATAGATGATGTGTTGGCTAAAGGAGGCTTCAGAGTAAAGGGCTGGTCGTCTAATGAAAAGCTGACAGTTAAGGACCATCAGAAGCCAGATGGTAAGGGTATACTAGAGTCTGTTACTGAGGAAAAAGTCCCAGGTGTTGTGTGGGACCAGCATAAAGATGTCTTCACATACAAGGTGAAAGAAAGCATCACAGGCAATGAGACACAATCCAGACTAACAAAGAGAAAAGTCTTGAGTAGGATTGCCCAGTTATTCGATCCTCTAGGCTTTGCATCTGCTTTTCTGGTAAAGGCAAAAATAGGTATGCAGAGACTTTGGCGAATGGGACTCAACTGGGATGATGAGCTTCCAGCAGATGAAGAGAACAAATGGTTGTCTTTGTTCGAGGAAATGAAAGGTCTGAGGAACGTACAGCTGGACAGATGCTTAACTCCTCCTGCAGCAATGGAGAAACCAACACTGTGCTCATTTTCAGATGCTTCAGAATACGCATTTGGTGCATGCATATACATGAGATGGCAATTTTAGGATGGAAAGCTTGAGACCAGATTCGTAACAGCCGAGTCGCAGCACTGAAGAGGTTAACAGTGCCCAGGCTTGAATTACAGGCAGCTGTTATGGCTACAAGACTTATTGCATCAGTGGGAAAGGAGCTGAGAATGACTGTAGAAAAGACAATCTTCTTCACCGACAGTATGATTGTCCTATCGTGGATAAGAAGTCAGGCAAGAGTGTTTAAACCCTTTGTATCAGCTAGAATTGGAGAAGTGCAAAGCAGCTCTGACCCAAGTCAGTGGAGACACATTCCAGGGGCCCTGAACCCGGCTGACTACTTATCAAGAGGTATATCGGTCAACCAGCTGCATGACAGATGGAAAACAGGGCCAGAATTCCTTTGCCTGCCAGAGGAACAGTGGTCAGGAGATGAACTACAGGCAGATCTTCATGCTGGAGCTGAAGAGAGACGTAGTGTTAAAGTAGTCATGCATGCAGCAATCCCTGAAGTTATTGACTGCACAAGAGTATCCAGCTGGAAGCGACTCCTAAGAATAACAGGGCATGTCTTTACTCAAATTTTGGATTGTACAGGGAGCTTAACTGGCCAAGACGATAAACTTCCGATGTGTTGTGTGCAGAAGGAATGATCACAAGAATGAAACACAGATGATGGCGGATCTTCCGAATGTAAGAGTTGCTCCCTTCACACCGCCATTTCATTTCACTGCCATAGACTACTTTGGACCAATACCAGTTAAAGTGGGCAGAAACAAGACAGCAAAATACTACGGAGTAATATTTACCTGTCTTAATACGAGAGCCGTTCACCTCGAGTTAGCTGTCGATTGTACAACTATGGAATTCATACAAGTCCTGAGAAGGTTCTACTCGGTACGAGGGCAACCAGCTAAGTTGCTCAGTGACAATGGCACCCAGTTCATCGGGGCTCAGCGAGAACTACGCGAGATGGTCCGTGGCTGGAACGAGACTGAGCTTAGAGACTTCTGTCAAGTCATGTAAAATTGCACTGAGGAAAGCTGTTGGTAGCCAAACTTTGACTCCGTTTGAGCTCTACACGTGTCTTAAAGAAGTAGCAAATTTGGTGAATCAACGACCAATTGGCAGGATACCAAATGACCCAGACGACGGTGCCTACCTTAGTCCAAATGACATGCTGCTAGGTAGATCATCGACAGCCATACCGCAAGGACCATTCAATGAATCACGAAATCCAAGACGTCGCGTAGAGTTTGTGAGGCAGATAGTGAATGCATTTTGGAAATGCTGGAATAGAGACGTTTTTCCACTGCTAGTACCACGCAAGAGATGGAACACTCAAAGACGCAATGTACGCGTGGATGATATTGTTGTGATCGCGGACCCCAATGCTATTAGAGGAAAATGGACTCTGGGTAGGGTAATTCATGTATATCCAGGGGCTGATGGACTCATTCGTAACGTCAAAGTAAAAACTGTGGACTCTGAACTGAGAAGACCTATCAACAAGATTGTTGTGATTTATCCCGCCGAAGGATATGAAGATTGATTGTATATGTGACCCGCCGCCTCAAAACCTACAATAAGTCGCACGGACCACAACGTAGCAAACAGCCCAAAATAGTAAATTTGCTAGGATCGGTCGATTTTCTGTTTTTGATAGAAATGGGTAGTTTCATTATCATTCTATCATGTCTCAAGTTTGTGAGTCGTAATTCGACTTAGAAATATGTTTTTGGGGCATTTTAAAATGACTCCTTTTTTTAAATGTCGAGCTAATGAGTGTTTGGAGAGCTTTTGTAATACTTTCATTCAATGCCAAATTACTACTTTACCTCCAAAGGTATTAAATTGATTTTTGGAGTGAGTAATGAATAGGTCCTCCTGGAGCAGCGTGCCAAAATTCAGCCTAATCTGATAATCCCTTCATACTGATTGCTATGGCCATTTGAATACCCAATTTCACTTGGACGCACACAGAGAGCGAAGGTTTAGCACTCTTTTGTTCCGAACTTAAATGGCCATTTTCTCTGAATAGGAGTTATTGATTGCTTGTTACATACCAATTCTAAATGTGATATCTAAAGGTGTTATCATTGAGTAAACGAGGCAAGTGATATACCATTGGAAAGCTGAGAATTTCTAGTTTCAGAAAATGTTTAAAACAAAAAAAATAATTTTGGCGACTTATTGTGGGTTTTGAGGCGTCGGGTCACATATGTATAGTTGGGTTTTTTGCGTAATTTGAATCAACATTGGTCAAAAGTTTACGTCTGATAACAAGGTTCACATGAATTTTTCTTTGTTATCTTAAGTTTTTCTTTGCTCAGGTATAGCTTGAATATTTCCTGAGTCCAGCTTGATAATATTAAGATTCTAAAAGTATAGGAATTGAGATACAAAACAAGAAGTTTTGATTTAAGCTATGTCAAATTGTTGGTACAAGCTACAGGATTATTTTGAAAGTCATTTGTGTTTTTAAAAGGTTTAAAATATAAATTAGGCTCACATGTATCTATTAGGAAGATACAGCATAGGCAGAACAACAGAATGCCTGAGATAAAGGCTGAATATTTAAAAAGGTTTATAAATGAAAACTGTCATGCTGCATTATGCATGAGTTTGGTTTATATATTTTGGTCAAGATGTAAGTCATTTGCGAAGGTCATATTTCATTTCAATCAAAATGTATCTGGAATTTCTGGATAAATTAATTTATTGGATTTTATACTTTTGGGGTTCAATCTATGCACCTCTCAAAACAATCATGACAGATATTTAGCTATAAAAGCATGCCATTAGATATTTCAAAAGGATTATTATCAACTCTGAATAATGGAATTATCATAAACCGTGTAGGAGATTTTCAGGGTTAATTAGTGCATAAGTATGCTTTGTTACAATTATTGTTCGAATATACAACAGAACTATTTCTTGAAATTATGCTTTAATGAGCAGTTTAGGTTATGTTGCCAATCCAAGCAAGATTGAGTACTTTACATTCAGTAAAATTATTCATTTGAAAGATTGTACATTGAAAGTATTTCAAGGAAATTTTGATATTTCCATGGGACGTTGATTTTGAAGTCAAATTGCTGATTTTAAATATTTCTTGTAATGAAGGAACCACTGACACAAAAAAGTCAGACATGACAACTGATCATTTCTTGAAGTAATCTGTTTATTATCAGACAAGATACATGTATAAGAGCATTGCACTAAACAATGCGTTTCTCTCTGTTTTCATTAAAGATTGAATGATTTGGAAGGGAGTTCACCATTAAACTTCCATCCCATACAATATGCGGTGTTAGCCTTGTTTATTGACCCCTTCTGTGACTTCAGTGATCCAGTTGTTATCTTCCTGGGCTTCTCCAAGGCCTTCGATACCATAAACCATAATATTCTTCTACATAAACTTTGTCATTATGGAGTTCGAGGGAAGGCCTTGGAGTGGTTCAGGAGTTACCTCACTAATAGGACTCAATTTGTATCGGTTAACAATTGCAATTCTTCTACTCTTCCAATTACTTGTGGCGTGCCGCAGGGTAGCCTACTTGGCCCTCTACTTTTCATTACGTACATTAAAGATATACAAAAATCTTGTAATGTATTGTCATTCATACTCTTTGTATTATTATTATTAAATTATCATGGAAACCTCATATCGATAGCACATGCCAAACAATTTCTAGAAATATCGGAATCATTAATAAACTCAAACATTTTCTTCCTTCTCGAACATTGCTGACACTTTATTACACATTGATCTTTCCATATATTAATTATGGAATTATAGCTTGGGGATGTGCAATAAAAACACAATTAAACCGGATATTACTTTTGCAGAAAAAGACTCTAAGAATAATATTTCAAACGCAATTTAGATCACATACCGATATTTAATTCTTCGAAAACAATATTCTCAAAGTAAATAACATATATCTTTTCCAACTCGGCCAATTCATGTACAAATTAAGTACTCCCCGCAATTTTTTCCAATATATTCCGCAAGAATACTTCTATACATTATTACCCAACTAGACAACGAAACTGCTATCATCTACCATTAACAAGAACTTTATTTGCAAAGAACTCATTTTACTCTGGATCTGCATACTGGAATTCTCTGCCTGATGATTTTAAAGAATCACTTAGTATTAATGCTTTTAAACGTATGCTTAAAAATGATAGTCTGCCAATACACCAGCAGGTCAAGTCAACACATAATTAACTATAACTTATCCATACCTATATTACACGTTCGTATAACATTTTATTTTAACTGAAATCATATAAGCATGCCTAACGACCTGTACCATACACGTACCCCTGCAGTCTGTCTTTTCACAATTACCTGCACCTTTTCGTTCTGACCCCTGCTATTATATTTGTTATCAGTTATACGTTTATAACTTCTTATATGTTGTATATATTATGTTTTCATTATACATTTCTTCACATTATTTTCCCTGCAGTAAAATGTATTGAAACTAAGTTCAGAGGCTTGTCTCTTATACAAGCTTTGCTTCTTTCTGGCAAGTCCCTCCGTTTTACACTTATTATAAGGTAAAGTGTTTTTAATTTTGTATTGTTATGTTGCTGATCCCTTTTTTCAAGAATTATGATACTTTCATGTATTCTATATGACACATGTTCTAACAACTTTGCTGTATTATATTTATCATGTCATGTTTCTTTATATTTTGTTTATGTGAAACGGAACAAGAATAAATAAATAAATAAATTAAAACAAAAAAAATCATTCATCAAAACGTAAATTTCTACTTTTGGAAATACTTTTTTCACTTTTTAACAATTTAATTCCGTTAAAAAAGAATATGAATATTGAAGAGACAAAGAAGCTGCTAAGCATAAAAAGGAAGTAATTTCATATGTAGAATTCTGGCCAATTTTGTTATCTTTTTATGTTGCCACGCAAAACGTAGAACACCCAAAGTATGAGAAAGAATCGACTCGTAGAGACAAGGTAAATTTGTTAATTGGTTAGAAGTGCTGTTAATGGTGGGAATTAACCAGTTAAATGGTTTCTTAAAATAGGAGGTAATTGGTTGCATATAATTCCGGCCTTTTTATGAATTAATTATGAAATATCGGTGTGTTTAGACTGATCACACGACCGATCTGTGTGCGCGCACGTGTATATGGCTAGGCTGATGACATTCAGCCTACGTGCAGATGCAGTAAATTGCGCGAAACTTATTGACATGAACTTCAAATTTTGCAAGCGAGCGTAGCAAACGAGCACAATCTGGATTACAATCTGAGTACTTTTCCTAGAGGGTAGTTGTCCTAGAAGGTGCTAATCGGTACACTTCATATTTTAAAGAAAGGGAATACTTACTTTAAAGACATCATTAAAGAACTAATAGCTACGGTTTAGGGTCATGATATTCTGTGAAAACTATAACTTTCTGCTTCTTTAATATTTTATTAAATATGATTTGTAAAATTGTTAATACTCTGCTTGCATTTTTGAGATTGAAAAATTATTACGAGTGTCCTCGGAACCTGAAACCACAGCATTCACCGAGCAAGAAACTGTCATGGCTTTTGCTAGAAGCGCGAAGTTCCATGTAAAATTAACCGCAACACTAAAACTTCTGGTTTTCATAATAGCTAGCTGACTAGCCTATTTTGTTAAATAGCGCTATCCACAACCGTGATCGAGAACATCCTCCAAAAGATAGAAATATAATATAAACTGGTCGAAATAATAACCAAAACTATATGGTGAGGTTTTACACATTGGTCAACGGAATTTGAGCTGTTAATAGCTTTCGCGTACTTTGGGACGATTTATAACATATTGATACATTTTCGCCTTAAGGCAATTTAAACTGCATAATTTGCTGGCTGGTTGGTTTGGGCAGAATGATGCGTCGTTCACCTAGGAGTGTAAATACATCATTATACCAAATAGCGCCACCTGTTGATTAAGCTAAACATCGAAATATTGAGCAAGTCACGGCGAGTAATGAAAACCCCCAAATAGCGACTATGTAGAGTTTACACAAAAACTACCAAATACAACAGCTCTGTGCCCCCCACCCCCCCCCCCCGCCACCTTAAACCTAAACAAAGGAGAATGAGGAATAAGAAAGTGTTACGACTCGATATTTACCTTCATATTATTTTAACGATGTAAATGCAATAATTTTTTTTTCCTGTATACACAATATTTAAATGCCAATAGTATTTTCTACATATTTGGGAGTTAATTTTTTGTTTTAATGTAAGTGCTGGTTTATATGTTTCATTGTGAAATAATAACGTAGTTACAAAGTAGTATGTATTTACACCACTGTAGAAGATACACAATTTAGCCTTTGACTCAAGGCATTGTCTTTTTAATTAAAAAAAAAATATTGAATTGAACAGATTTGAATCCCCCATAATTATTCTCTTTTATTTCATCGATCTAATAAAATTTATTCCCTCACTATCTCCATCCCATCTAGCCCCACCCCCCCCCCCCTTGATAAATATCGCAAATACTCAGATTATACCCCCACCCCCAAAACAACAACAACAAACAAACATACAAATAGAAATGTAATATTCCACGGCCATCTATACACAGAGCTGGGCTAACTTGGCTCCAGTAGGTAACAATATGGAGCATGTTGCTGTGGGCAAGTATACAGTCGTGGAAAAAAATATTAGACCAAGAATGGTTAGTGATAGTGTTAGTTTTGTTGTAAGAAGGGAATAAAAGCAAAGTACAGTTGCTGGAATTTGTTATTCATTCAATGAAATACAAAGAAAATCATTTTTTTTTTAATTTTGTATGCATATTATAATACCCTTATTACAGAAGCTGTGTCTAATAATTTTCCAGGGCTGTATAACAAACCATACATGCGCCATGTTAAGTCCTACTGAAACCGAGTTGACAAACTGTCTGTATAGATAGCTCCGGGATATTCAGTGACATAACGCCCCCTATGTTACTATTCAAAAAGCAATAGCAACACAGCTCCCACCAGTGTGCGGACAAAATCGCAGCCGCAAGAATACCTCTTGATTACCAACCTTTAAAAAAGAGCGGATCACCTCAACAAGTTTCCGTCAACGCTGATGTACTCTTCGACGAAAGTAGCAGTATAGGCCTGCCTCCATCATGCACATGCACATAGAGCATACAGCTCTTGAGGGGGGGGGGGGGGGGGGGGGGGGGTTAAACAAGCGCATCTGAGGGACGTTATATGGTGATATTCGCGAACGGATTATTATTATTATTATTATTATTATTATTATTATTATTAGGTGGTCTGTCGGTATCGACAGATCACCTATTAATTTTGTCCGATTTTTCTTCTTTATTTTTATTTATTTTTAAGGCAAATTGTTGTGGCCACCAAATCTCAAAATCGGCCAGTTCAATATCATCGAGTTTCATGTCACGCATGAGGTCAATCATGGACATGGTCCATTAAGCTTTTGGAGGTCATCAGGTCATCGTGACGTCATCAAGACGCCATTTTGTAAATTTACAAGATCGATTATATCTTCATAATCGATCATCACAAATCAACGATATTCACATCACATAAACTCCACATGACGGGTCATCAAGTCATGTCCTCACAGGTCATCTAGAGGTCAGCTCGTGTGCGTACGCGCGCGTCAAAATTTAAAAATGCTCAAAATCACGTAGGATCAAGTCTGCACACGTTTCAGGTCATTTTTGAGCATTTCAAAAATGTCCGTGCGTAAAAATAAAGAAGAAAAATCGGACAAAATTAATAGGTGATCTGTCGATACCGACAGACCACCTAATAATAATAATAATAATAATAATAATAATAATCCGTTAAAACGCTGTTTTTTCGATTGATTTGCAATCCTGACACTTTTCTTCATCATTTCCATCAACTTGGAATCAATTTCAATCAATAATAAAGTCGTACGGGCGCGTCAAATTTCAAAATCGATGCGCGCATCTATGGCGAAAATAACGTAAAAACGTTCAAAAACATGCCTCTGCAAAATTAACTCTAGCTCTTTAAATAGTCCATAAACCCCCAATTTTTTTTCATCATCAGGTAGGGTATGAATCATAGATTTCATTTCATGTATCATTTGACCCTTATAAACATTATGACGTCATCAAAATGGCGCCAGAAGTCAAAATTTCCAATTTTCATGTTTTGACGTCATCACATTTATGCAAATTTGGCTCTAGATTCCTAATTGTTGGTCGTTTTTCGCCCAAATTTTAATATGTTGTAGCTGAGGCAATTTCCTACAAAATCAGTGACCACCATTTTCCATTTTGATGACGTCATCACAGTGAAATTTTCAATTAAAGATGCCATGTCAGAATTTTCCCTATTTGCGTGTTATGTCTATGGAAGATGATTTTTTTTCGAATCATGAATCTACATGACATTGTTCTCAGAGCTGTATCTCAGTTGTTTTTGGTCTATTTTCTTCCAGATTTTAGTATGTTATAGCTGAGACTATAAGCTTTTATAAATGTGGTCTCCAATTTTTGATCAGATGTCGGGATCATGCCCAATTTTTCACTACAAAATGGGATTTGAGAATCCCGTTTTTCGTTTACGTGTTATCTCTATGGGAAATGTTTTGGTATATTGGTCAAAGCACTTGCCTCTCATTCCGGTGACCCAGGTTCGATCCCCGGTGGGTCCATTAATTTTTTTTTTTTTTTTGCTTCTTTTTGCCTTTCATTTTACCATCTTGTTCGACTATTATAACATAAGCAATCACAAACAAAGTAATAAAATGTCTTATTTTGCATGTTATGTCTATTAGAAAGTAGTGTGCAGTAGTTTATGTATAACCCTATGGAAAATCTGATTCCCTGAAGTGTATTAAAGCTATCCTGCAATATCATTAGTCCTATTTGATATCACAATTTCTCAAAATGATAATGATGTTGATGATAATCATGATGATGATCATGATTATCATCAACATCATTATCATCATCACTGTCATGATATTCATGATGATGATTATCCTCAACATCATTATCATCATCACTGTCATGATATTCATGATGATGCTGATGATTATCATCAACTTCATTATCATCACTGTCATGATGATATTCATGATGATGATGATGATGATAATTATCAACATCATTATCATCAGCACTGTCATGATGATATAATGATCATCATCATGATTATCTTCAACATCATTATCATCATCACTGTCATGATGATATTCATGATGATGATGATGATGATATAATATCATCACCGTCATGATCATCATTGCTATTATTATTGTCATCACCATCATTATATCACCTTCATCATGATAATCATCACCATTATCATTATCCCACGCGAAGCGCAAAAGCTTCGACGTTTCATAACAAATTTGAGAGAGAGATAACGGCGCGTAGCACTTTTTTAAGCGGAAAGTTAGTTCGACGCCTGAACTCCTATGACAAACACCATTTATTTAATGTACGATAAAAGAGCAATGTAGATAAAAATGCCTTCCTCAAGGGTATAAGTGACATAGTAGGGATCGAACCCACTATCATCGTATTTCCAGTCGAATGTTTTTAACCACTCGGCTACGACTGAGGTGCCCCCCTCCCTCCCTCAAAAAGTATTGAACAATTCCGGCGCGCAGGCTATACGAACTTGGTGAATAATTAATTTCAACTTATCAATGGAATTAGTATTCAGCCCCTAAAAAAAGCGAGAACGAAAAAGTGGTGGAAGTGAGAAAAGAAAGGCATGCATTAAAAGGCGCTACGAGCCGTTATCATTCATTCACAACTTGCTAAAGGGGGAAATAACCCCCCCCCCCCCCCACTCCTGCACCCACCAATGTTACATACAGTGCAGTATTGCGTCCAAATAATTGAAAAGCAGTCAGGGTGTCGAACTATAACTTTCCGCCTAAAAGAAATTGTTTGCTATAAGAGCCGTTATCTTTCTCTCAAATTTGCTAAAACGTCAGAGCTTTCGCGCCCCCCCCCCCCTCCCTGCACCCATCCGCTGGGGAGCTCATCACCAATTTCTCACGCATCGCGTTCGCACAACCGCCCCCAAGCGAAATCCTGGCTACGTCAGTGGCCACTTTTGTCCATCGACTATCGATTATTAGCTTGAATGTAAATGGTCTTGCCAGTAAATTGAACGATGGAATTTTTGATGTTTTTGTAGTGATTATGACATAATTTGTTTCTTTGAAACAAAATCGGATATGGTGAATGTTTCTGATACTTATCTTAAAGGTTATGAATATTATGTAAAGCAAAAATGTCAGCAACAGAAAACAGGAAAATATGGTGGTTACCATGGAATGTGTATTTTGATGAGGAAGGAAATTTATTTTTCTACAGAGTTAGTCTCTGATACTTGTTCTGACTCAGTACTTGGTTTTGAATTTATCCTAGCAGCAGTTTACATTCCATGTGATGGCTCAGTTCACTCAAGCATGATGCTTTTGATAACTTGATTCAGGATTTGATAGCTATTAAAAGTAGATTTGATTTACCGGTGTGTCTAATTGGCGACTTTAATGCTAGAACTGGCCTGCTAGATGATTTTGTGGATACGTTTCATAACACACCTGTTATTAATGAGCAATTTGACTCGAGTCCAAGTGATATTGACTTACGTGAATATTTATGTAATAACGGTTTTGTTGTTGATAGGTACAACAAAGATACAACTGTGAATAAGTCTGGGAATTTATTGATTGACGTTTGTCAGAGTTTTGATTTTAAAATTGTAAATGGTAGATTCGGGGATGATAAAAATCAAGGTCACTTGACGTGCTATACAAGTGCAGGATGTAGCACCATTGATTATGCTATTGTATCTCATTCCCTTTTTGAAAATATTCTTGACTTCAAAGTTGATGTTTTTGACAAGTGTTTGTCTGATGTTCATTGCCCTATTAATTTGATTCTATCAGGGAAGCCTTCAAACTCCTTGGGTTTTAATAAGAATAAGTCTGACCAATTCATTTTGAAACCTGGTCATTTAGCTTTTAAATGGTCCCCAGACTCTGGAGGGGTTTTCAGTCAACAAGTAAGAAAATTTATTGATGTTCTTTCTTCAGGTGTTGATTGCCTCGAAGTTGATGTGACAAGCGCAAGGATGGATTGTTTTGTACTGAATTAAGTAAGGTGTTTGTAGAATCTGCAAAGGAAGTTGGTGTGTGTACTTATCGGCCACCTCGCAAAGTGGTGGGAGGGAAGAAAGGCAAAGCAAATAAACCCTGGTTTGATAAAGAATGTCAGAATGCTAGAAGGGAGTATTTTAATAGGAAGAATAGGTATAAAAATAAGAGCAAGAGCTCTCTTTCAACTGTAGAGGATGATTACTGTGACTTTAGTAAGTATTATAAAAAAATGTTGAGACGTAAAAGGAGGTTGTATTTTAAACAGCAAAATGAGTTATTGCGGAAATTAAAAAATAATGATTCAGCTCAATATTGGTCAATTCTGAAGTCTGGGGAACAGAATAATTTGATTAATGCTCCAGTTGTATTGTCTGATTTTGTTGATCACTTTGAGAAGATTGGCAATGGGAACATAGATCATGAGGGATTATTGGTGACCTCATTAAATGAAACACAGAGTGATGCTGGTTTTGATAGTAAAAATCTATTAGATGACCCATTCTCTGAAGATGAAGTTGTGTCCATGATAAAGAAATTAAGAAATGGTAAAGCTTGTGGTATAGATAAAGTACGCAATGAATTTTTGAAGAATTACCCAAGAAATATGATTATGATATTAGTCCGCTTTTTTAATATCGTGTTAGATTCAGGTAATATACCCTCAGATTGGTGTGCAGGAATAATCATTCCAATTTATAAAAATAAAAGGGATGCTGCTGACCCAGATAACTATAGGGGTATTACATTACTAAGTTGTTTGGGTAAATTATTTACTTCTGTATTAAATTCGAGATTAACTAAATTTTTGGATTCAAATTGGGCAGGAACAAGCAGGCTTTCGTGCAAGTTACTTTACAACTGACCAAGTATTTGTGTTGAAGTGCATAATTGATATTTACTTGCAACAGAAGAAACGTCTTTATTGTGCGTTTATTGATTATAAGAAAGCTTTTGATTTTATTGATAGA
Organism: Heliocidaris erythrogramma; assembly: GCA_025617745.1. Taxonomy (NCBI): domain Eukaryota; kingdom Metazoa; phylum Echinodermata; class Echinoidea; order Camarodonta; family Echinometridae; genus Heliocidaris; species Heliocidaris erythrogramma. The sequence continues at coordinate 6,955,738 of CM046854.1, read as the reverse complement.
TACTCATTATGGCAGAAACTGCTGAAGAATGGTGTTAGTGGTAAAATTTTTAATGTGATTAAGAATATATACCAGCATGCAAAGTCATGCGTAAATGTTAAGGGTAATTTGTCAGAGTATTTTACTTGCAATGTTGGTGTACGACAAGGGGAAAACCTTTCTCCATTATTGTTTGCCATTTATTTGAATGATTTTGATAGCTATATTGGTTCATGCTATGAAGGTCTGAAGTATCTGGCCAATGAGATGTGCAGTAGGGTTTTGGATACGTTTGTTAATTTGTATTGTTTGTTGTATGCAGACGACACTATTGTCCTAGCTGAGAGCCCAGAACAGCTCCAATCTGCCTTGAATGCAGTTAATGATTATTGTCAGAAGTGGCAATTAACCATAAATACGAGTAAGACTAAAATTGTTGCTTTTTCTCGAGGGAAGGTGAGGAAAATGCCAATTTTTAACTTAAGTGGTGATGTTTTGGAGGTTGTGGATGACTTTATTTATTTAGGAGTTAGATTTAAGTATAATGGTACGTTTAAATCAACAATCATAAAACAGGTATCCCAGGCGAGGAAAGCTCTGTATAGTTTATTGGCAAAAGCAAAACGATTACAACTGTCCATTGACACACAGTGTGAATTATTTGATCGGATGATCTTACCAATATTGACATATGGGTGTGAAGTATGGGGTTATGAAAATATTGCTCAAATTGAAATCTTTCATAGAAAGTTTTTGAGGACAATTTTACGGGTAAATAAGTTTACTCCAGATGCCATGGTGTATGGTGAAACTGGGCGCTCCACTTTATTAAATCACATTAAATGTAGAATGATTGGATTTTGGTTCAGAATTATGAAAGGTGAGGAGAACAGATACACTTTCTTGATTCATAGCTTGATTTTTAATATGCACAAAGATCCAATTACCCAGTTCACATCAAAATGGTTGAGTTGTATTGAAGATATACTACAAAAAAGTCGGTTATGGAAATATATTTTTATCACAAGGACAGGGAGTTGGAACCGACTGGTTTCTAAAGGCCTTGAAATTGCGCTTAAAGGATATGTCAGAACAAGATTGGCATGCAGCAACATGGTCAAATCGTATTTGTTCAAATTATAAGATGATTAAAAAAGCATTGGCTTTTGAGAAGTATCTGTTTATTTTAAGTGATACTGATGCAATTACATTGTGCAAATTTAGATGCAGGTCCCATAGGTTACCCGTTAATAATAATAGATTTTCTTGAGAATCAGTGAATAATGATTTTGACATCATGTTCGCTGAAAGAAGTCGGAGATGAGTTCCATTATTTATTTGTGTGCTCTTTCTTTAGTAAAGAGACTAGACAGATGTACATACCAGAAGAATACTTGAGACCGTGTTCTTACCAAATGTGTAGATTGTTTAGTGTAGTTAAAAGATGCCACTTAAAAAGAATTGTTAGATTCATTAGGATAGTAATGCTGTACTTCTCTAAATCATTTATTGATGAAAAACTCCTGGACAGTTGCATGTACCAGAGCGAATGTAACGACTAGAAGTGGCAGGGTGGTAAAACAACCAGTGCGCTTGACATTGTAATCATTCTATAAAAACTTGTCAGTTTGTTTGTTAATTTGTTTTAAATTAACCTTTTGAAACATGCACATTCACAATGCATACATTTCATTTGTACTCATTTTTATTGTATTTTTTTTTTTTTGCAAATATGTTAATTTGTATAATCATATATTCATTATTGAAAATATGTTCATTTGTGTAATCACATTCATTTTTGTAAATATGTTCATTTGTACAGTGTATAATCATATTCATTATTATAAATATGTTCGTTTGTATAATCATATTCATTATTGTAAATGTGTTCTTGTTGAGACTCTCATACTTCCGATTGGGGGTCGATAGAGTTTAATAAAATCTAATGTAATCTAATAGAAATGTATACAATGGTGACTTGGTCAAGACATTAAAACGCATTAATAATAATAAATAGTAATAATAGTAATAATAACAATAATGATAATAATAATAATAATAATAATCCGCTCGCGAATATCACGTTATAACGTCCCTCAGATGCGCTTCGTTTATTTAATATCCAATTCAGGGTCGTGCCCCCCCCCCCCCAAGTTAAAGTCAGTACATTGCGGGAGAGATCAAAGATGGCCATACACTCGTACATTGCGCCCAATGTGTGCACAACTCGTAAATGGAGCTATTAATTGTGTCAGCAGGCAATATGTGCACTCTTTAAATTGGCAATTCCATGCACGAGTGTATTTACTTGGTGACTTACTTCAGTACGCCAAGCGAATAATAATGATACATTTATTTCGCCGTAGAGGGCAGTCTTCATTTATTCAATTATTCAATTACCGAAAGCAAACCAGAAAAATGAAATCAGAACAAGTATTTAATTTTCAATTTGTAAGGAAAAACAACGGAAAAACGAAATCTGAAAAGGTGTTTAATTTTCTATTTTTTAGAACAAATAATGAAAAAACAAAAATAGAAATCAGAAAAATTTCTGCAGAAAAAATGGAAAACACAATTTTTAAGAAAACAGTAAAACCAAAAAAGTTGGTTTATCATATTTTCGTTTTTCAAGTTTTTAACCTTAAAAAAAATATTAACTAACGACCGTTTTCCTGTTTGTAAAGCAGAAAATTGCAACGGTTTTTACTCAATATTCTGTTTTTCCTTTTCCGTTTCGGAATGGGACAAATGAATTATCCCAATGTACCTTGATTGACGGAGTGATTTTTATTGTTATGATGGAAATGCATGGTTTGCTACAGAATTTCATTGGCATCAAGCCTATTGAGTTTCCAGCCATTATTTACCCATTTAGTGTATCTAATAGAAGAAGATTTCTCTTAGTTCTAATCAGGAAACCACACCCCCTCCTGTATTATTTGGGGAATATATCACACATTTTGATATCCATGCTTCCACAGCATTTAAAATACAAATTCTACTACTAGAACCGTCGTTTATGAACTCTTCCCTTGAAAAAAAAGTGAAGGTATACATGTAAATATCGTATCCAGACAACTACCCCGGACAACTAACCCCAGATAAACTACCCCATTAGGTCATCTACCCCCACGACATCTCTTCCTTATGTTCGTTCATATTTTCATCCTTTTATCTTTTCTTCTGTCCTAAACTTAAATTGCTTTATCTTTCTGCATTTGTTTTCCTTAACTTTTACGTTATATTTTGTTTTAGTATCATTTTATCTTTATCTTTATCTTTATCTTTCCCCCTTCTTCTTTACTTCTATCCTTCCATTTGTCTCTCTTTATTTTCTTCTTCCTGTCCTTGTTTGCTTATTGTTATTCTTCGGTTTGGGTTTTTTTTTCATCTTCTCTTCCTGTCCTTTCTTGTTGTTCTTTGTTTTGTTCTTTCTTCATCTTCTCTTGTTGTCTTCTCTCATGTTTTTTTTTCGTTTTGATCTTTATTTGTTCTTCTCTTTCTGTATTTTTATTTTTTCTTGCATCTTCTCTTTCTGTCTTTCCATATATTGTTCTTTGTTCCCTTTCTTTCTCTTCTCTTGCTGTCTTTCCCTTATATTGATAAAAGTCCCTTTTCTCACTTCTTTCTTAAATGGGGGCACTGACGGAACAAGTGAGAAATAATACGGGAATTTCGGAGGGCCACCGAAAGTTGATATTTCTTTCAAATGTACATAGAGCATTGAAAATGTGATTTTATATCTGCTTTAACATTATACTGGGGCAAAATAATGAAAAACAAAACAAACAGAGAGGCGTAACTAGTACTAACTACGAGGGGGTATGGAGCACGTGCCCCGCAAATCAGATTGGGTAAAAAAAAAAAAATAATGAAAGAGGAGAAAATAGAAAAAGATAAAGGAGAGGAAAGGAAGGAACATTTCTTTAAACTTCAACATCAACCTGACATTATTCCATCATTGCCAATGGTATACTGTAAAGCATTTCTCGTTCGAACCCGGGCTCTTCAGTTACGAGGCCACTGTTCTATCTCGCCTTTCTCTGAGGATTATGGACATGATAGAACAGCACATGGTGGCAACACCTACTACCCCCCCCCCCCCCTCCGCCACCCGCACACAGCCTATGCCATTTATGAATTACTTTGACGAAAATTGTCAGTACTATGTGCTTGTACCGAAGCAAGATGGGTCGAATGACGCAACGTGGTCGGACTGATTTGGGGGTGGGGGACTAGCCAGGATTTTTGAATATGGGGTGTTTGTGTGCGCGCGAAGCGTGCGAATTTGGTGATGAGCACTCTTTGCGTGCTCCCCAGGGGGTGGGTGCCGGTAGGGGGAGTTTTCCCCATAGAGTTGTTAGGGGTATGTAACACTATGGTTTCCCCCTCCCGCGCAAAGTGCGAAAGCTCTGGCGTTTTATAGCAAATTGTAATGTAATTTTCGTTTTTAGGAAAATGACACTGAGTTTTTGCGTTCAGGACAATTTGGCACATTTTTTTAACAATAGTGAGTTGACCCCCATTTCCCGCCCTGTGTGAATTGTAACAGCATGCCCATGCACCCGTCAGAGCCAGTTATTTTATGGCTTGTGGGAGGAAAATTGAGTAGTTTTGCTTGTCCTGCGAAGTTGTGTTCATCTTTAAAAGATATCTTCCCTTGAAAGAATGTTGTGTGTGCCTGGTTGTGATAACCCCCCCCCCCCCACACACACACACACACCCTCACACATACACACAACACACACACGTACACTCACTCCTCGAAATGGATTTACGCCACTGTGGATGAGCAATAGAAAGTGATACTCTTTAGCCTCGCGTGAAAATTCAATGATAAAACCATCGATACGAAACTAATCTAATGAGCATATTCTGATATTAACTGTGTACTTGAACTACTGTCAGCTTACACAATATCACTTCCTTTACAATGATTATACTTTGAATTAAATCCTCTCATCTTATATAAGTGGATTGCCATGGTAACACACTTAAAAACAATGAGAGCAGTGAAACTAATCTACTACATCAGCACTTAGGATCATTCTAAAATTGAAAATCTAAATTGTCATAACATAGAACACAGTAATCCGATGTAATGGGTAAACTTCGGTTTTCGTTTGCAAGATGAACATTATTATAATGATTAATGATGTTTCATTCGATATTTTGATATTCATCTACTTATTTTTTTTTCTTCAAGGGAACGTTTCACCTCTCATGGCATTGATTAACCGCCCCCCCCCCCCAACATTTATATGTCTTCGACCATAGATTCCATTTTCCATTTTCTCCTACTATATTTTTCCCCGGAATATGACGAAATTTTTTCGATTGTGATAATATACACACTCAACACTCAACTTTACTTTGTTGATAAACATTGTGGAGTTGATATTTATCAACATTATAATTACAACAATTACAGCAATTCACGCAGGTTAGACGATTATTTTCTTGAGCATGGCGTATTTTGTAGAAAATTAGAAGCAAAGTTGCACGGTTGACAGTCATCTAGGTATTAATATTCATCAATGTCGATTTATTCAGTACAAAGTTTTTGTCAATGTTATAATCATAAAGCCGATGATATTAATGATAATACTGCCATATGTCATAACATGGTCATGTACCCAGGATAGCCTCATCAGTATTTATACTGCTCTTCCTAAGGACCCTGCTTTTATTATATACATGTGTATATGTATTCACGTAAATTAAGGACACTTGGGGGAAAATATTACATATCCTTACATCATGCATAAAGAAACATTCAAATTTATAATTTTATTATATGATTTTACGTCAAACATAAGGAACAACTTTTAATTTTTTAAAGTTATGTTTTTATCAAGAACTATAACGTATTTACAATAAAACATGTCATAATTGCCAAAAATATTAACGGACGAGAAGAATAAAATAATGCTCAACGGAGCGTAATGAACCAAACCCCAAAACACATACAAACAAGCAAACAAATTACAAACGAGGACAACACAACACAACGCAACAAAAATAAATCTCTGCAAACTAGTACAACAGAGTCCCACCTTAACAGGGACCATGCATACAACTGTATGTTCTTTCAAATAAGAATGACAAAACTACTATAAAAACAAATAAACACGGTGCCATGGGAACAGAGGGGAAAATAAAATAATAAATCACTCAACTATTAAAGCGAAGCTCCCCCGCCAATCCCCTACATCATACAATGGAGACCACATCAAAGTACAGTGGCCCCCGTAGTCATGGGCGTCAATCCGAGTAGAGAGCTATTGTGTCGTCCCCCCCCCCCCCCCCCCCCATGATGAATAGAGTGACGTCACGATTTCCGCCCATGCCCGTAGTCAACACAGCCTCCATCTACTCTAAATCAAAACGGCCTCAGTCATCACACACAGTATTATACTCCTGAACATAGCACACATCCTCTAATTACACACATCAACCATACACTAAACTTCACATGCCCACCACCATCTCAGTACAATGTATCACTGTTTAGTATAAGGTATGCATAATCCCGGAACTCGTTCCAAGCCCTTGCTGTATAATGGAGCCTGTCCTGACCACCGCAACCCCCGACCTGGGGAGAATTTCCTCCCATACCAGACAAAAAGCAATTGCGAGCCCACTAAAGTGATGATCATATTTAAGTCATCAGTGATTTTTTGAGAGGAACAAGTGCTCACTGCATAAAATAAATCATCTGATAAACAAAGTGATACATCCGCTCCAAGCATGTGATACGTATGTGATTGCTACATGATTAATAAGCCAGTTATAAGCCAGTTATACACGTTACATTTTATGTTGGTGACGGTAATTCACATGCAGTAGAATATACGCAGTGTATCAACACACACAAATACAGAGTTATTACAGTCTAAATTCCGTTCGAGGCAACAACTTTTTCCCTCCCCGCCTGCCCTGTAGCCTTATTTTCTTAGGTTGGGCAGAAGTAATGGAGCAGGCGACAAAGATATCGTATGAGAATTTATTGATGAGAGATACCATATATATATATATATATATATATATATGTGTGTATTCGCTGGAAGTTGTGATAGGGTTATTGTGCAAAGTAGACAAAAAGGTTTTCCAGATTTGTTTTTTCTCGTCGTGCTTTATCTTTGCTTTTTTTTACCCTGGGCCTGTTTGAATAACAACTGTAATATAACATTTACAGTGGAAATTTTATTTCCAAAAGAACGACACGATAGTAAGTTAAAAATAAAAACGACAGAGAAGACATAAGTTTTTGAAACGGAACATGTTTCGGAGTCATACTCCATCATCAGCCTGTTGTTTTTTTTACAACAGAGACAGTGCTATATATACTTTCAGATTACAAAATACTAAACATGAACAGTTAACAATATATGCATTGGCGTAAATCTTTAAGAATTTATTTTCAAATGGGGGGGGGGGGATGACCATTCATGGAGAACAAAGCCATCCCCCCCCCCCCCCCCCCGATGAAAAGAAGGAATATCCGGATTTACGCCAATGAAAATAAGGTGTGTCAAAATGTACTTAATGGGGTGAGGGACTTGTCTGGTCAAGGACCTGGGTAATTTCCACTGTATTTTGATGTGGTCATAGAATTTGTATGTACATGTATTATGACGAATGTTAATCTCATGATCGCTTGGGAACAAACGGGTGGCTCCGAGTCTCCGGGCTATCGGTACATCATATTATGTGGTTGTATTGTAGCGTGTTTCATTATTTTGTCGTGGGCGCATAGAGGTATAAGGATTGCAAAGGGTGCAGTTGGTAAGTTGATAAGTTACTTAAGTATGTTACCAAAGTTCTGGTACATTTATATTTGTATGATTTTTATTACTCATGACATTGTTTAGAGTTTAGACTGTTTTAATGATCATCACACTTTGTGATATTCAGGCATACACTAATTCTGTAAATGAAAGCCTTGAACAGAATTAAATGGCGAGTAATGGCAAATATCTTGTACACTTGTTTTCTTCTCAGTATGTCCAATACACTGGTAGTTGCACCGTACCGCAGGCGAATGAATTCGCCCAAGCTTCACCATAAAATCTAAGATCTTTACAATCCAAAAATACTAAAATGGTTCTGTCTATAGAGCGTATATCCATAGAAATACCTGAAGGGAATTAACATATTGACATTTTACTGATATAAATAAGGAACTTCAGAAACATTATAGGTACCTAAAATTATTCCAGTACAGCTCTATACCTTGTATGCATTTTGACACCCTGTTGACTATTCACAGGAATTTTTGTAATTTATCAAGGAGGAATATAAGATGTATTGGAACTTCCTTTTTTGAAAGGTTCATGTTTACAGTTTAATCAAACGATCCGAGGTTTGAATTCTATCGAAGACACATCCATGATAGGGAAAGACCGCGTTATCTAACATGCGCAAGTTTGTTCCCGATAGAAAATGAAACTAAATGACAGTAAAGAGTGTGGGTGGATACATAATAATGGTACTATTGATTGGATCATTCATCAGTTGATGTGAAAATATATTTTAACCATATTTGCCCTCGTCCTCAACTCGCGTAATATGGATATTCTTGGGCAATATTGTCTCATATCCTCACCCCCTAGCCATGGTAGCCAATCACTCTTATTACCTATTAAGCCTACCCGGTGACTTTTCAAGTTTGCACGTCATTTTAATTCAAATATCAGTAGTGCTGCAATACTTGCAAGAAACATATACTTCAAATACATGTTGTATCAACGATGTCATCATACCAACCAGTAATCCAATATTAATTTAGTTGGCATCCCTGATTATGTTATGAGACTCCCGTCGCGTATTTTCGTACATCGGTTCACATTTGACTACATATTCATCTTTGGTCTGACGCATCAGTGTCGGATTCATGTAACACGCTTGGTCATCAGATGGAATACATCTTTGTACAGATATCTCCTCATTAGAAGAGTCAATTGGTGACGTTATGGGATTCATGTCCATATAACCAGTCGAATTTGATCTACCAGGCTGCTGAAGGTTCGGTCCATGAGTTTTTGGAATATTAACATTGTCCCCTCTGACTTCTCTGGTTGATTGCTTTAGAAACAAAAATAACCGAATGAAATATTGATAGACATGGTCAAAGTATTTTTCCAGCAGGGGACGTATGGACGAAGTGTCCTCTAATAGTTGGTAAACGACATTACAATTTTTAAAAAATGAACCTGTCAAATGAAAGGAGTTGGTGAAAGTTTTACTCATATTGGTTAAATTTACCCAACATATTTTAAAGTATGTGGACCCGAAATGATATGTCGTGGTCCCTCGGCTGCTGCTAAAATTAAAACATATCCATACAATTCATCAGACTCAATCGAGAACCAGATGATTTGGAATCATATAAATAAGGGTTATCTGTATCATTGAATATGCCGTCACATCCCATTTAATCAATTAATCTATCCATTTAACATACCATTCTTTTCTTCCTATTTCTACGAGTACGGGTAGAGACCGACTTGGAGGAAGTTTGGATGACGTCATCGATCGAAGACAACAGAAGAGTGGGTAGTGGTGGTAATTCTCTTCCGTTGAATTGGCTGAAACTGTATTCTCAATTGCAGCTTAAAGTAAATATAATACCCTTACTATTACCATTTGATGAACACCATTATTAAACAAAAACCATGTTTAAACAGACTGCTAAAAAAGCAAGTACATGCTTGTCGGTATGCAAGCAATAGACCGACGGTATTAATTTCTGTCCGAGGTACTTGGTAATGAGAATTAATGCCTTAATCACCAAAGGGCACTAGTGGATCCACTGGGTGATTTCACCCTCGGTGTTGGTGTTTGGTGTAAGTGTCTTTTTTGCCACGAAACGGTGATCTATCACCGACTATGTAATGGGAAAAAAATCAGTCCGTGTTAGGCGTTGACCTCTGTTTTGTTGGCGTAGTTCCGGTTGCCGGTGGTTATTTTTTGTGTCAATTATCGTCTGCTGAGCCGAGCTCGGCCGTCGGTGTTTAATTTCATCTACAAATTCCCATGCACTTACACTATACCCCTTGGGATTAAGAAATATCGATTTCACGGTCGGTGTTGGTGTTGCTAGCTATGGGAAATTTCGCTGATTAGTCATGAAAAATAAAGACAGTAGGCGTCATTTGAAGTGTAATTTCACAGGTGTCAAGGGGCATGTTCATATAGGCCTGAAATTGGATCTAGGCCAACAATTTTGGTCTAGCGTTCGATCTAGAGCACACGGAAATGAACTACTTTTGCTTTTTAATAGAGCTGAAGGAGTGAATGCAAAATCCTACCTAATTTTCCTTTTAAGATAGATTTAATAAATATGACGTTAGATATTCCGTAGTAAAATGCACATCATTTACCTGGATGAAATCAACATTTACAATACAAAAGTCATGAACTTCACGGCTAATCTGAGCCAATGCCTGAAATCTGGTTGTTTGCCCTGTACGCGATACGCCGTCCGATCCGGCGTCTAGCTGCATTATCTACCGCAGCATTTTCTGCTGTAAGTGAGATACTCGAGAGCAATCATATCTAAACTGACTGTTCCTGCCAAGACTATCCATTTCGATTTAAAGAATTCTTTGAACTGGTATTACAATATGACATCTCAATTTATGATAAGCGTAAATATAATTTTCTTATCAAAGCTGTTCCATGGGATTAGTAAAATTCTGATGATGATGACTTGTTTCATTCTTGTGTTCAGAAATTGCTTAGTTCCAAAGTTCCAAAGTATGCAATATGGTATTTTAAACTAAGGAGACTATTGTCCCCGAAAAATAATTTGAGAAATGGAATAGTATTTTGAATATAGAAAAGACTTGTGACGATTGGAAAGTGGTACATAAATCCAATTTTAGATGCACGTTGGAAACACAATTAAGATCATTTTATTTTAAAGTTTTTCACGTGGCAATTGCCACGAATGATTTTTTTTTATATAGGGTGAAAAGATCTGTGAATCAAATGTGTGCTCTGTGTAGTGAAGAATCAGAAACGATTCACCACTTATTGGTTAAAGGTCAAGTTGTTACTCCCTTGTGGGAGAAATTAGAAAAATATTTGTCTGAGAAACTAAAAAAGTCAATTGTTTTGTCAGTTTTTGAACGCTTATTTGGTTGTGATGACCCTTTTTTCGTAGCTCATGTATCAATTTTAACTCTATGTACCAGGTATTATTCACTGTTGTAAATTTGGCAACGAGATGACAGTTTTTGACTCTCTCTTATCTTTTATTCAGTCCAAACATCGATCAGAATATGGCATTGCTTCAAAGAATGGTAAATTGGGTCCTTATTTAAAAAATTGTTTTCAAGTTGTGCTTTTGAAGGTTAAATATATTTATCCCGCTGTTCCACTATTGCTTTATCATCATTATTGTTACTAGTACTGCGGTTTTTTTTGCACATTATTTCAAACTGGTGACTGTTTATTTTTTGAGACTCTATTTTGTACTTGTGATGTACATGTATTTTGTACTTTTACATAATCGACTGTTTTATCCAATAAAAACATTTAAAAAAGGACTATCCATTTCAATTAAGTTTCTTACCGCACTCTAGATGAAATAGTTATATCTTTTAGAATTACCGGATTACTCGTGTAATTTTAGGATATTCTAGACTAATAATTGAATAGTTTAACATAGTTTTTTTTTTCCTTCGTTAAAAATGGTGCTGACGCCTTTGCCAGTGTTAAGCTATCAATGCGCTTTGTTATCGGTATCGGCTCCTTAATCTGAACAGCGGTGTTTGAGCTCGATTTTAGGAGAATTTTCGCTCTAACCACCAACACCGAGTGTGAAATCACCCACTTGGTTTCGAATCCGGATCTTCCTGTTAGGAAACCCTTGCTCTAGCACTGAGCTATAACGCATCATTTCTTTTCGAAAGCTTTCACTGGAAACTCCATTTTTAATGTTTAACTTCTGCATTAAAACCAATAACTACAGGTGAAAATATAATGATCACTAAAGAGTAGCAGTTGTGTAAAATTTCGGGGGGGGGGGGTGGGGGGTGAATAAAGCAGTAAATGGTGTAGTGAATGTGGTTTAAGTTCATGCGATCTCACTCGTTAGTAAATTATGGTCGATTTTCCTCCAACTTTGTAAGCGCCACGGTAGGCGATAATATGCGGAATTGCATTTTGTTGCCCAACTTTACAGATTTAATCGAATATATCATACCTTTTTGAAGGTGGGCGCTGATTCCACGAATGATTAATGATATGACAAGAATAGTTGATACTGAGAGTACACCTCCAACAGTGTACCAAAGATGAGTGTCAGCTGGAAGCAAAATGTTCACATTGTTGAACGATTATATGTTGCTATAGACATCCCCCCCCCCCCCCCCACACACAAAAAAAAATAAAAATAAAAATAAATCAATAAATAAATAAATATAGATAAATAAAAATTCATAATACATAAATAAATAAGTATTAAGTATAAGAATGATGAATATCAATAGGAATATAAAAATAGAAAATGAAAATATTGTAAAGCAAAAATTATCATACAATGGAAGATGCACGCTTTTAGAACGAGTTACAGAAATTATGAGAAATTGTTCTATGTGTGATTTTTGTTTTGTTTTGTCCTGTCTTCTTTCTTCTCTATATTAAATTGAAAGTAACACTTATTTTTTTCCAATGTTCTTTTTTTTTCCTTCACATTTCGAGGATTATTTAAAGGATATTTTATATATACATGCATGTTCTTAATGTACCGTATATATATAGTGACAAATTATTTCATAAGACAATGAAACAAAGATTGACTTCAAGATTGTAACCCACATGCTTACATTCTTTTTCATTCCACATCATTGTCACATCTTCTGAGACAGTCGTTGTTTCACTTGATTCCAAACCTGTTAGTCTATCATCCCACGAGGTAACATCTGATAAAAATATGATACAGAAAAAATATATAAATAAATAAAAAAATCGAAATGACAATCTTAAAAAACGTTTCACCCCAAAGTATGGTGTATTCTAACGTTATTTGTTATTTGCTTGAGTTGGTTACACTGGGCCGTCGAGCCGCAGGATAAACAGGCCTTCAAATTGAGCAATATATCAAAGAAATAACAATTTACATTTTATATGTGACCCTCCACCACAAAACGACCAATAAGGCGCAATGGGAGTTTTAGAGTAAACAGCTGAAAAAGGTTGTTTCGGGTGGAAATTTCTATTTCACGTTTTTGGTATTTTCTGAAAGTTTAGTTATTAATCTACCATCTGACAAAATTTTGGGGTAAAATACCATGCTGAAATATGTTTTTAATCTCGTTCAAAATGGCCATTTTTTCCTGGATATTCAAACTTTGTGAGTCAGCTTGCTGTCATCGTACCTCACCTCGCTTTTCTGGTATAGCTCAAAAACTATGCACTGTCTAATATTCAAAATCTACAGAAAGAAAGAAATATATCTATTCTATTAAAAGGTATGGAAAGTTTCAACCCAATCCAATGAGTACTTCACAGTGTAGACTTTGGAGTTCTCACTCAACCTTTTGTGCGACAAACAATAGGACACAGATTAGACGCTCTTTAATGGTCACTCTTCTTTAGAGCCCGTTTTCTCTATTGTTTTGGTCATTAGCCTCTCTGACACTCAAACATTCTCATTGTAATGTATATGGGTTTGCTCAGTCTATACAAGACAAGTTATATATCATTTTAAAGCTAAGAATCTAAGCTTTCAAACTGTGCTGAAATTTAAAAACCCAAATTTCCGACTTATTGGTCGTTTTGTGGTGGAGGGTCACATATGCAATGGGTAGGCAAGTTAGCAGTCAAGTAAAATCAAACCATTAAACCATTGAAGCATCAAAATCATTAAATGTCAGTGAAGTGATGGCCTTGTGTACAACGAGCATTAGATTTTCATATCCTTATCAACCATCTAGTACAGTGGCACGAACCTTTAGTTTGGAGGTGGACCGACGTTTGCGAAGTTTCTGAAGCATTAGAAGTCTTCTTCGCAATGCAGGTTATGATCTTTCCATTGTTATCTTTTGTTGGGATGAAGGATAATGTCGTAAATGGCAGAACAAGACGTCTATCATGCTCATCTTCGACTTCATCGTCAGTCTCCTGGACGACTAGTAACCCATGAGGAATGATCCACTCCAGATTGACGGTTGGTTTGACCGATGTAATCGTTTGACATCGTATTGTGGAAGGGATCCTTGAGTCGACATCCCAAAAATCACTTAGAATTGTATTAGTGTCATTGTCTAAAAGAATCAATTCATCCGGTGCAACTGTTTCATCAAAGAACAAAAAACATCAAATCTTCTCTTGTTTTCTATTTTGTTGTCGATATTGTTATAAAGATTCCGCTAAAACGTCAAGAGCCGTTTGACCCGTTTTTGGCCTTATTTTGTCCTATAGTTATGAGTTTTATTAAGATACTGAGTAACTTATAAGCAGGAATAATGTGTTTGAAATATAATAAGGCTACACTCTTTAAAATGCGTGGTCAAATTTATTCGACCACGTTTCGGGGTGTGTTTCGATCAATAATGCTCCCGCTGCATTATAATGACCAGTTTTGGGGTGGTCAAAATGATGACCACGCATGTCCGGTCATTTTAATGCACTATAAAAAAAAAGGATTGGCCAAAAAATGTACCAGTGCGATTGGTCAACACCATATGGGTTATTATCAACAATATGTTGTTCAAAGTGTACCAATTTCACTGGTTAATCACTAACCATTTGAAATGGTCGAGAAATATTAGTTATTGATAACCAATCTATTGGTCAGACTTCTAATTGGTTAAACGTTTGGTCATTGTCATAAAGATATTCATATTCATGAGCGACCGTAAACAACCCAAATTTATATATATATATATAAATGACACTTGATTTTAAAGTTTTTTGCACTTTGAAATGTGATGAAAATATGTATTTATATTAATTATTATGTTGTACATATTCAAATATGTAATTATACGGAGGTTTAAGATCTAAAGATCTAAATTAGAATTTTATAATCTTTAACCATTTTTCGCAAACACTGCAATACAGTCCCTTTATAATGAAGTAGATAGAAGTATTCAGGAAATCGGTATATGATGTAGGATTATAGGAGTAGGGTTAACGTAGGAATGTAGGTGTATGTAGGGGTATGATATGATATACGTTATAAGATAGGATACGTTATAGGCCATGTAGGTAAAATATACAAAATATGTTAATAATAACGGTCATTTATAACGCGCTATTCACAAAAGAGTATCATAGCGCTTACAATTCACAATCAAATATACATGTATACAAAAGAACAAAAGTTAACTTTATGGAAAAAGATAAGTTTTTAGTTTGCATTTAAAAGTTAGCTGGTTTTCTATTACTCGTATTGAGAGTGGGATATTATTCCAAACCCTAGAAGCAGTTACACTAAATCGTTTTTCAGCAAATGAAAGAGTTGATCTGGGAATTACAAGTCTAGTGATGTCAGTTTTTGAACGGAGATTACGAGCGGGTAAGTACAACGAAATTGTGTCAGCAAGGTAACAAGGCAGTATTATTGAGTAATTTGTGCACAAACAAGCAGAGCTTAAACTGAACACGCTGAGAAAAAGGAAGCCAGTGTAGTTCTTTAAATAAAGGAGATACCTGGACTCTCCAGCCAACCTGAAATACCAAGCGGGCTGCACGATTTTGAACACTCTCGATTCTCTTCTTATCCTTGGAAGAAAGAACGACAAACAGACTATTGCAATAATCATTTTTTGACAATATAAGGGCCCTAACAGCATGATGACAGGTTTTTACATCAATGAACCTTCTTACTCGCCATAGATTCTTCAAGTGGAAATTGCACGTACGTACTATGTTATTAACATGTGTTGCAAGCGTAAAACTTGTATCAATGCATATACCAAGATTCATAACTGTGGAGGATAAGGCAATCATCTTGTCCCCTACTGGAAGTCTAACATCAGACAAGTTGTTGGCACAGCGAGTAGATGGACACAATACAATAAACTCTGTCTTAGAAACATTAAGTTTAAGAATATCTAGAATACATAATGAAATGCGTTGCAACACCTCCTGCACACTATCTGTTGAACGGGGATCAAATGGAGCATACAATTGAATATCGTCAGCGTAAATTAAGTAACGTAGATTGTGCTTCTGAATAATACTACCTACAGGAGTGATATAAGCACTGAAGAGGAGGGGACCCAAGAGGAGCAGACCCTTGAGGGACTCCATATCCAGAAGTCCATGGCTCTGACATTTGTTCCTTGATTTTCACCTGTGATGTCCAACCAGTTAGGTAAGAATGTGCCCATCTTATGTTATCATATACTTCACTTGACATTAGATTTTTATTTTTTGTCTTTGAAACGTGGATGGTTCACGGGCATCCGGCAGGAGTATCAACCCCGTCCGACGGGGTTATCACGAAATAACCGCACAACGTGGTTAAATTTGACCACATTATGGGTAGAAAAATATAACCACGCTATAGTCATGTTGGGTGACCTCGCACGGGGTTTGTGCATAGTTGATCCCGCATGCGGGGTCATTTTGAACTACGTTTGGGGTTATTTTTAACCACGCATTTTTAAGAGCGTAGAGGGTGTGTCATGCCTAGAAATTATCTTTTGATTAGGCAAAAGATGGATAAACCTTGTTTTTTGTCGTCACCTGTATTCTAATTAATATATCCCAAGACCATTAAATATGTACATAAACCGAAGATTTTTGGTATTCTCCATTAACTTGCATCATGTCCCTATGATTAACTGCAATATAATACAAATACGTTTCCATTTTTTCGGATCAATAAAACATAGTAATACCAGTGATCTGAACGAATCATGTTATGCATATGAATTACGGAAGTTCTAATTACTAAAACACACAAAAGGAGACGATCTCTTTTGAACAGAGAAATATCAAGGCGCATTCTCTCTGCCCCCCCCCCCCCCCCCCCCCGTTACGCTCAGATTGCACCAGATACTTAACATATATTTCCCTACCCTGTTCCCCGCCCTGTTCCCTGGTGTATAGATAGATACATCATTGAGTAAGATAATTTAGTCTTCAAATATAAATTTTTTTCAAAAACTACAGTGTGAGGAAAAAAAAACACGCCAGATACGTTACCATATCGAATTACGTTACGTAGATGTATTATAGGGTTTTTGTGAAAAAAATGACCAATAAAACATGCATGCTCTACAATGTCATCATGTAGTGATGGGTAGGAGTCTCTTTGGTAATTTGTATATTCTCTACCTCCCCAATGTATCCTGAATTTATCAATGTGATGTGGTCAGATTGTATCCTGAAATT
Source organism: Heliocidaris erythrogramma (assembly GCA_025617745.1). Classification (NCBI taxonomy): domain Eukaryota; kingdom Metazoa; phylum Echinodermata; class Echinoidea; order Camarodonta; family Echinometridae; genus Heliocidaris; species Heliocidaris erythrogramma. The sequence goes on along the minus strand of CM046854.1, from coordinate 6,938,401 downwards.
ATCAGTGTGGAGGTTAAGTTAAACATCATAGAATTCAAGATTTTGGTCTGAGAAGTTTTGTACTTACCAAAATAGTAAACAGATTTGATTCCCTTTCTATAATTCAATTTCAAATCTGCAGTTAATAAATAATGTTTTACAAAGACCTTCAAGAAGATATTATGTCAGATATGTAACAATGATTCCTTCACTTATGTAGGCTAATAATCAACGCTATTTCTACCCTCTGCAGTTTTTAACAGGCCTAAATTTAAATATGCATCACAAGCGCAGCATGACTCTACGATTTTCTATTGCACAGTAAGAAATTGTGTGATATCATATATTCAAGAATCAATTATGTTTACCCTGTAATTCATAGAAAGATGGCTTTTGAACGCAGTGGGTAAGAAAGACCTGAAATCATTCTATCGACGAATCCATCTTTTTGGTAGGGCTATAGCACTTCAGGTTGATAAGTTTTAACCTTTGTCACTTATCAAATTGTATGTGAATGTGATGACTATTCTACATAGCGTTACAAATTCGATCAGGAAAGTAACTAGCGTCCTTCATTCCTACATACGTTAACACACGCACAATCTCCATTTTCAAGAAGCCACTCTTGTTTATGATGACCGTATGCATATACTTTCAAATAAAAGTAACATACATTGTGGAATTTATGATCGAAATATAACAACTATTAAACATAAAGATGTGTTATTTTAATGCAGAAAATATAATTTAGCACTACTTGACAACATTTGTCAAGGTGAAAATTACTTACTAAATCTTTTTTTATATTGGCGGTTATCACATGGAATATGTTACAGTTGTTAGACATCAACACTGAAGTTTTTATATACACGTTGACAATAGACATCAAAGATTCTCGTTGAAATCCAAACGTTTCTGCAATGAGCTGTGGTAACGTATCTGGTAGACCATCAAAAATGGTAAAAGCATGGTCAGCTTTGACTACTTTTTGCCCAAAATTAGATTTTGTTAAAATTAATCCATTAATTGTTTCGTATTCTGTAAGTATTCAAGTTTGCTAATCAAAATAACTTGAGGTCGATATTTAGTCATTTGTGCCATGGGAATTGAACGCTTTAGCGGAGAATGGCCGTCCAGTAGCTCATTGCTGTATCATTGTCATGTATAATAATAATAAGATTACATTTAAAATATGAAATACAATTCCTTGCAAATGTTGTCATGGTACCCTCTATGAATAGCTGAATGACTTACCTTACAGGCCTAAACCCTTCTCGCGTCCTTACAAGGGTGTTTAAAAAACAATTCAAGTTCAATTCCTCTATTATGTTATTACTAAGTAGATTGCGAATGTATTAAGACAAAAAGTATAAAAAGACCATGTCTATGATCAAAACATAAAAAACACTAATGATAATAGGTGAGATGTGAATAAAAAATATACAGGAACAACAAGATATAACCTTATTGAGATATAAAGGACGCGGAAGAAAACAAGATGGAATAAAATTAAATCTTAAAAAGGAAAACAAAAAAATCTCACCATAAATCATTAAGTTTATGTAACATGTCCTAATACCAAGATCAGTTGACAAAACACATTTGTATGTATTTTCATCATCCAGTGAAACATTCTGAATCATTAGAACACTCGTGTAATGCAACGTTGCATTCAATGAATGTAATGCATTATTTCTCGTGCAATCATTTTCAAAACAGGAGAAAAGCGTATTAGCGTTGACATTCCAGAGGATAGTCTCCAAATTATGAGATGCCGCAGGACCAGAGCAGATTAGTTCCACGTCTTCCCCGAAAGCAGAAGTCTTATTCATATGCAAGTCGGACAAGGAATCTGTAAGTCAAAATAATATTAATTCCTAGTTTATTGTCCCTCCGTCCCTCCTTCATATTTTTTGCCTGCCTCATTTTTATGTCATTTGATATTTTTGATCTAAAATGAAATCAATAAGAATCTGAGGACATCGAGACAATGAAGTAACAAAAATCATGAATATGATGCAATTTCGACATGTTTTGAGCCACTCTATTGCAAGTATAAATTAAATGAATTGAAATTAAATAAAAATTGTGTTGAAATCTACCCAATAGCCTTTGTATGTACAAAGAAAGTGTCATTAAAGTGGCATTAAACTGGCAGAACTTGAAGAGCGCCATCTTACAGTGACTGCTAAATTAAGATTATGATTTGAAAATTAATTGCATTTTTTTATTTTGAATTTTTGACAAACAGCCTGTTTGGATAATATGCAAATATAATATTTCAAACTTTAATTTTTTACTTGGCACTGTGGAAAATTGTGTGCAGGTACATTCTGATCTTTTACAAAGTAGAATGGGGCATGATGGGAAAATGAGAGGCACAGACACTTTTCAAATCCTGTTGAAAGATAGTGCTATTTAGGAGCTTCAGTTTACTGTCACTTTAACATGGAACCCCCTCCTCCTCATTTTCAAAAGCCCGGTGGATAAACTAGAAAATTAATTTTACTTGGCCTAAAGAGGCAGGGTTTCATCTTTTTTAAGGTGATTTTCATAATTCCCCTATGTAAACAGGCATAGAGATAGAGTAATTAGGGGCCGTTTTTTCAGTGGGCCTTTCTCGATGTTCAGCAAATGTACCAATATCAATTAAATTCCAGCAGCAACATTAATAATCAAGTTACTTATGATTAAAAGTTTGAATTCATCACAAGGCAAGGATGCAAAGCCTGCCTACACTCGGTGCGTTGTTGGTTTTTTTCGGTGCTAAATACTTTGAAAGAGGGTGACTTCATGACTATTGTTCGTGGACATTAGGACGAGTTTTGATAACATTTACCTGTATAGGCAAATGAGAATTTTTTTTCACTTTTGAAAAGAAGTCATTATGTTCTCTATCATCCCTTGTTATATAAGGTTTTTTTCAAATGAAGGCCGAAGTAGGATGTATCTAAAGTTTTGGGAAGTCATTAAAACAAAAGACCGTCGGTTATAAGACTCAACGCTTCAATTCTGTACTGAATTTTCCACACTAGAAAACAGAAATTAGTGAATAGAATAGAATAATAGAACCCTCACTTCCTCCCATCATGTTCTTTTGTGAATGTATTTGTATTTGATTATGATGATGAGAAGGAAATAAAGGTATTTTGAATCTTGAATCTTGAAAAAAGAAATTACTGCATTCGGTATAGCCAGTCCTGCTAATTATAAGCAGACTTAGTATGTTCAATCACACATTCCTCGACAAAAAAATTATGTATGTGGTAGTCATTATAATATCAGTGTTAAAAGAATATATTCAACATTTTAAATATGTATGATTATCATTCGCTATCATCGACATTTTTAAAGAAACTTGCAGATTTTTACTGGGACATTTTTTTCACTTTAACATTATAAGATAATAGTAATAGTAATGGTATCAATAAAAAGGGTAATGAATTTCTACGAATTTTGTGCACTATATTTTGTAATACAAGGCATAGTAAAAGCGATGCAGGCATTTGTATATTAAGCTTTGTTTGTTCATGTCTCGATAAAAAAATTGACACAAGCAATACCCCCTTAATGGCACAGTAGGAGGTGATAAAGCTTGATAAGTTAACCAATCCCTAAAAACAATTGGAAAAGGAAATCGAAGACCCCTTTTATAGACATTTTATTGACAGTACTCTAGGTGTCAAGCAGTTATCAAAACTCCTCCCAAGCAAATAACCCCCTTATTAATTCAGTGTATGAAAATTGATTTCTTATTTCTGTGAGTTTCGGAAATTAACTGATCAGAAAGTGGCAATACAAATTATACTTACAGCAACAAAACAACATTTCTAGGATCCATAATACAATTACAAATAATCGATACATGCTGCTCAGTAGCCTTCTTGAGAATAATGTTTCATTTGTCGAAATAAAGAAATAATGCGACTGGGCAGGAAGTGTTCCAGAGATGTTTGACCCCGAAAGAAATGGTCACATGCTCCTGACCTCACTCACACGAAACCCAAGGTATCAAATACCAGTACATGGAATAGGGAATTGGTTTCGTTTTATGAGTGGGGGCAATTTCCCCATCGTTTAATGTGAAGCATTGATGGCATATATAAGTGGTTGTAAAAATAATTTTCATGAGTTGCAGATAATTTTACATAATAATAAATAGATTATTCAAATTTCATAAATTAAATGTTTGTATTTTACTGAGCACATACACTGATATATATGTTTAATGTACAGAATAACAAAACAAATATAGAGAGTTTTCTTTTGGACCCTCCGACAGGCCATTTTATTTCAAAGCATTCTCTGAACACCATAATTAAGTAAAACGTATTATTACAACAAAATACGTTACGCATAATGACATGAACGAATAGCATCAATAGTTATAATAATTCCCTGAATAGTATTGTTGGACATATTAATAGAATAGTGAAATTTCCAGCAGAATGATCATATGCTTTTGAAACAATGCCACGAAATATCAACAAAATGAATGAGAATGGTTTAGAAATTGCCATAAAATCTAAACTAAACAATCAAAATTCTCTCGAAATTTATCAATTGTTTGTCAAATTTATCAGATTTGTTTGCAAGAATACTAACTTGCCTCTCATTTGCGTATCAATTAATTGGAGGAATTGAGCGGGAATGGTTGTGTTATAAAGTGCACAGGAACCATTAGTTTCAAAACCTCTGACGCTGACGAGCATGATGATTCTTGTAATTGTGCTTCTTTGGAGCACAGTTGAAGAGTTCGGTTTCAAAACATGCGACGTTCATAAAACTAACTTCTCAGAAAGACAGGCCTTAGGACATCAATTATCCTATTTTGCAGTATCATTTTGAAATGCAACTCAGTTCTCTCGTACTGCTATGTATTGGGATAACATATTTTTAATAAAAATCCAGGTGCCTTAGTTTATTTGCAAATAATAAATCATAAGTCATTGAGGTCAAGGCTAAGGCTTAAGGTTTGAAACCTCAAGGCAAATGCATTAATAAAGAAAGGATGGGGAAATAGAACGTACTAAGACGGAGGTTCACACTCACACACACACAAAAAAAATGAGAGTCAGCTGCCTTCATTTTTCAGGAACCAAAAACCATAAATGTAAAAACATTGCACCGGCAAATGCCAAAATAACCACAAATGTCATAACATTTCAATCGCAAGTGTAAAAACATTCGCCCACAAATGTAAAACTGTAAAAATATCATTATTTTACCACAAATGTCATAAGATGTCGACCTCAAATGCAAAAACTCATTGCTTGCATAATGCAAGTATGTAAGATAAGTTATTATGAGATGTGTGCGTGTGTGTGAGGTTTTCCTGACCATGAAAATCCCTAAAATATTGAAAGGCCCTTTACCACTAATGTCAAAACATGTCAACCACAAATGTAAGAAATGTATTAAACTAGTGCTTTACTAGTGGTTTCCCTTTTTATGGTCAGTTTACAGAGACAGGGGTGGGGGGGGGGGGGGGGTCGACGAGCTGATGTTAAACCTCAATGGCAGGAAAAATTCACATAATCCATCGATCTCTACATAGAACAGCAATGTATTTTATCAGACGCGATTTTTAATTATGATAAATTTAATGGTTGAAAAATGCCTGAAACCTGCATGATATCGTTTCAATATAGTGATAATCAAAGATTACACAAAAGCACACTATACGAAGCACGCTGCATGCTGTATTGATTAAAAATAAAGCCGTGTAATCAAAGCATTTAGTAACTCAAGATGGCTCACTTTATTCTTTGGATAAAAAAAACACTGTTCAATAAAACAATGATGTAACATTTGAAAAATGAAGATTCAAAAGTTTGCATTGTACCACAGTTCAATTAAATCCACCGCTATGAAGGGTTTTGTTCTGGACACCCGAACGATCCTTTTTATGGTCAGTTTACAGAGACAGGGGTGGGGGGGGGGGGGTCGACGAGATGATGTTAATTGTTTACTTTGCTCACTTTTGTTTCTATTGAGTTCCATGTTATTTCACTTACTCCTGCCGAGAAACATCTCTTCAATTTCACTTACTTATGTTGGTTTATGTTGCCAGCTTTATGATAATTCTGTTCTGTTGTCTTTAGTTTTGCGTTGGCGAGTAACATCTTTTCAATATCACTTACTTCTCTTGATTCATGTTGCCAACTTTAGGATAATTCTGTTCTGTTGTCTTTAGTTTTGTTAAGTTGTTTATTATTATTATTTGTTTCATTCTGTTTGATTTAGCAAATAGACTTGAAGAAGGCCAGAAGTCGAAAGCTTGTAAATTAACCGAGTGACCTGCTTCATTCCGTTCAATCATTATCTGTACACATATTTATATATATATTATATATATATATATATATATAAACATGATGATTACATGTTTATATATATATATATAAACATGATGACCACGCTGAGATTGCGTTCGTTTATAATAAACAACATCTTTGTTATTATTTGTATAATCTTGCATTGTTAGTTTATATCCCTGAAGAAGGGGGAGGCCCCCGAAAATTCGGATTTAATAAATTTTCTGTTGGCAATCAATGCATTTCTACTGTGTTCTACTTGTTATATATGTATAATATATATTATATATTAATATTATATATATATTATATATTAATATTATATATATATATATATTATATATTAATATTATATATATATATTATATATTAATATTATATATATATAATATATATATATATATATATATATATATACCATTTTGCGCGTCTTTTACATCTTGTTTCTACGGGACCATTTTGCGCGTCTTTTATTTTCCTTTATTTTTGCTTGACGCTTAATAAATTTGTCATTCCTTGACAAAGGGCTATGCCCGAAATATCGGATAATTGACATCTCTACGGTTTTCTGATTTATATTTGTCTTTTATATATATAAAACGACTAATGGGTACATTAGGAGGACAGTTTTTGTTCTTTTTCTTTGTTCAACTGTCGACCTAATGTACCAACTGTCGACCTAATGTAGGGGTCGCTATTATGACGGAATAAACTGCATTGTTAGGTGTGGACTTAATGTACCCGTTAGTCAAATATATATATATATATATATATATATATATATATATATATATTATGTATTAATTTTCGAAACCCCTCTTTTCACGATTCATTGTATGTATATATGTATTGTTATCTTTCTAGACATAAATAGCTGGTAATTATCTTGTTATTTATTTGTGAGCTGGGGCAATGGGCAGGACCTTCTGAACCTTCTGAACCTGCACGGGTAGAGAGACGTCCCCACCCTCCACGAGTCTCCCGCTGCCTAACCAAAGGCTAGGACAAGGGCAAGTCATGTAAAACCTCTGAAGTGCCAAGGAATGCCGGACAGTCTCGATGTGCGATGACCCTGGGTCTATGAACACGTCCTGATCTTCCAGTAGCCGCGCCCCCGCCGGGTCACAGCCCTCGTGCCTCCGAGGAAGGTTTATGAGCCAGAGGCTAGGTAAAGGACAGTCCGATGTAAAACCTACGACCCGAGGAATTTTAGACAATTTTAGGCCTCTTGCCAAGATAGTGAATGTGAGGTCTCTTTTAAGGTTGCTTAGCAACTAGTGTTCTAGTGGTATATCTTGGGATTATGACGCTCAGAGCAAAGAATGAAATCCCACCCCCTAAAAAAAACAAAAACAAACAAATAACAACAACAAACCAACAACAAACAAACAAACTTACAAAAATTGTGTTGTAACTTTGCAAACGAGGGAGCAAAGCAACCGAGCAGTAGATTTTTACATTTTTAATTCTCAAAAATGCAATTTTTATCCACTTTACCCCAAAAAAAATCGCAAAGGAGTACTGCAATCGAGCGGTATAAAGTTTAGAATTATGAACACATGATTAACTGTTTTCTTAAATGGGGCGTCATGAAATTCATGAAAACACAGAATACTTCTTGTCGAGGAATTTAGTAAAGCAAACAAAAGTTAAGATTTCTCTCAAATGCTAAACCTTTTTCAAGTGCTTATTTTAGCTTTATCCTATATTTGGGGCAAAATAACTAAACAAGGCTGATGAAAGTTAAATACCTACATGCATATTAGGGAGCAAAGCAGTGAGAATTACATTTCTTTTTTTTTTTTTTTTTAAATCGTTAAAAAGCCATTCCTTAAACATGGATATGTGTACTAGGACGTGAAATTACAAGATCCTGAAACAATATGTGAGGGAGCAAAGTGAACGAGCTTTAGAAAATCATTCGCATTTTATACCCTAAAACAGTTACTTCTAAATTAGAAATTATTAAATGCAATCATTAAATGTCATTTACCCTGCATATTTTTACGAAATATAATCCACGATATACAGCACTGGAAAAATATTAAACCAAGCTCCAATTATAGGGGTGACTACGCATACAAACGAACAAAAATGACATTTTGATTGTACCTAATAAAGGGTTTCTGAGGCTAAAAAAATGATTTGTATTCAGTTAGAATGTATAAACAGAACTCTAAATAACTTTACCCGACATTATACAGGTTAATGGTCAAGGAAGAGTAAAGAAAATAAAGGATAGCATAAGCGATCGAGGCGCGGAACTGAGCTCCAGTTGAGTTCCCCGCAAGCAGTTTTCTATGCATGTGCGTTTTTTCATGCGTGTACGTTCAGCAAACCCCAAGACGCGATAGTGGAATTATCGCGATCACATTTAATTTATCGCTTTGTCTTCTGCTATGTGCTATGTGTGGGTTGACAAAACACTCGAAAATTGATTTGGGGCGTAACTGAGACCCAAATAAAACAAACAAATGAATAAAATATAAGAGGCAAAAATACTTTTATAGAATCGAAAATTTATTTGGGTGTAATATACGGAGAATCTACAACCCAAATGAAACAACAAATTAATGAAGTATACAACACAGTATGTTTTTTATCGAATTGAAAAACTATTTGGGATGTAAAATACGGAAAATCTACACCCCAAATACAACACAGAATGTTTTTATCGAATTGAAAAACTATTTGGGATGTAAAATACGGAAAATCTACAACCCAAATAAAACAACAAATGAATGACGTATACAACGGAGAATATTTGTAAAGAATCGAATAATTATTTGGGGTGTAACTAACGGAGAATATACTATCCAAATAAATACAACGAATGAATCGTAATATACAGCGCAGAATGTTTTCATCGAATCGAAAACATAGGAAAACGTATCTACACAATTTGTCAACACATAATCCGATCCTCCGATCGGATGCCTCACACAATATAACTTTTAACCAAGGCGATTGTGCTTCTCTGTCGATTCGATCCCCTGGTCAATCCTCGAATCGCGCGGGACAGTACTCTGATTATTGCGCTGGACGTCTTTCTGCATCACAGACGTCCTGCGCAATAACTAAAAACAGCTGTCACATCATCAGAATAAAAAAAAAATACTTTCAGCTGCTGCTTCAGTTTTTGACTTTGGTTAATTTGGCTCGAAGTTATCAAGTCGATCAGGCTTATAAGATTCAGAAACTTGGCAGCAATGCGAAATTTGCCCGGTAAGAAAATGTATGGATACCTCTTCCCCTACACCTCATATTTCATTCTTACATTTGCCTTCGATTTCACCCTCCCATCTTTTTAATCTTTTTTTTATCCTGCTGGTCAAAAAGAGTAAATCTCTTCATTTCTTTCAAAAATTACTCTTTAAAAATGTGAAAGTTTTTCTCTTAATTCGTGAGATGTGGCAAATATGAACTTGTATGTATTATTCTTGTTAATAGCTATACAACTTGACCAAGTTCTAATTACAGTGTATGTTGTTTTTAAAATGGAATGACGTTCTTTTGTGCTGAAAATCCTATATCAGTTAGCAAATAATCACATGTTAAGACCTAATTATCATAAAGATTTAATGACACCATTATGACTGACGCCAATTAGTCAATTATCAATGCGCCGCTTTTAGCAAAGTGATGAAAACATTAACCTACATGAATGAAGTAAGAGGATTTATCCTTACTTTAATCCGCATGCGTGACACTGATCCACCTTTTTTTATTGTTTTGTTTTGGGTTTTTTTACTCACTTGTAAACCATGTACGCGTTAGGAATCATCTTATAAAATTAATAATGCCTAGGGGCTTCGGGCGCTTTCAAATCGTGTTCAAATGTTACCGTGTAATGGCGGTCGCTTTAGGGGCTTGTCTTAAAATGACGAAGTTGAGGTCAAATAAATTTTGATCGACACTATCGAATTATGTACATAACAATATCATGCCAATAACGGGTGCTTATCGTCCCTTCAGATGATCCGAAAAAGGCAGAGCCTAATGCGCGTGCTGCTTTCCGTCTAGTAAATTTATAATACGTCTATGGGATCACCTAAACATGTTTCCGTCAATGCTGATGTACTCTCCCACGAAAGTATCAGTATAGGCCTGCCTCCGCCAGGCACATACAACATACAGCTCTTATTGAAAGGCAGTATGAGAAAATACCGCTTTCGTTCAGGGGCCTGTTTCTCGAAACCGTCATATGTCCAACTTCTTGACTAAGTCAGCGTTAGTTCGCTAGTTGTCCGCTACGTGTTTTACGAAGCCGTCTTAGCTAAAATCAACGACAACTAGCGAGACAAGGCCTTATGACGCCTCCAACCCTGTCATATCTTTTTTAGTCGACGTACAGCACCATCACATGTTATTTATTCTGACCACTGTGTTCGGTGGTTTAAATCGTTTTTGTCCAACCGAAAACAGTAGGTTTGTTTTAAAAGGGCAGCATCTAGTTCCTTAAAATTCATCATGGGAGTACCGCAAGGTTCAATTTTAGGGCCACTTCTGTTTTCTTTATATATAAATAGTGTGCCTAAATGTATTGATGTTGGAATTGTTGATATGTATGCCGACGAGGCGACTCTATTAAACAGCCAGTGGAAGCAACGATAAAGAAGTAGAAGTAGAATTACCAGGTCGAGGTATGGAAAATATATTTGCATGGGTAACTAAAAACCGTTTAGTCCTCTATGCCCTCTGCATTATGAAACCCAAGGCTGCTGAATTATTTTTCAAAGATGATGTGACCACACGTACTCAGATGCATGGGTGTGTTTACCCTGTGATAACTTTTTACTGGTGCACATGATTAGAGCGTGCGTGCGATCATGTCATTGAATAGACGTCATTTCTTTTGTTCGGTTCTAGGACTCCTACCCCCTGGACAACCACCCCCCGGATAACCACCCCTAGGATAACCACCCTCTAGGACAACTACCCCCTAGGACAATTACCCCCTAGGGCAACCACACTCTAGGACGACTACCCCTCTAGGACAACTACCCCCGGATAACTACCCCCCAGACAACTACCCCCTTGGACAACCACCCTCTAGGACAACTACCCCACGGATAACTACCCCAGACAACTACCCCCTAGGACAACTACCCCCAGGACAACTACGCCCCGGACAACTACCCCCTGGACAACTACCCCATAGGACAACTACCCCCCGGACAACTACCCCCTAGGACAACTACCCCCCAGACAACCACCCCCTGGACAACCACCCCCTGGACAACTACCCCCAGACAACTACCCCCAGACAACTACCCCCAGGACAACCACCCTCTAGGACAACTACCCTGATAGCAGAAAGTGTTAAAAAATGACGTGATATTTACGTCGTGGTTTTCGTCTTTTTTACGTCCTGTAATTACGTCAATAAGACGACAACTTGCACCAACGCAAGACGTCAAGAGGACGTCTTATTTTGACGTCATCTCTACGTCTTGTACACTGTAAAAACTAAAGTGCTACTTTTAGGGGCATGTATAGTGACTGCACCTGAAATGCTGTTTATAGCACTTGTAGTGTGCTAATTTACCAGCAAAAAAAAAAATGTGACCGTGGCGAGCCTCGAACCAGGTTCCGCTGATTGAGAGGCGCTGACGTTACCGATGGACTAACGAATGCAATCCAGTTTAGTCATGGGAGTCAAGTAGATAACATGAACTATGTGGTGTCGTAAATTCACTATGTAACAATATGATCTGCTCTAAATCGTACAATGTGAGTTAGTCTAGCGGTAATGCCAGCAATTCTCGATCAGCGGACCCTGGTTCGAAGCTCGCCAAAATCATTTTTTTAATGAATGTTTAGCAGTTTAAGGAGCCGGTCCAGCTCCCGTGAAAGTGCTGAAATAGCACGCCGTGTGCATTCAATAGCACTCTGAGTGCAGTCCCTATGCATGCCCTCAAAAAGTGCTATATACAGCACTTCAGTTTTTACAGTGTACAGATGACGTCAAAATAAGACGTCCTCTTGACGTCTTGCGTTGGTGCAAGTTGTCGTCTTATTGACGTAATTACAGGACGTAAAAAAGACGAAAACCACGACGTAAATATCACGTAATTTTTACCACTTTCTGCTATCAGGGTACCCTCTAGGACAACTACCCCCGTACAACCACTCCCTGGACAACTACCCCCCAGATAACCACCCCAAGGATATCCACCCCTTGACACTACCCCCCAGATAACCACCCCTAGGATAACCACCTTCTAGGACAACTACCCCCTAGGACAACTACCCCCTAGGGCAACCACCCTCGAGGACGACTACCCCTCTAGGACAACTACCCCGGATAACTACCCCCCAGACAACTACCCCCTAGGGCAACCACCCTCTAGGACAACTACCCCCAGACAACTACTCAATAGGACAACCACCCCCTAGGACAACCACCCTGTAAAACATCTCCTTGACAACTACCACCTAAGGTAACTACCACCCAGATAACTACCATCGGACAATAACGACTTAGGGGAAATATTCAATCGGACAACAAGCAACATACTCTCATCCATGGCATGTAGGTCAACTACCCCCCCCCCCCCCCAAACAGGTACAACTCCCATATACTTGATGGCATGTAAACTGATTTCGGCCAATGGAGGACGTAGAGGGGGGGGGGGGGGGGGGGGTGACCAACAATCAGTAAGAATATGATGAGTATCAGGAGGTGGGGGTATCTAACCTCCCACGGTAAGAACTTTTTGGAAATCTGTTTATAAATAGAAAGATTTTGGTGCATTATAATGTTAAATTTCACCACACCACGTAAAAATGATATCATTGCAGTTGAATGTGTCTATACCATTCAGCACGGGGGGGGGGGGGGGGGTGGCTTCCCATGGTATTACATTTTTGTTTTAAAAGTTGGGTGTTTATACTCGGTGTATGATGGTGCATTGTACTGTTTGAATATTTCCATCTGTGATTTTTTTTTCAAAGGTAACGTTCTTTGAAGTTCTATGATATATTCAACATTTATACCAACTGGGAAGGGTATGAGGTTTCTCTCCCAAAATAAGATCTTCTGGAAATTAGAGAGTTATAACCAAGGGTTTGGTGAGTATTTAATTAGGCCTATGCATTTGTATGCCTCCGCCCACCGTAGGTGGTGCCGGAGGCATTATGTTTTCGCGTCGTCCGTCCGTCCGTACGTCCGTCTGTCTGTCCATCCGTCCGTTCCCTTTTCGTTCTCGCGATAACTTCAAAACCGTTTTTGGGATCAGTTTATAACTTGGCCCATGTATGCATATGGGAGGGACGATGAACTGATTAGATTTTGGGGTCTCAAGGTCAAAGGTCACAGAGGATGTGCCCCCCCCCCCCCCCCCCCCCCCCCCCAGTTTAGTTGAGCACCATGCCGAGCGGCCACGGTCAAAGTCAAAGACAATGCTGAAAGAAACCAGTTGAAAAATATTAACACGATAAAAACTACTTTCCAAAAATCAACTACTTTCCAAAAATCAACTGAAGGCAATTTCAATAACCCTGTCTATCACCTTTAGAAATGTGCGAACATTACAATCGCTATTACGTAATCCAAACATGATTTCTATGGGCAGTACAATAGGCCTTTGAAATTGCCCCTGAGTTTATTTCTCGAAAGTAGTTTTAATCGTGTTTATTTAAGATTGGGCTAATATTCGCCTAAAAAACAACAGCACTCTCTGTATTGTAAGCCTGCAGACATATGGATAAAATGCATCAATTATTTGTATTAATGGGACTGTAATATAAGTGAGATTTCTCTTACCAAACACGGAAATATGCAAGTTTTGGACATCATTTCAGCTTTCACTATGATTTAAATAAAAAAGTAGACCAGACCACAACGATGTCAGGTGACAGGAGAACTCAGGATCTTACAGAAACGATAACCCAATATGGTCAAATAACACCGTCTTGGTTACTATGGAAATTTATAAAAAGCCATGATTATTTTACTAAAATTTTTCAAATTTTGTTAATTTACATGGTATTGTTTTTAGGTCGAAAAATGGGGACAAAATAATGATTATTATTTTGAAATTAGTGTGACCTAGGAGTACCTAGGAGTTAAAACTATCGGTATCAATCTTTGATCGTCCGTGATTTGTCAGTATTTTAGGGGGAGGGGTCTCCAAAAAGTAAACTTGGATAAAGAAAATAATGACAACACGCAAACAGCGAAAGAAAACTTTTTATACGCTATTGCGCATGCGCGAATCCAACATGGCGAAAAGCACTTTATGAACGCCGTGTGGATACGTGCAGTGCAGTGCTCCCACTTTTCGAAATGAATTATGAGACTTTTTGTCTTGCTAACTTCTTTTCAATTCATTGCTCTGAAGCGCCTTGAGCATTTAACTAAAATGGATAATGGCGCTTTAGAAATAGCATGTATTATTATTATTATTAAATGAACACTGAAAATTCCTGGAATTTCAAAAAATATTCTGAAATTATTCAAATGGGCTACGATCGCATCAGAATCCCATGAACTTTGTAGAATGTGTGTATACATACTGTGTGTATTCTGTCTTACTGGGTGTTTCCACATGTTAAAAAAAGAAAAAAAAAAAAAATCCTGAAACAGAACATCAAATTTCCTGGACTTTTATGAAATTTCATGGAATTAAAAAGAAAAATCCACTTATTGTTCTTTCTGATGTTTCTTTTTTTTTAATGAATTGTTAGGGAGGTTAATGTCATAAATTTTGTTTTTAATTGTTGCACCATAATTTCAACTTTCCATACCAAAAAGTAAGTTGCATTCTCTACGAGTCCATCCATGCGCGCGCGTATCACTTTCCTCCATAGAGCCCATTCAATCATTCATCAAAACATACTTTTGGAAATACTTATATCTTTTTCACTTTTTAAAAATTTAATTCCGTTAAAAAAGGAATATGAATATTGAAGAGACAAAGAAGCTGCTAAGCATAAAAAGGAAATGATTTCATATGTAGAATTCTGGCCAATTTTGTTTGAAAACGGCCTTTTTATGTTGCCACACAAAACGTAGAACACCCAAACTATGAGAAAGAATCGACTCGTAGAAACAAGGTAAATTTGTTAATTGGTTAGAAGTCACGTATGTTTGCACCGCTCACTTCGTGGGATGGGCCTCTTTTGAAATGTTAATGAGGGAATCACTGAACCGGTTCAGTGAGCACCGCCGGACAGACTTGCATCTATAATTACCACCTTCCACGCGATAATGAGCCAATACACCCCTCAAAATATGATTCAGCCAATTAATGCCCCGAGAAATGTCATAGATGTATGAATATCTATGAAAATGTATGAATCAAACTCTTTCATTGAAGCTAACTTATATCACATAAATATATCAAAAATAACTTTAATTTTGGAATGTATAAATGTTTTAAAACTTTATGAATAATCATGAATTAATTGTGTGCCCATTTTCATCGGCTAATATTTTTATTTTTGCAATTTTTTAAAACTAAACTGACCTATTTCTGTGATCGATGGATATGTAATCTAGATATTTTCACAATTTTTAGCCGAGGGGCAAGTACGACATCGACGTAGCCAGCACGGGAAAACAAGTTAATTTTTCAGAAAAGTTCAAGTGTGCTGACCATGTATCCGTTCGTTACATATATCTATACCGTATTTTACATCCTGTAAAATGAGCAACAATGGGATACAAAGGTTGTTTATTAAAAATATATATGTTTTTATTTCGATATCGACTCTTTCATGTTTTTTTTTTCAAGGCAAAACCAATCCAGCCAGGTACGGTACTGCGTACCGTTCCGTACCTGCGGCGTATAGCGTACATATACATGTAACTACATGTACAGTAGAGATATATCATTACAGTGAGAGAGAGAAAATAGATCGTACAACTACAACAAGACTTGCCAGATCACCCACCACAGACATATTTAATTGTACAGTCGATTTGATGGACGAGATAGATTCCCTACAACTAGTACTAGTATTACTTAAATCAGTATTATATGATTGCTTCCAATCTATTCCAACTCCAGGTATGTACAATATTTAGATCTTGTGACCAAAAAGGCATTAGGCCTACTAGTATTATCCACTACTCACTTAGACACTAGATAGACCCTCATGGAAACCCCAAATCTGAAGTCCAAAATTTTTGGTGATAAGGAGAAGACAAACTTTTATTGTATTACTAGAGCATGGACCTACTAGTACTAGGCCCATGCTAAGTTAGTAAGAGTAATTGAGTTGATAAATCAAGTCAAGATAGGGGGTCTAGAAAAAAATATATGCCACATGATTTGGGGCTTTGGGCAAGGGGGATGCCGTCAAGGGGGGAAGGGTGGCACATCTCCATCTCTGATGAGAGTTGGCTCATCTTCATCTGTGATGAGGGGTGGTTTATCTCCATCTCTGATGAGGGTTGGCCCATCTTCATCTCTGATGAGGGTTGGCTCACCTCCATCTCTGATGAGGGTTGACACATCTTCACCTCGGATGGGGGATGGCTCAACTTCCTCTATTTGGAGAGGTGGCTCATTTTCAACTCTGAAGGGGGTGGTTCATTTTCTCTGATGAGGGATGGCTCATCTTCATCTGTGATGAGAGGTGGTTCATCTCTGATGAGGGTTGGCTCATTTTCAACTCTGAAGGGGGTGGCTCATCTTCTCTGACGAGGGATGGCTCATCTTCATCTCTTATTGGCGATGCCTCATCTGCATCTCTGATGAGGGATGTTGCTCTGTTATTATGAAGTGGTGATATTGTGGCAGTACAAGAATAGATGTTAACATTATTAATTAATTAATTTATGGCAATTCTTGCACCGTATTTCTATTTCATATTTGTACCTGTCGACATTGGCAAAAAGGGGTGCCTTGGGGGATTTGGCAAGCGGGAGGGTCATAGGACCCTGAACTGGGGGGGGGGGGGGGTTCCTGTGGTTCCAGGGTGCTGTTTGCTACGTTGTGGTCCGTGCGACTTATTGTAGGTTTTGAGGCGGCGGGTCACAAATACAAAAAAAAATTGTATCACATGCAGTGCAGTGGTGAAGCTACACTACAGTTCATCGTCATCATGGAGTCGTTGCTGAGTTCGTGGGGATGCCAGCCAGTGGCGGATCTAGCCTGGTAAGACACAATACATTCTACGGGCCTGCCATTGTGCACAAACAAAGCGGGCCTATAGAATGTATTGTGTCTAATCCGGCTAGATCCGCCACTGATGCCAGCCGATGTCATCTCTTCATTTAATTGTAAAACATTCACATTTTCATTATATTAATTTTATTATAGCATCAGAAGCTATGTTATAGACCCAGAGCACATTTCAGATGTCAGAAAGAAATAGAATAAAAGCACAAAATGGTTGTTCCATTCAGTTTAAAGTCGAGAAAAAAGAGTGAAGGAAAGAATTTCATGTTTTCCTATTGCACACAGGTTAACAACTTAACTGGTAGAGTTAACTAGTTAACAACTGTTAACAACTTTTAACTGGTAGAGTTAACAACCTGAATCCTAATTTCATTATCAGTATAGAAGTCCTGTATTTTCATTCATACTAGCATTAATCTTATTTTAAGTGTGAAAGCATTATATCATCGTGAGGCGTACGCCTTCACCATTTACCTTCTTTGACATAATTAAAGTTACGTTACACAATTAAAGTTACTTTATAAGTCATATGAAGAAAAACCAACACTGGAGCACAAAGTTACATTTTATGATTAGATGTATTCAGTATGCGTTCTTTGAAATAAATTATAGTTAACCTATTTGTTTTCAGAGACCAAACGGATAAACCAGTCAAACCTGACCAATTACAACAAAATAAGAAATAAATGGAAAGCGCAAAATGGATGTTCCATTCTGACCGTATTCCATTTAACGGGATAAATTGTCAAGGAAGGAATTTCAGTCCCCCCCCCCCCCCCCCCTTTCGCCAAACCATTGTATGAACAAGTTAACAACTCTTAACTGGTAAGGGTAAGAACCTGATTTCCAGTTTGATCATCAGTATATAAATTATGTATTCGTGTTCATTCCAGCATTAATCTTATAAAGTGTTGAAACACATTAAAATATGAGCCGTAAGCCTTCATCGTAAGCCTCCATTGACATAATTAAAGTTACTTTATACGAGCAGTAAAAATCATACTTGGTAAAGATTATATAGGCCTTACTTATGATAGTGCCTTGAAAACGACTAAACTCAAACCTTTGGCGGAAAGAAGACGTGACCTATGTAAAAAGTTTGTGAGGTCAATCACTACCTCTCCTCATTTTCGGGACTGGCTACCTGCCAAATTGGAACACCGATACTCAGGGTCTCTCAGGAGAGTCACCGCATATGCAGGTGTTAAATGTAGAACTAACAGATATAAGAAAAGCCCTATTCCATTCCTAGTTGACCTTATGAATGAAGCATAATTTTTTTGGTAATTACTTCATAACTCATTGAATGACTATACAAACTAAATTGTGCAGTTGCAATTTGCACTCTGACTGAATGTTATTCCTTACATTTAAACCTTACAAAAAAAAAAATTCTTGTCATTCATGTTTTATTTCATACCACCTTCTAAACGCTTCTTTCATGTCTTCTTCTGGAATGTGAATGCTCTGTTCTGTTTATTTTGAGGTTTGAGCAAACTGTAGCATGCTCTTATTATTATATTAAACTATGTATTACTATAGTACGAGTCTGTTAGTAGGGTGGGCAGAGACCTCTCCAATGTCACTCTCTATGCCTGAGTAGCAGGGATGTGAGACGTTCCACACAACTACCAAACTTCTCTACTCTAATTTAATTTAATATCCAGACAAAACATAAAAGTATATAATATGTAGTGAAGCTTATGTTTATTTCTACCTATCACAGAATCCACATATTTCTCAATACTGATGTCAACAATTGTGCATGCTTTGTACATTTACTACATGAATATGTAAATATGCAACTATGCATTTGTATTTTATACACATTCTGTTAATCTTCTCTCTCTCTCTCTCTCTCTCTCTCTCTTTCTCTTTCCCTCTCCCTCCCTGCCTAGCTATCATTTTGTTACTACCGTTCCTACCATTACTGTATTAACTGTTTTAGATTTGTATTTATACATGTACTCGTGCGATTGTAACAGAACATGCAATTCAGCCACGAGGCTGCAAAATGTATCTGCTATTGTGTACATAACACATAATAAACCATTGAATAAATAAATAGGAAAAGAGATCAAGCTTGGGGCACAACAGTATATTTATATTAATAATCCATTCTTAATTATATATGCACGGATTTTCTCTGTTAACCGAGTGTTAAATAACGCCTGTAGTAACAACAACATCCAAAAATTAACATTTACAGTGACTGTAAAGTGAAATGTTTTGTCTCTTTCTCATAAAAAAGCTTAGTCTCAATTCCTTTACTTGGGACAGAATGGATAACCAGAAAAACCAGGCCAATTAGACCTGAAGCCAGAACAAAAATTAAGTAACAGCACAAAATGGTTGTTCCATTCAGTTTAAAGTCGTAAAAAAGTGAAGGAAAGAATTTCATGTTTTCCTTTTTCTAAAACCTCTTATCAAACTATTGCAAATGGGTTAACACCTATTAAAGGCATTGAGTAACTTTGTGGAGGCTTGATTTAATAAATTGTTGAATATTGATATCTGTCTTGTATAATGATGTTCAGAATGATAAATAAATAGCCAGGCATAGAAAGGTTTTCAAATATATAATGCTATTATTAAGATATCTGCGACTGAATACTCCCATTTACGAAAGCGTATGGCCATACGCTTTAGTCTAACACTGAGTCAATGGGGAAAATGAGTCTGGCATTTTCCGGTCACTTGCATATGTTTACTTTTGTGAAGCACATGATGATTTTGAAGTGCTTTTTTCCACATGGGCTTCATTTTTACACCATATTACATACACTGATAGCATGTAAGGCCAGAAAGCTCAGATTTTATCAATCCTGCACAAAGTTACTCAATCACTTTAACTGGTAGTGTTAACTGGTTAACAACTGTTAACACCTGTTAACTGGTAGAATTAACAACCTGAATCCTAATTTCATTATCAGCATGTAATTCCTGTATTAGTATTCACACCAGCATTAATCTTATAAAGTGTGAAAACAGCATATCATCGTAAGGCGTAAACCTTCACCGTAAACCTTCTTTGTTACGTTACACAATTATAGTTACTTTTTAAGTCATAGGAAAAGAAACCAACATTGGAGCACAAGGGTACAGTTTATGATTAGATGTACTCAGTATGCGTTCTTTGAAATAAATTGTAGTTAACTTATTTGTAAACACATGAGTTATAACCTTCTTTTAACCATGCATGGATTCCCTCTATTGACCGAGTGAAAAAAATATTTCCACTCCTGCAGTAACAACAGCATTCAAACATTAAAACGCTTGCAGTATCAACAACAGCCTTCAAAAATTTAAAATTGTCACAGAGTGACTGTGGAGAGAAGGGATTAATTTCAAAGAGAAGCTTCATCTCAAATTCCCTTGTTTTCAGAGACCGAACGGATAACCATTCAGGTCTGACCAATCACACCAAGATCAGAATTAAAGTGAAAGCACAAAATGGATGTTCCATTCTGACCATATACCGTTTGAAGGGAAGAATTGTCAAGGAAGGAATTTCAACCCCCCCCCCCCCCCCCCTCCCCTTGAAAAGAAAATCTTTCGCCAAACCATTGTATAAAAGCGGCAACCTCGCTAGTCAAAAGGACGGCTAGTCATAGGGACCAGTGGCTCATAAGGACAGCTATTCATAACGTTTAATTTCCTATACCTGTAGAGTCGCTATTCATAAAGCGAAAAGGGGGTCACTATTCATAAACTCATAAGGACCATTAATCATAAGGATTGCTTTTCATAATCGAAAAAGTGGGTTGCTATTCATGATCGAAGAAAAGGTTAGGGTTAGGATTATTTGTAAAATATTGGAATATGATTTTCATTGTTCAATGAAATACTCAAATATGAAAGAACTAAATTAGGAAACAAAATGATAATATTGGATGGGAGACATCCCCACGGCTGTGTTGAAGCAATAATAATGGGAGGGGCGATGAAACAAATGCACCCCAAGCGGGCAAAGGGGGGAATGCCCCCCCCCCCCATTCAGCCCCTAAAAAAAGGCGACATCGAAAAAGCGGAGAAAGTGAAAAAAAAAAAAGCCTGAAAAGGCGCTACGAAATTTGCTAAAATCTCAAAGTTTTCGCGCTTTTGAGCGGAAAGGGGCAGTAACTCCCCCTCCCTGCACCCACCCCTGATACATACAGTGCAGTATTGCGTCTAATAATTGAAAAATTGAAAAGCAGTCCGGGTGTCGAACTAACTTTCCGCCTTAAAGAAGGTGCTACATGTACAAGCCGCTTCGCGTGGGAAGGGGAAAACTTGTAAACCAGTCTGGGCCTATGCCTATAAATTTCCACTTAAAAAGAATTGTTCGCTACGAGCTTACACGCTTTGCGCGGGAAGGGGGACTCCATGCACCCAACCAATTACATACAGTGCAGTATTTGCGTCCAAATAATTGAATTCAATTTAGTTCAAAGCAAACATAGAAAATCCATGATACACAGGCCCTTATTATGTGGGGGGGGGGGGGGGCGCTGGTGAGCAGGGTCCGATTGAACAAAACAAAAAGAAAGCAAAACAAAAAAGGGGTCCAATTATTGTCTTTTATATCCTGCATCATAAAATTCTCATGCAAAGATTGGCCAGGAATGTTTCACGTGACACAAAATACTTTCACCATGAAGAAAAAATGGATATCTTGTGACGTCAGACCTCCGTATATTTTTCGATATAAAAATATTATGACGTCACTTTTTGTTTTTTCTGGATATTTCGAAGCTATCGATATCGCGACGATATATCGCGATAATGTTTCTGCGTGAGTGCGAGCTGAGAGCTAGAGATGGCTGAGAGAGCCGCTAGCTCATGTTCAATGTACGTATGTGTATGCGCGTAGTGAAGTCCAGGGGAGCGTTTCATGAAAGGAAGTTGTCAGATATTTAATCCGACAACTGTTATACTTATAAGCTGCTGAAATCTTTGCATCTGATTGGTTGAGAGCAAATTTGTCGGATAAAATATCTGACAAGTCTAGCTTTAATGAAACGCCTTCCAGATGACCCTACATGCACGTTGATCTCCACTAGTAGTCGAGTCCAGCGCTAGCGTTGGATTATCATTAGTGCCATGTAAATCTACAATACACCTTACGAGAAGGGGTCTATTAGCCTCTCTTGTGACTTGGGGAAAAGTTCAGGTTTCAAGTTTACATTGTTTAAATGGTTTCATCGTTGGATTTGTGCCATGTAGTTGTAGATCTAGATCTACAGTAGACTATAGACAATACTTACAAGCAATGATACTTGATGGTGATACTGCCCAACACCCCTAAAAGGGGTAAAACGGGCAGGGGTCGGGTGCGCAGTTGGTATGAAGGCTACGAGAGAGGGTTTTTGCTTAATTTGAGAAGTGTTTTTGTACAGATTCCTTAAATTTGTGTTTGTCGAGGATTGTTTTTACTGTATTTGGTAGATTATTCCAGTCAGTAATTGAACGGGGTATGAAAGAGTATTTATAACAATTTTTGTTAGTAGCAATTGGAATATAACTATTTACCGAAGTTTTTCTCAAATTCCTTTGGACCGGGCGCAGGATGGACTGCACTGGCACGGCGAGGTGACCCACGACTGCCTGTTGAAAGATTGATAGGCGATTTGTTTTTCGCCTTTGTTGTAAGGTTTCGATTTTAAGTTTCTTTTCAATTTCTGTTTCACTGCTTCTCAACCTGTAGTCTCCTGTTATAAAACGAACAGCTCTATTCTGTATTATTTCTAATTTATTAATAAGCGTTTGAGTGTGTGGATCCCATACGGATGAGCAATAATCCAGTATGGGTCTCACAAGTGTCTTATAAGACAATTCCTTTACATGAGATGGACAGGAATATAAATTCCTTCTAAGGAAACCTAGTGTTCTGTTTGCCTTTGCGCAAACTCTATCAACATGAGTGTTCCATGTTAGATCTTTGGTTATGTCAACTCCCAAGTAAGTATGGGAATTAGTTTCTGGTAATGTAGTGTTGTTCAAGTTATAATCGTATTTGTGTGTTTTTCTGGCATGAGTGATACGAAGAACATAACACTTTTGGACATTAAAGTCCATCTGCCACTTATTTTGCCAAGATGATAATCTATCTAGGTCTCTTTGTAACCTTTCGGCATCTTTGTTGCCTGATACTGGTGTGTACAGAATGCAGTCGTCTGCAAATAGACGGCAGCTTGATTCAAGGCCATCAGGGAGATCGTTTATGAAGAGTAAAAAATCTATCGGGCCCGAGACCGTCCCTTGCGGTACACTAGAATCTACTTTGACCCATTCAGAGCATTCACCCTCTATAACTACCCGCTGTTTTCGATTTGTCAAGAAACCTTTTATCCATCTATGAATCTTCCCCCTAATGCCATAGCGCCAGAGTTTGAGTAGTAGTCTTTTATGGGGCACTTTATCAAATGCCTTTTGAAAGTCCATAATTATTACGTCTACCTGATGTTTCTGATCTAATTCATATGCAATATCTTGCACGGTGGAAATCAACTGTGTTTCACAAGAATGGTTTTTGCGAAACCCATGCTGTTGGCTACACAGTATGTTATGTGTATCCAAGTGAGACATTACATTAGAACAGAAAATGTGTTCCATTATTTTACTACAGACTGAGGTGAGATTTACTGAGCGATAATTTGCTGGTTGCGTTTTATCACCTTTCTTAAAAATAGGTGTTATATTTGCACACAACCAATCCTCAGGAACTATTCCTGTTTCAAGTGATAGTTGAAAGACAATGGTTAGTGCGGGCCCATTTTCTTCAGCTGTTTTTTGGAGGACCCAGGGAGATATTTCATCTGGACCTGCCGCTTTGTGTGGGCTAAGTTCTTTAAGCAACTTGACCACCCCTTCTACCATTACCTCAATGTCTGGCATTGATGGAATGTTAGTTTCACATTCTGTTGGAAGGTCTGATACCCTTTCCTGTGTGAATTGCTGTTGATATTGTTTATTTAGTAATTCAGCTTTTTGTTTACTATCTGTCACGAGTGTTCCTGACTCTATGTCCCGCAGGTAAGCCAGAAGAGTCTTTCCTAAGAGTCTTTATAAAACTCCAGAACTGTTTGGGTGAGTCTGTACATTTTTCATTAACGTATTTTCGATATGCTTTCCTTATTACTTTTTTGTTTTCTCTTCTAATTTCCTTGAATTTCTCCCAATCTTCTGGTTTCTTACACTTTTTGGCTTTATTATAAGCCCTTTGCTTACGCTTGTTTTTGCGTTTAATTGAAGGGTTAATCCAGGGAGCTTCTTTTCTACTGCCCATCATTTTAGATGGGATATGAGTATTGACTGCTTTGTGTAGTTTATCTTTCAGTTCAATCCATAAATCATTTGCATTTGTGGTGTTTAAGTCTTTTTCTTTAAAATCTTTACTAGTCTCATACATTTCTTTTTTCAGTCCCTTTACGTTAGCTTTACCGTAGAAATATATTTTTCTTGGCTTCTGTGCTATGCTAGATGGTTTAGCATTTACTAGTATCATAGGTATACCATCATGATCACTAATACCAGGAATTATATTAGATTTTACAACAAGAGATGGGTTTTTAATGAAGAACATATCTAAGATGTTTTCTCCACGAGTGGGTCCAGCTACAATCTGTTCTAGTCCATAATCATTGGCTATGTCTATGAGATCTTTGCCCATGGTGGTTTTTTGGCCACCAGGGCGTATTGACTGAGTATCCCATGCTATATCCCTTAGGTTGAAATCTTCCCCCAGCCAGATGTTACTAAACTGATTTGGGTTTATTTTCTCCAAGGATTTCCTTAAACCGTTTAAATACTCTCTATCAGTATTTGGTGGGCGATAATAGGAACCAACTAATATCGGTTGCATTCCTTGTACTCTTATTTCTATCCAGACACTTTCGTTTGTGGTGTCCAGATCTAGATCTAGTCTCGGGATACTTACAATGTTGTTTTTGACTGCTATCAATACACCTCCATGTGCAGTTCCTTTAACATTTGGTTGTCTATCTTTCCTAAAGACTCTGTAACTACTCGGGAAAATTTCAGAACTATTTACAGAAACATCAAGCCATGTTTCTGTGCCTATGATTAGATCCGGGTTTTCACACTGTAAACTTGTCTGTAATTCGGCGGTTTTACCTCTTATACTTTGGAAATTCACTACTAGTACTTTCATTATTTTTGTGCTTTTCTGGTTTTGTTTTTTTATTTTACTAGTAGATCTAAGCCTACTGTCCTTTACTTTGTTTTGAGAAGTATGATCAGGTCTAATGATACAATCTGCCTTCTGTAAGTCCTCTTGCGTAGTAGTAGGACTATCAATACTAGGATAATCTAATTTTTTATCTCTAGCTTATCTTTTTGGTTGTTGCGGGGAAGATGTAGCCAGTGGTGACAATATGTGATCACTTTCACTGTCGTAATCTGTCATTAGGTTGGTAAAACTATTTGATGGCTTTGTTATATTACTAGTTCTAGATGAAAACAGACTTGAGGCAAAATTTGGCAAACCACAATTGCAGCATATCCAAGATAGACTACTATGTTGTGCTAATGTATCGTAGCACGCAGTCCTCATATTCATACAATCTGCATGATACCATTCGTTGCAATTGTCACAACATATTGCTCTTTTACCCCATAAACAAGGTACCTTACAGATCATGCAAGGAAACTTTGTGTCAGAACCTGAAGTTGTGTTCGAAGGACTTGCTACAGGACTGATTGGGCCAGGGTTTGGTTGACAATCCCCTGCATGTAACATAACTAGCAGACATATATACAACATAGTCATTTTCTTAATGGCCAGGCATCTTTTGTTTTGTGACTTTTGTGACTTTGGGCAAATATTGGTGAGTTGTATACATTTCATATAGAGTCTATGTCTAGGACTAGGTCTAGATTCTTTAGTTTTACTATTGTTTATCTATCGAAGCTTACTCTGGTAGGATATAAATCAAATATACCATGCACGCTTTTCGAGGCAACAGTTGAATTATGGATTCTTCGGTGACGTGCATAGTTACTATTTTCTTCGGGGCTGCGCCCCTCAGAAAATAGTGCTATAACAGTCACCTCAGAGAATCCATAATTTCAACTGGAGCCTCTCAGTGCAAGGTATATTTGATTAATATTCTCTTCCTTTCCTTTTCTATTTTCTCCTCTTTCATTATTTTCTTTTTCCCCATATGATTTACGGGGCACGTGCCCGATACCCCCTCGTAGTTAGTACTAGTTACGCCCCTGTTTTTGTTTTGCTTTTCAATATTTTGCCCCAGTACTAGTTACGCCCCTGTTTTTGTTTTGTTTTTCAATATTTTGCCCCAGTATAATTATGTTAGAGCATTTTCAAATGTTCTATATACATTTGAAAGAAATATCAACTTTCGGTGGCCTTCCTAAATTCCTTGATTATTTCTCACTTGTTCCGTCAGTGTTGTGCCCCCATATGAGAAAAGAGACTTTCATCAATGTTCAATATTTGGATCTTGGCCTAGATCGCAGTGGTTATTTGCGAATTTTTCTTAGTACATGGAATAAGAAATGGACTTTTTGCAGCTTAAAAATGCCAAAATAAAAAAAAATTGCTTTGCTCCCTAGTTTGTACAATTCCGTAGATAACTTGGAGGGGGATATAGGCGTACGAAGGGCTGCAGCCCCTTGAGGATTTTGAGAAGGGCAATATTGGCTCGACTATCACCTCATTACGGGCAGCGAGGTGCTCCAATATCCTCATATTTAGATAGTTTAATACTGGAATACATGTAATTTTTGTACATTTTCACTACAAAAATCGAACATTTTCCTCTCTCGCTTCGCTCGCTCATACATAGAAAAGGGAAACTTGAAATTCGGGAAAAAAAACGTCAGCCCCTCCCAAAATTATGCATTTACGCCTA
Organism: Heliocidaris erythrogramma; assembly: GCA_025617745.1. Taxonomy (NCBI): domain Eukaryota; kingdom Metazoa; phylum Echinodermata; class Echinoidea; order Camarodonta; family Echinometridae; genus Heliocidaris; species Heliocidaris erythrogramma. The sequence continues at coordinate 6,911,098 of CM046854.1, read as the reverse complement.
TGGGGAGGTGGAAAATGCGTTTTGCCCCCCCCCCCACCTTTTTGTTTGGGGCGATCATCCCCCCCCCCCCCCCATTTCCGGCGCCTATGAACGCATCCTAGATCTCAGTTAGGTTTAAATGACGTCACAGTTTATGGCAGGTTTCTTCGCAAAAACCGCACCCTTCTGGAGAAAACTAGAAGAGAAATATAAAACAAAATCGTACAAAATGTTAAAGGAAGAAATAAAAGAAAAATACTGAAAACATAAAATAAGGAAAGAGAAGATGATGATAGAATAAGAAATACAGAATAGAGAAGATGAACAAGAAATAGGGGAAAGATCAAAAGAGAAAATGAAAGGAGAATATTGAAGAAATACACGGGAGGGTAGAACAAAAGATGCAAGAGATGAAAGAAGGAAAAATAAAGGAAAACATAAGGAGAGAAAAAAAAAAAATGATGGAAGAATAAAACAAAGAAAAACATTTATAAAGGAAAGACAGCAAAATAAGATAAAAAAGGGAACAAAGAACATTATATATCGAAAAGACAGAAAGAGAAGATCCAAGAAAGATCAAAATACAGAAAGAGAAGAACAAAGAAAGATCAAAACAAAAAAGAACATGAGAGAAGACAACAAGAGAAGATGAAGAAAGATCAAAACAAAGAATAACATAAGAAAGGACAGAAAGAGAAGATGACAGAAAGTCCAAAACAAAGAATAGCATAATAACCCCCTCACACCTGACCGAATGTAGGCGGACGAAGGATGACGAATGGGAAAAATGCACGAAATGCACGCGAATTCAACGAATTCAAATAAAATTTCCGTCAAATCATGCGATCAGTAACTATTGTCAAATTTTATCAACGAACGGTAAGCGAAGGATAAATATGACATGCGAAGGATATCGATTTTTCGGTTCACCTCTTTGAGTAAATTGCAGGCGAAGGCGAGCGAAGGGTTGATATAACCCAATAAGACGAACGAACAGTGAGCAATGGTTTGATATGGCGTGCGATTAGAAACGAATACGAGGGAATAGATCGGGCGTTCTTGTACGTTACGGCCAGAGAAGTCATCCACGCAACATGCCTACAGTGAAAGGAAGAGGCAAAGGCAGAGGGAAGGCACGAAAGACTGCATCTACCGGGAGTAAATCCACAACCTCGGGATGCTCACAACCACAGTCTGAAGTGCCGCCTCCTCCTGAGAGTCCCGCAGAGTCACGATCGCAATCCATAGTTTGTCTTAGTATCTCTTAGCCTTGTCTTCGTGTATGTATCGCTATTAAAATTTAGTAAAAGTTAGTATTGGTTTCCCTTCGCATAGAAGATGGCAAGCGAAAATCCGTTTGTCATAGTATCTTCGTTTCCATGCGCAACTCATATTTTGTCCTCGTGTTGCTTCCTTAAGGGTTCTTTCGAGATCGGTCCACTTTGGCAAAAGCGCGATGAGGGACTATGCGCGACAATAACACACGAACGATAAACGAACGATTACCGCAGACTAAATAAGAGATGCGAATTCAAACAGATGACCAACGATTTTTCAATTCGTCGGGAAATTTTAAACATGTTCAAAATTTCCGCGCGAATTTGAATAATCGCAGCTGTTAGTTCAGAAGGTGTACGAACCCAAACACGAAGGGTAAATAATTATGATTTACTATCAGTTTCCATCGAAAACGATTTAAAAAAAAATTCCTTTCGCCAGCCATCGCAAGGCATATTTCAGGCAATTCGGTTAGGTGTGAGGGGCTATAAGCAAAGAAGGAAAGGAAGAAGAAAATAAAGAGAGACGAATGGAAGGATAGAAATAAAGAAGAAGGGGAAACAATAAAGGAAAGACAAAGATAAAATGATACTAAAACAAAATATAAGATAATAAAAATTAGGGAAAACAAATGCAGAAAGATAAATCAATATTAAAATTAGGACAGAAGAAAAGATAAAAGGATGAAAATATGAAGGAACATAAGTAAAAGATGTTCTGGGGGTAGTTGACCTAAGGGGGCAGTTGTCTGGGGTAGTTGTCCGGGGGTAGTTGTCCGGATACGATATATACATGTATACCCTGCCCTTTTTTTCAAGTGAGGAGTTCATAAACAACGGTTCTAGTGGTAGAATTTGTATTTAAAATGCTATGGAAGCATGGGTATCAATATCCCAGGAGGGGGAGGATGTGTGATATATTCCCCAAATAATTTAGGAGGGGGTGGCCTGTAGGATTGGCCTGTATCATCATCCCCCCCCCCCCCCGCGCAATAATTCACGTTCAATAAATGACATGATCAAACAATATGATCAGGAGGAGGAGGAGGATGACCATGATGATTATTATTCATAATAATTCATAATTCATAATTCATAATAATTTTTGTCATGATTTTTGTTAAGATTATGATAGTATGATTAGGAAGACGGAAATAAAGATTTCAAAGAAAATAATGAAATTAAGCAAGTTAGTAATTACCATGAAACCACATGCACTCAAATGCTCTGAAAGGTGATTTTAACTCAGGGAAATTTGAAAGTCCCAACCGTGGGAGGGCATGCTTCATTCCATAAACAGGGGTACACTGTAAGAACGGTAGATGCCAATAAATTGTACGTTACTAAAGTCACGTAAAGTCACGAGGGCTTGATATCCCAAAATAAAAACAAAAAAAAATTTCTCGCCGCAATTTATAAGCCCGTATCTGGACAACTACCCCCTACAACTAATCTGCAGGACAACTACCCCCTCCGACAATCCCACTTCAGAATTGGAACTTGAGATAAAGGCTAAGGATTAGGGTCTCCACAGGAGTTGAGAAACGGGAGGATCTGGATCTGTGTGTGTGTGGGTGTGTGGAGGGGGAGGGGGTCCTCTCCTCCCACGTAGATGTATGGATTAGACATCGTTTTTAATTATTAAGGCATTGGCAAAGCGCCTTTCAAAGTGTGGGGAGCATTGATAAATAAAGTTCACTTTATTAAAAAATAGGGATATATTTGACAAAACCCGGAAATGCATTCTAAGGCTTTCTTAAATACAGTACCGTTGGGTTGTCCTTTATGGGGCGTCGAGTGTTCGCTTGTAAAGTCCGTCTACATGTTTACACCATTTTCGTACCGTACGGAATACATTTCGTTGTAACGAAATGGATTTGGTGATATACACCAAATTCGTTTCGTGGACGCAATGCTTTCTGTCAATTACGGGATATAAGAAAGTCGCTGATTGGCCGCCTTGTTGATCATAGCATCAAGCTCCGCCCCCTATTTGCTTACCGAGCTCGAGCTCGGCCCATGCCCACCTCAAGTTTATAGCATGCCTAGGCCCATGCCACGCCGCGATCTGGCCCGCGCCTAATTCGATTGTGCATGCATACGGGTATTTAGTGGTATCGTTTCGAGGTTGGAATTCGCATTATTCAGTTATTAACGTACGGTAAGTTTATGTTATTATTTTTTGTTAGTAATTAATAATTTAATGAATATTAGTTTTCGTCCGATTGCTTTTCTTGGTTAGAGATAAAGTTAAAGTAAATGCCAGTTGGTCATGTTGGTGCAGCAAACAATGATTTCGTAAGTTCAGAGTTTAGGGTTAAGCCTCAGGTTAGGTTTTTCTAGCGCTATATAGTTTAGAGTTAGAGTAGGATTTAGGATTTGGGTTAAGCGGCGGAGGAGAGCGGAGAGAAGGCGGGCTGGGACTCATCCACCCGGAACCATCACCCGGCCATCACCGAGGCCACTTATGAACCTTTTTATAAATTTGAAAGAATCCTACAATATGTCTATATTATCAGTATTAAAAAAAATACATCTGCAAACTTGTTTTGTGACATATCATTGCTATCATTTACCATAAAAACTTCAATGAACATTTGAGAAGTTAAGGGGTACACACTTAGAATTAAAGGTGCACAAATGGTGCAAACATTCAAAAAAAGGTGCAATGTGCAGCAAAATTCGTAAAAGGTACAATATTGTACCATTTGAGTAATTTCTATGACAAATCGGAAGAGGGTGCAAACTTGTACCTTTTGTTAGTCTCAAACGTATGCTGCGCTATAACGTGTAGTCTTTTGTTTGGTGTCCTGTTTTAGTAATTATTCAAGTTTGTTATTAAATTTAATATTTCATCGGTTATATACTTTTGTACTTTTGTAGTAACATGTTCATCTGCAAACTATTTAGTCTCATAAATGAACTGTACTTTCGAGGACAATTTTGAACGTTTTGGCCGAAAGACTACGTCAACTTCGCCCGTCTAAACATCATTGGCCAATGAAATCGATAGACAGAAAATGCCCACGAAAATGCTGAACATGAAGTTAAACAGGGTAAGTGTTACAGTTTCTGCCATAGTATATCTTTTAGAATTGCATTTTATTTCATTATAACCCATTTTAAGCTGTATTTTCTTCAAATGTAAATTATTTGTTTCATAAGTTATTGAAATTTAAAAAAAAAATGCCGTATTCCTATCGCTTTAATACGTGCGCCATGATTGGCCAATCAATCTCCGATCCGCACGATATCCTTTCTCTCTGGTGAGCTTTCAGCGTTAACAGTAAGCGTAAAATATGTTTTTATGTCTTGTAGAATATAACCTCTGTGTGATCAAGTCATGGCATGACATCATGTGCATTTTAATATATATTTCACTAATTTAAACACAAAATAACAGTGTAAACAAGATCGAGCAACAATATTTACGCATGTCAATAACCCAGTCCCATCTGTTCAATTTTGTGTAACGTTTTTGTCATTGGCAGCCTTAGACCAGTTCTGATCTGATCTGTCTACCAAGTTTCACGTTTTCTTGCCCATTTATTGTTATTGTACCGAAGTTACTATCAGTAATAGGGCACAATATCGTTTCTGGTAATTCATCTAGCCAACAGGACACATGGAAGGAGTCCCCCAAAAGAAGTCTAGTCTAAAGACTGAAAGAAAACAGGGTTATCACACCATTTTGCTTTTGGCTGGACATGCTGGAAAAGGCAAGCACCTGGTCCTGGCGCAAAGTCTAAACATGTTAAAGAAGATGGCCTCTCCTGTAAAGAAGGCTTTGAGGTAATCACTTGAGGTACATTGTTTTTTGTCCATCCCATCCACACCAAGTAATCGTGGTCATTGACCCAGTATTCAGTAAGAACGATGCCAAAATAGTTTACTGCTGCATTTTCTATCGCAATTTGTATGGGGGGGGGGGGGGGGGGGAGGAATAAGATAAATATACTTCCTTTCAAATTCAGCTCATCTCATTTTTACCTCGAAATGGCCGTTAGGTCTTAGGAAGAACTTCTGATATTTCCAGCAAAATCCAAAGTCAAAATCATGTCCCAAACTGAAGAAATCCCTGATTTTTTTTTCGCCATCACATGATGTTGTTTTCATTCTGCCAACGTTTTAGACTAAACTTAGCCAATAAACTTTTTTTCACAAAGAAACTCGTTATCGCGCCGATATCGATCTCTACAATTGCGCACACAGAAAACCGGGACTTTTACGTATGCACGACAGGGACCAAATTTTTCCCAACTTAATTTTTTGGGGGAGATGTCGGCGCTCGCGGTGACCAAGAAACACAATGACTTCGATACCCCGTAAATTTAATTTTTTAAATTAATCTTTTCCAACATCAGTGAGCTGAATTTATTGTATTTCATGGATATGTTAGTGTTGATATTTGTAAATTAAATGCTGATTTTGAGTGAATTTTGGTGAATTTTTGTGCAGTGGCGTTTGAAGTTTGAAAGTGTTGAGGTGTACGACCGTCCGAGAGTATAGTATAACAATAATAACTAGAATTTAATTCGTCATGAGGACCAATTAGGTGGTCTGTCTTTCAATTTGTATGATCATGGTTGTAATCAGGATGATCATAATAATGGGGAAATACTAAACTGAAGATGGGAAGTCAAGAATGCCACGCATGGAGATGCCTCTTGAGGCCAGGAATTTAGAAAAATGTCTGAAACGGTAATTGGAAGATGCGATAATATTTGCGCAAGATAACAGTCATGATAATGGTGATGATTATCATGACGGTGATATTATATCATCACCATAATCGTCATTATATCATCATAACAATGATGATGATAATGAAGTTGATGATAATCATCAGCATCATCATGAATATCATGACAGTGATGATGATAATGATGTTGATGATAATCATGATGATGATCATTATATCATCATGACAGTGATGATGATAATGATGTTGCTATGAATGGAGATGCTTCTTGAGGACAGGAATGTAGAAAAATGTATGAAACGGTCATTGTAAAATGATTATGGTGATGATGATAATGGTGATAATGATAATGATGATATAATGATGGTGATGATAATAATGATGATGATGATGTAATGATGATTATGATGGTGATGATAATCATGATAATGAAGGGGATAATGATGAAGATTGATGATGTGATAATGGTGATGATTATGGTGATGGTGATTATGAAGATGATTGATGATATAATGATGATGATGGTGATAATGATGATAATGATGTGGATAATGGTGATGACCGTGACTGCAATGACAGTGACCTTAACCATGCCAAATATGAAAGAGAAATCACATTTCGTTATGAAGATACGACCATAAGTTGATTTGTACAAAATGGCGCCTAGATGATGTCACGATAACCTGATAACCTTGAAAAAGATGTGGGAACTTGACCTTATTAGGACCGAAGACTGACGAAAATTTAAAGATAACTGAGTAAGCCAATTTTGAGAAATTGTGATATCAAATAGGACTAATGATATTGCAGGATAGCTTGAATACACTTCAGGGAATCAGATTTTCCATAGGGTTATACATAAACTACTGCACACTACTTTCTAATAGACATAACATGCAAAATAAGGCATTTTATTACTTTGTTTGTGATTGCTTATGTTATAATAGCCGAACAAGATGGTAAAATGAAAGGCAAAAAGAAGCAAAAAAAAAAAAAATTTTTTAATGGCCCCACCGGGGATCGAACCTGGGTCACCGGAGTGAGAGGCAAGTGCTATAACCAATATACCAAAATATATCCCATAGAGATAACACGTAAACGAAAACGGGATTCTCAAATCCCATTTTGTAGTGAAAAATTGGGCATGATCCCGACATCTGATCAAAAATTGGAGACCACATTTATAAAAGCTTATAGTCTCAGCTATAACATACTAAAATCTGGAAGAAAATAGACCAAAAACAACTGAGATACAGCTCAGAGAACAATGTCATGTAGATTCATGATTCGAAAAAAAATCATCTTCCATAGACATAACACGCAAATAGGGAAAATTCTGACATGGCATCTTTAATTGAAAATTTCACTGTGATGACGTCATCAAAATGAAAAATGGTGATGACTGCTTTCGTAGGAAATTGCCTCAGCTACAACATATTAAAATCTGGGCGAAAAACGACCAATAATTACGAATCTAGAGCCAAATTTGTATAAATGTGATGACGTCAAAACATGAAAAATGGAAATTTTGAATTCTGGCGCCATTTTGATGACGTCATAATGTTTATAAGGGTCAAATGATACATGAAATGACATCCATGATTCATACCCTACGTGATGATGACAAAAAAATTGGGGGTCAACGGACTATCTAACGAGCTACAGTGAATTTTGTAAAGGCATGTTTTTGCCCATATATGGCCAATAGTGAGGGATCACGCCCGCGCGTGCTGCAAACTTTGACGGACAATAATTTCCTTATTAATTGTCGTAGAAAGATAAAAAAGGTATCAAATTGCTCAGAATTTTGTGTTCTATGAGAGTATACAAGAAAAAACGGCGATTTTAGGCTCCGTCATGGTGGAATACGGGAAAATGCGCACGCACCCGTGTACGCGCGCCATGAGATCCCCAGTCTGGTGACGTATCCACTACACCATGACACGATGCCGCTTTGAGTGATCCTGTCCAATGATCAATGATCCAGTCCAAGGGTGTTGAATGCGGTCTTAGGCAATCGTCACTCATACTATTTGTCCGTTTCCTATGTGGGACTGTGTCAAAACATTCACTGTTGCAGTAGTAACAGACAACAAATTTGATCCAAGCAAGATTTGATATTCTTGAATTTGATATTTTACCTGATTCAGGAACTTGCCAACTCGCACTATATGCTAAAAATTGGACGTTTCAGAGTTGAAAATGAAATTTTAAATATTTTCTTCTCATGTATGAATGATCTAGAATGTACCACTTCCCGCTAATACACACATAATCTTTTGAAGCCTATTCACCTGTTAAAAAGCTATTGTGGAGTACAAGGTTATCTTCAGATAGGCTTGTACATGCATAAAGTGGGCAATGGTTAAATTCTGATCTGAACGCATCTAATCACATCTGAATCTCCATTCTGATATCTAATTATGTAATTAATAAAGACATTATGCACTGTACACCTTGACTATTATTTGGTAAGGTAAAGTGTGGGTGATTTGTTTTTGTCCACAGGAAGAATGGAGTTTCAAACTCTTACAATTATTTTCACATATTCTGTTTTCACTTTTTAAGGATGATCTCCAAGGAGAAGAAGAAAAGAGTTAAAGTGCTTGCGAGGAGGCGCAACCCAGATAAAGGTGTCATAGAAGATATCATGAGGCGCACTAGCTCAATATAGAACCAACCAAGTTTCTTTTGAGGTGCAGGAGTTCCCCATCCTGAAGTTGGAGACTTGGAGTATTGGGTAATTAGAGGTTTATAAAAAATCTGGACTTAATTATCAGAAACAGATAATGTACACAATTTTTCAGGCAAAAGGATGTTTTAATTTGATTCCCTCTATCTCCCTTGTTTTTATGATGTTCAAAGCATGCATACAAATTCATTATGGGTGTCAGCTTTAGTAATCAGCTTTTAAAAATATTGTCCATTCTTAGGATTATTTTCGATAAATTTCATGTCTTATACTTTCTCTAACAGAACAAAACAAGAATAATGCTATGATATATTTTTTTGAATTTACAGATTCTGAAAGAGATGGAGTTTTTCCGCACTGCCCTTGAGAAAGTAGCAGAGAAAATAATCCACGTTTGGAGGAATTCGACCCTTGGTTCCACAAGCTGTCTCTTCAAGGAATACAATGCCCTCATCCAGGAGTGTATTGAGAAAGACCAAATGAAAGGTCAGTATTTGTTTAAAAGTTTTGAATGCATTTTGCAAACAAAATAATATTTAATTTTCTTCTTTACTTATTTAGACTCTGTCACAGAACTCTCATGTTTTATATGTCTGTACATGTGTTAATAACAGGCGTGTACATCAAGTTGCTTTAAAAAGCTACTCCATATCAATTGTTTGTTATGTGAATGCCAGAACTTTCATAGATTTAATATAATTTGTCTGATTAACTTCCAGATCTGACACTCCCTTCTGGCCATACCACACCTGCTTGGCGAGAAGGACATGATGTATGTTGTAGACAAGGTAAATGACAATTTAAACCTTTTCTTCCCAAAACATGTTGCAACCACTATTCCATTCTACCATAAAGATACTAGTATGATAATCTTAACAATCAATTTTATATTGTGTAGTATGTTTATTATATGTGGGACTGTACAGAACTTTAAAGTATTTTTCCCATCCACCAAAAATGCTAATCAAATTTGAGAATATTATTACCTGATAATGTAGTGATGAAACAAAGCTTTTCGCTCGTCACAGTTTGTGAACTATTTTAAAGCCAGCTTATATAGAACTATTCACTTTTTTATTATTGTAAAAAATGGCTTGCTAAGTTGGGATTGTTAGAAAGTCATTCAAAGTGCATCTTAACCTCATGTATTCTCATTACAACTACAGTACTGCGCATGAACATGTATACAAAATATCATGTATTCAAAGAACAGATGCTCCAATGCATGCTTATATGCCATATTAAATACAGCTCGTTCAGTTTTAACTTAACATGGAAAAGTTTAAATCTTTTTTTTTCTTCAGTATCTGTGTTTGCAATAGAAATGGAAGGTTTGGAAGGGTTCAATTTTGTGCCCAAAAGGGTCCCTGTAAGGCGCAAAATTGCACCCTTTTATGGGGGTAAAGGGCTTAATGTTGCACCCTGTGAGGTGCAAAACTGCACCTTCTGGAAAGGTACAATATTGCACCGAAAAATGTGCTGCCAGTGTTGCAATAGTTTGCACCCTTTTTATAGGAAAAAAAGGTTCAATATTGAACCCTAAATGGTGCAACATTGCACCCTAATAATGGTGCAAAATTGCACCTTTCTGAAAGGTACAATATTGCACCCAAAAAGGTGCTCCCAGTGTTGCATTAATTTGCACCCTTTAGGGTGCAAAATTGCACCCTTTTTATAGGAAAAAAAGGTTCAATATTGAACCCTAAATGGTGCAACATTGCACCCTTTTTATAGGAAAATAGGTTCAATATTGAACCCTAAATGGTGCAACATTGCACCCTAATAATGGTACAAAGTTGCACCTTTCTGAAAGGTGCAATATTGCACCCAAAAGGTGCTCCCAGTGTTGCATTTATTTTCACCCTAAAAGGTGCAACTGCGTACCTTTATTTCTAATTGTGTACTCCAGGCTGAAAATAATAAATACTGAATAAAAAGAGTAAAATTAAACAAGCAAAACACTGAAAGTTTCATCAAAATCCGATTACAAATAGCAAAGATATCGAATTTTATAGTTTTGCATTATTTCGATAAAACAGTTCAAGCATATCGTCATGAATATGCAATGAGTGGTCTGATGATGTCACGTCCTCACTTGCCTTTTTCTTATTTTATTATATGAAATCATAATTATTTCATTTTATCATACGTATAACCTGTATTCCTTGTAACAATATAAGTCTCAGCAAAAGTGATGATCTTACACATTAAATAAGCATTCAGTCCAATTTTTACATTCTTGGAGGAGAAATTTTGAATAATTATAATTTTATATAATAAATTACAAAGGTACAAGTGGGGGTATGATGTCATCGGGTCGCTCGTTCCTGAAAGAACTCTTTCACCAAAATAATGCGGAAAATGGATTTCGTTCAACGAAAGCCATTTCGTGTGGTACAAAATCTATTTCGTGTACGGAATTGCGTTAAGAACAAAACGAAATGGCTTTCGTTGCAACGAAAGTCATTTCGTATGGTACGAAATGAATGTCGTGTACGCAATTTACATTTCGTACCGCGAAAGTGTATTTCGTGGTGAGGAAATTAATTTCGTATGGCGGGAAATTAATTTCGTGCACGCAATTACATGACGTACAACCGAAAGAAGATTTCGTCACAACGAAATCTATTTCGCATGGGTCAAAAAGAATTTCGTGTACGGAATTGCATTTTGTAAAAAAGCAAAGTGAATTTCGTACGAAATTGTGTAAACTTGGACAGACTTAACAAGCGAACACTTTGCGCCCCATAGTCCTTCATCCATTTCCCTTTCTTCTTTGATTATGAATAGCGACCCTCTTCTTCGATTACGAATAGCGACCCTCTTCTCCGATTATGAATAGCGACCCGCTTCTTTGATTATGAATAGCGACCCTCTTCTCCGATTATAAATAGCGACCCTCTTCTTCGATTATGAATAGCGATCCTCTTCTCCGATTATGAATAGCGACCCTCTTTTTTGACTATGAATAGCAACCCTCTTCTTCGATTATGAATAGGGACACGTATGATTAACCACCCTGATTTGGTATTATGAACCCTTATGAATATTGACCTTTATGAATAAGCGACCCTTATGAATATCGACCTTTATGAATAGCAACCCTCTTTTCGTATTATGAATAGGGACACTTATGATTAACCACCCTGATTTGGTATTATGAATAGCGACCCTCTTTCTGTGTTATGAATAGCGATCCTTGTCTTATTATGAATGGCGGTCCTTATGAATAAGTACCCTTATGAATAGCGACCCTTATGTCTTATTATGAATAGCGCTCCTTATGACAAGCAAGCGGACCACTCTGATTGAGGGTTTTTGGCATTTCATCGGCTGATGTAATGTGACTATGTCAATGCCAATAGATCGTGCTTGCATATTTTAGTTATCCAGTTGAACTACCTTATTATTATGAGCAGTCGCATATAAAGTTATGTGCTTTGCCATTTAGCCCATGCAATTTTTTTTTCAAGGCTTATGATGATTGATTTTCATTTTTACATTGCCAATATATGTAAATGTGCAAAGTACTTAATGTCTTTATTTCGTTTCATATCTTCAAAAAATAGAGGTTTCAGTTCATTGCTCTTGGAACAGGGAATATATATCATTTAGATATGGCCTTGAAATACCTGTCTCTGCAGAGATTACATGTAATTGCTTCCACCATGAACAACATGTCCATAGCTTGTGCAGCAGAAGCTTGAACATGATGAAATATTGATAACGTGATTGCACATGGCATACCCATTCCTGTTTTATTTGCTTTATTTTTATGTATACATTAATCTTGAACACATATCTCACAAACTTGGAATAAAAGTGTGTGGTTAACATGCTGTACTCATTTTATACTGCATATATTATATATTTTATTCTAGGTACCAGTACTTATTTTAACTGTAATCTAAGTTCCCTTACGTGTGTGTGAAAGGGCATATTTGTGCTTGTTTGACCATGCTCTTGCATTATTGTTTTCGAGGTAATTTTAAAGAACATTTACATGCTTTGATTGCCAATCAGTGTTAAATGTGTGAAATTGATCACCTCTTTATTCTTGCCTATACTATAAACTAATATGTATGTTTTTATTTAAGATATGTTTGTTTTGTTTCAATAAAGTTCTTTCATATGGTGATGAAGAGAGTTGAAAAGGATTGATAACCTGATTCTCCTGATATTAGAGTGTATTTCTATTTTTCACTTTTAGATATATATATCTCTCTCTCTAAATATAGGGAAAACCAATTTTATTCATTTTCAGGGAAGGAAATCTACTGGCAACAAACAATTAAATATTTAGGTGGATGGTATAGAGTTAGAGCGAAAAACATGTACAAAGTTCCTTTGTGTGTATATCAGTCAGAAGCTTGATTGGAGTGACCATGTGGCTCACATTGTTACAACAATTTCAATGTTTTGTTATTAAAAGAATTTTATTGATATTATACAATACTCTTATACTACCATACATTTCATATTGCAATGTGCTTTGGGCTACATCCAAGGTATCAACTAACAATATCCATCTCCTGCAAAAGAAAGCCATTCGCATATGTACTGGGTCTGGTCCCCGAGACCACACAAAACCTTTATTTGTTAAATTGAAGTTCTTATTCATGTTTCGTTTTAATGCGAAACTTTAGCCTGACTCATTTTCATCTATGTTTCAGCACCATTCACTCCTATCCCACCAGGCAGGCATCAAACATACATTTAGTCATCCCCGCACCGCGTTAGCACATAAATCAATCAGACATAGCGGTCCAGATATTTGGAATTCTCTTCCGCAAAATAACCCCACATTCGTTTAAAATGGCCGTAAAGCAAATTCTCCTTTTAAAGATGCATGAATTCCAATGTACATAACTCAAAGCATGCTTTTATTTATGTTTACATTGTAATCGGTATTCTATGTATTGTACTTTATTTACTATTACTTACTTATAGAAGACTTCATATATTATTTGTCAACATTCGGGCACCGAATATTCAAAATTTAGGGTCGTTGTTAATAATATATCGAATCTAGGAAGAGAACTGGAATGAATGGGTGCAAGTGTGGATCAGAAGTACTCAAGGTGTAGGAGAAAACTTTTTTGTTTTAAGATACAAAAAGGTATACGTGGTATAATAATTTGCTTTATTTCTTTGGTTATACATTCATCTAAATGGTTTAAATAATTTATTGAGATCAATAATTCTACTTGAAACAAAATGAAAAAAATGGGGTATGAAAATTAAAGTGAAAAGGTGAAAAAGACACATACAACCACAATGACGATTTTGGAAGTCACTATGCCGAGTAATCTGAAATGCTACACAAAAATGAATATGTGGGACAAGATCGAACAAGGTACGAGTATAAAAAAAGGCTCGATTGCTGACGTCATTTAAAAAACAAAGCCTTGTAACTAATTACATATTTATTTATTTATTCAATGGAAATTCGAATTGACATTGGAATTTATTTTCAACATAGAATTTAGAGATAACAAGTCGAAATACTCCATTTCAGAATTAGAACCAGACCGTCGAGGAAAGTTTGTTGATCTCGCGCTCGCCGCGATTCACCGATCCAGTTAGAGAGCTCACACTGGCCGATGGAAAATTTACTCGAGAAAGCGTTTGGACTTGAACATTTATTTCTCTGTGTGTTCCTGAAATGAAACAAAATGATAAACCATCACAATATTTCGGCAGAGTATATATAAAAAATGCTTGAAACACATAAATAATGTCGAGTCGAGGTAAAAATCATGAAATTTGTAGCACTTGTTTGCATATGACTGATTTTCTCTACCATAAAACAACGCCATCCGTAAATAAATGCCTTTAACTTTATAAATAAGAGCCGATGATCATTTCATAAGAAAGAGCAAGGTTTCTTCTTTCAGAAAATCTGTACTTTGGATAGGTTTTAAAGGTCCCCTTTTATGGAATTACAAAGGAACTTCATTTAATAGACTTTTCTACTGTGAATCCAGATCTGTCAATCATATTACCTGAATTCCATTCATTAATCTGTAACCTTGAAAATAAAAAAATAACTGGGAACGCCCCTAAAAATTTTGGAAAATCGGTCCAGCGATCGATGACGTCATGTGACGTCCCACAGATGCTCGACTCACACAAGCTGGATCAGTATCGATGTGTGTGTGTTATATATTCACGACAAATTGGGTTGGGACCTTCTTGATTGCCGCTATAACAAACACATGTGTACAATGATTTATAGGATTTTGCATAATTTCACCCTAAATTATATGTCTGACAATATCACAATAAGAACTTCCAATTACCCACTCCGCACCCGCTCTAATCAGAATTTATATCTCCCAAAGCCAAAGTCTAATCATTGTAAAAGAACTTTACTTTTTTCTACAGGGAATTTCCATTTATAACCAACTACCCAATGAAATTCGAAGTGCAACATCTATTAGATCCTTTAAAACTGCTATTGAATCAATATCATAAATGAGCATATAAGTGGGGGGGGGGGGGGGTTGTCTGGGTTCGGGTATAGTCATTTTCATTTTATTAATTTGTAACTTGGTTTGACTGTAGTTTGCAAATTTGATTGATGTGTTTTTTTTTATTATTTTTTTCTCTTTTTTTGATGTTGTTTTTTTTATTATATAATTGTGTTATGATATAATTTTTAATATATAATGCTATGTGGGACCCCAAGGAAGAACAGCGGCATTTTGTAAATACTGCTGAATTTGGGTCATCCTCCGTTTTTTAAGCTCATGTATACGTTGTATTTTATGAAATGTATGTGGTTTTCTTAATACGGAAATAAATACACAAACAAACAAACAAACAATGGCTATTGAGCTTCGTGTAGATCCCTTCG